>VWYP01006390.1:185469-288128 GCA_013400435.1 Pycnonotus jocosus
TCCCCCCTCCCCCCCGCCCAAACACTCGATAAACCCCGGCGCATCGGGGTGCAAAGGGCTGAGTGTTGCAAGATCGCCGTGCACGGGGATGCGTGTGCGGATTCCCTGCATCCCACTGGCTGAACCAGCCGGGAGATTTGTGCACCGAGTGGGAAAAAAACTGCAGTCGTGGTGGTTTTTCGCTGGAAGTTTACAGCTCGGTTCCTGGGCTAATCCAGTGTGTGCTTAGAGCGAATGATTGAATGGGTTTCGCTTCGCTGTTTCTTTCCCTTAAGGTTTTTCTCCCAAAGAGCTTGAAAGCAGGAATGTCAGGAAAAACATGTGGAGGAGCACTGAAGTGTTTTATTTGCAAGACTTGCAGCAAGTTTCGTTGTTTTTAGCAAATAATAAAGTTTAGAAAACTGTGGTGGCGTTAAACGTAATTTTGTTAATGATCTGTGTCTTCTGTCGTAGAAAGCACATTTCAGAAAATGTAAGTCATTTCGAACAGGGTGATGCTTTATTCTGAGTTCTGTGGGTTTTGGTTGTTTTGTTTTTTGGTTTGGGTTTTTTTGGTTTTTTTCCCTGAATGAAGTTATATTACACTTTAAATGAAGTTGTGTACTGGTAGCACTGACACTGATTTTTCCATTAAAAAAAGTTTGTAATCGTTGAAAACTATACCAACACGTCTTGTCCAGTTTGATTTATTTGTGCTTGAGAAAAAAAGTCAGTTCTCTTGTTAATATGGGTGTTCTTAAGGCAGCTGCAGTGTCTGGAGTTTCTTTCAAATTTAAGGCTAATTTTAAAGTTCTGTGTCCTTCAAGGTGTGTTGTGTCCTTTCATTTCAAAGTGAAGGAAATTCACATAATCTTGGACCTTTTCTTTGCTGTTCCAGTGAATGATTTTTGGAATGCAGATACATCAGAAGGATTCAGTGTCCAACTCAGGAGTTGTTTCACTCCCTGCTTTCTCCCCCCTCAGCAGTGCATGTGGTCAGTTTGATAAGTTTGGGGTTTAAAATGAAGCTTTTTTGATGATTTGGAGGAGTTAAGGACATGTTTTTGTTTATGTTGGTGTTTTATGTTTTAAAAGCAAAATAAAAGTTAGGCTGATGATTTAGTTTATGGTGAAGTGTTCTGTAGCTGAAATTAAAACTGGGCTGTAAATTCATCTTTAGTAGCAACTTGAGCACAGACTATTTTAAATCATCCATCTCTGTAGGTAAAGGTGGATTTTTAGGTCTTGTGAGGTGGCTGCTTAAGTTACAATATATAATTGTATTATATAGTTTGTATGTAATGTGGAACATATGTATTTGGGAAGCACATTGGTAAGATATTGTTTAGCTAATGCTTTGTTCACATTGTTAAACACAACCTATTTTGGGGTATTTTTTGAAATTTACCCAGTTTATTGAGATGCTGTCTGGGATTTGTGTGAGCACATCTTCCAGAACAGTGCTGTGGTGCTGAATTAAGGTAACACTGTTTTGGTTCCTTTGGGATGAAAAGCCTGAAGATAAGTTCAGGGATGCAGTTTTAGATGTAGGTGTTTCCTTTTTGTTTTAGGATGGTGGTGTTACAGATCAGTAGAAAAAATAAGAAAGTTTTGATAAAAGTTGCATGGTTTGAGTACAAAATAAATAAGATTTTTGAGTCATTGTGTTTGTGTCATGATGCAGAAGTAGACAAAAGTGTGTTCTTCTTCCATATCTCTAATTTGGGTGTACCATCATTGAGGCATTTGTTGTCACACAGGGGAAAAAAACGTCTTCAAGAAAATCCTGCTGCTCCTCCAGCTAAAATGCAGAGTCAGGCTTCTGCCAATGGATGGATTCATGGAATAGTGGGCAGAAATATTTCCTCAGTCAGTTTGCACATTGTGACAAATGAATCCCGAAACACCATCATATCCAATATTTCCAAAGGGACATTGATTTTGGGTGGCCAGCTCAGCAAGCACAGAAGTGTCTGATTGCACAGTTTAGATGCTGCTGGTGGTTTGTACCTCTATTCCATGTCACTATTTCATAATCATCTCGGGAGAGGTTTAAGTGTTGCTGTCGTTCTGCTGGGTGTGTGCTGACTCTATTCACAATCTGGCCTTTTTTTTTTAAGGTGAGCTAGAAGTGAACCTGCTGTATCACTCCATGACACTAAAGATGTTAAGCTGATCTAGTTAAAACCACTTGTCATCAAGGACATCTAAAAAATCTCTTAAAAAAAAAAAAAAAAAGACAGCTTAAAAACTATTTCCCTGTTTGCAAAGAATAAAACCCTGTAGGAACTGTTTAAACAGTTGTTTTAGCCACTTTTTCTATTGTTTTTCATAGAAAGAATTAATACAGAGGCATCATTCGTAAATCCTGTGAAAACAAGTTAAGCAGAAGAAAGGATACCATAGCAGAATGAATCATTTATGCTTGTTTTGTTCTTTCACCATTACTGTGGTGTCAGATGAACTCGGTGCCATTTTAAATGGACCACGTTGCCCCCAAAACCCAGCTGAAGTGAAAACCAGGCGAGTTTGAGCTGAGAAAAAAAAAAAGCTGAACAAGCTCCTGGGCTGCTCATCCTCACCCAGGTTGTGTCTGGCCTGGCAACCAGCAGAACTGGAACTCAGAACATGGCATGCAACCTGACTCCCTGAAATACTGCACTGCAAACTGCTGCTTTTATGGCCGGCTTGGAGGGCTGCTCCCTGGCAGGGTGTAGTTTGATGTTTCCTTAAGCCAGGGCTTTTTCTAGAAGACAAAAAAAAAAAAAAATCAGCAGTCTGCAGGCATCTTTGCTGTGCTGCCTTTGCAGTGCCTTGCCTGATGTTCGTGGTGATTAGGAAATCGATGTCTCGAAAATTATGTCCAAAAAATGGTTGTTATGCAGCTGGGTGAGTTTCTTGTGCACACACGTGTAGCGTTGGAGTGTCCTCACAGGCAGAAAGAAGTGTTTGGGGATGGGGCAGTTGGATTCTGTCAGGTTTGTGAAATCCACTGAAGATAAGGGGGACACCCTGGACATGAAATAAAAGGTGGCTGTGGGCAAGGGCTGCTGGGGAGTGGAGTTGTGGGGAGGTGTGTGAGTGCCCCATCTTGCTGCAGCTGCTGCTGCTCGGTTGCTGTGCCATGTTGAAGAAGCTGGATTTGTCTCTCCCCACTTCTTTATCATTGCTCAGAAGGGTCTGGGCTCATCCTTTGCCCATGGAGTGAGTAGTTACTCCAGGCTTCCGTGATCTTGGGAATTCAGGCTGCAACTGAAGCTGGGAGTTTCGGTAGCCAGAAGGGATCATTTGCCTTTCTAAAATGTGAATGGTGAATCCACACAGAGTAAAGTGGGTGAATGTGGGTTGGTTGACTTAAAAAAAGGAAGTCTGGGAAAACTGACATAGAACTTAAATTTGGAACTATATGGCAGCATGCAAATCGGCTAAAACCCACAGGTTTTGTGAATCACTGCTATTTATTCTGTGCATTCGAGACTATAGCACTGATCTGGAGACTTCTTAGAATGGATCCAGCCATTTACCTATTAATAAATCCAGTTTCTGTAGGCAGTTGCTCAGACATACTGGTCTTTCCATTCATGTGGCTGTTCAAATACTTGTGGAGTTAAGTGGGGTTTTGTTTAGAGGTAAACTGAGCGGTCTCGTTTCTGTTTAGTGATCGACACACAACATGCTGTGTCGTGCAAAACTGCCAAATCTGTTATAATAGAAGTTGCTGGCCTTGGGCCATTGGATTATAGTCATTTGTCACTCTAATGCCATTTCAGCAATGTAGATGTTCATTTCCAAAGAATTAAACATGCTGGAACTGCGGTTTTTCTTTCTGATGGAAGTGTTTTATGTGTGATCATTAAACATACAACTGGGGATTAGGGAACAAAGGGATTTATGCTTCATGGTGAAAAAAGTGTATGTGTGTATGTACATGTGTGTGTGTTTGTATATTCAGACATTCCTTAATAACATAGTCTGATATTTTAAAATTGGGGTTCTGAACCCTGTTTTTGTTTAATGAAATGGGAACACAGGTATTTAAGACTGTGTTTTAAGTATTTCCCATAACGGGGCCGTGTTGGTTATTTTTAAAACACTTGAAAGGATTCTGTTTTGTGAGTGCTCATGTTAATATATTCATTAATGCTTTAATAGAGTAAAACTTTGAAGTACATTAGTCTTTTCATTTTGTATTTGACTCTCTAATACCTAATTTATTTCCAGTTGTTCTTGATATTTTAAATACGTTTAAGAACTTTTCCTCTGTGTGACAGCATACAATTTATTGATCTTCAGCGTGTGCTACAAGGTCTGTTTTTCTTCACCTGTAGTTAGGCAGGAGGAAGATTAAATCACAGTGGCCCTAGCAAAGTGTTTGTGTAAGGCTTCTTTGAACCATACACCTTGTGAAAAAGACATCTGTTCTTCAAATCAAGAAAGGCTTGTTGAGATTCTGTGGTAGTCACCAATGTCAGCGCCGTAGGAAAGAAATGTTCAGGAGCACTTTGGGGAATTGGCTGCTTGTAGGGTTGTGTGTGAATTCAAATCATGGATGGAAGCTTTAAAAGAAGAGCTGTGTGTTATTTGCATTGGAATTATAGCAGGGAAGAAAGGGATATAGATGAGCTGCCATCAAGGGTAATGTTAACACAAACTGGAAAACCACTTAAGGGATCTGAATATTTTTACTTTGTTAAAAAAGTAAATAACCCAAGTGAGGCTCAGCTTTGAGGCGGAAGAGAAAAGTGCATGATCTGTAAGAAGCTACAAAGAAGAGCATGTCTCTAAAGGTGGTGAGAAAAGATGCCTTTAAAAAAACATGCAAGAAAGTAGGTTTTCTTCAAAGAATTTTGTGTGTGAAAGACTTCTTATTTTGTTTGAACTCCACTGAGCAGACCAGCAGAAATAGCTGAGTTATTCCCTCGGTGCACTGGGCATGTTTTTTCATACAACATTTAGAGCCTGCTGTAGTGATTCACAGAGTTCCTGCCTCATTTTTCCCCCTGCAATGTTGCAGGCTGGCAGTGGATTTGCCACTGTAACTCGAAATACAGAAGTCGTGTATCAGTCATACAAAGAAGTGAAGGCTTCTGGTCTGAGGATGTTTTGTCTTGTTGGAGTGGGATGTCTTTGTAGGTACTATAGCAACCTGTTACCAATGGGTAAGATACTGATAATCCCTTGAATTCTTGGTGCCAGCATTAAGCTGGATGGAGAGGGAATGGAAAAAATTCAGTTAATTTGTTTAATGGTAGGGGCAGGCAATTAGATTAATTATATTCAAATAATGGGTTTGGACCATGTTATATAGGGAGGGTATTGGGTTCAAAGTGGTACATAGTGTAAGATGGCCTTGTCATTTTAAATATGAGTAGATAGGCTAAAAAGGAGAGAGAAGTCAAGCAGAAAGAAAAAGAGTCATTGTCAGCACAGGTAACAGCTGAGTTGCAAAAAGAATCAAGTTGTCTTGAGTTCCAGTCTGCTTAGTCTATCCATTAAATCTTACGGGTTCTAATAATAGCTAGCTGACCAAAGAAAGTAAGAAATAGCCCTCTGATTCCTTACAGCATGGAAAACCTCACTTTGTATTCTGCTGCTGCCTTTGGGGTACAAAACCAAAACCACAATTGTTTGAAAATGTCTGTGGAGTGCTGAAGTTAATTGATACGAAGTTGGAAAAAAGTCAAAGATAACTTATTGAGTTACTTTCCACTTTTTTAGGCAGTACTCCCTTTCTTCTCAGCTAAGGGCTGTGACCATAGACCATTACCCTTAACAAGAAGTTCAGGCTTCCACATTTCATCACACATAGTGAGAAGTCCCATACAGAACTTGAAACTACAGCAGCAAAAAGAGTTCATGCAGTTAGTGTGCTTTCAGAGCAAGCAAGAACGAGATACATGAAATTGTCATCCTGGCATTGCAAGCGACAGAAAAGTGCAGCAGAGCCAGAAGCGTGAAAGAGGAGCAGTCAGCTTTCAGAGCTGAAGAAATAAAGCTGTTGAGTTTGTTCGTGTCAACAGGATCATGGTCTCAGTCTCTTGAACTTCACTGTAGTCCAGACATTGTGCTGGGTTGTCCGGTGGTCACTGGGTTGTTTGGTGGCCACTGGGTTCTGGTGGTCATTCTTGTTCAAGTAGCAGATGCTGCTGTGATGTTGCCACAGCTGAGATTGCTGANTCACTGGGTTCTGGTGGTCACTCTTGTTGCTGTGAGTTCAAGTAGCAGATGCTGCCGTGATGTTGCCACAGCTGAGATTGCTGAATTGGAGAGGATAAAGGCAATGGATGTGTATTACACTTGGCACTAATGATTTTCACATTAAGGCTGATAAGATTTTCTGATTTGGTGTAAACACATCCTTGAAATAGAGATTTCCCTGAGTTCTCATCAGTGTTGAGCCCTGCAATGGTGTGGAAGGGCAGTAGTGCACATTTTTTCCCATTGCTTTGTGCTGCTGGCAGTGGTGGGTGCCAGGGGCTGCAGCTGGGTCAGAGGGGTCCCTCCTGCCAGCTGAGCTGTGTAGCCTGTGCATTTTCATGGTTAGTGGGCCTTCATAGTTGGTTCCTCATGGATTTTATAGTTAGAAAAGAGATAAGCTAAGATTAAAGATGTTATTTAGCCATTTGGTTTGCAAACCAAATTTTTTGAAGTGTGTGTGCTCTAAATTTTTTTATTTTGTTACAGCTTGAAATAAAAAGGAGTTGTCAATAGTGAACAACTGCTCATTGGTCAGGTCTGAGTGTCCAGCACATCCAGTGTGTTTAGTGAGTTCCCAGCAATATTGATAATGGCAGACATCACTAGTGTGAAACTTAAATCAGTTTGTGTTTTCTAGTTATTTGTGTTTTCTGCCTTATTTGCAAAACAACCATTTTGAACAATCATGTGAGTAACTCATTGTTTTACCAAAAGTCATTATGATTTGTAAGATCTCTAAATTAGATTTGGGACCAAAGGAGGCAATGTACAGACCCATGAGAAGCATGTTCTTCCAAAAACTGCCTAAATTGGTGTTGTTTGAAAGTGGAAAGTCTGATAGGTTCAGAGTGTGCAGAAGTGTGAGGGTTGAGGCTGTGGTTTCATGGCTGTTGCTCAACCTTGTCTGCATTGTGGGGCGGATGATGATTTGGTAGTGCTTCTGTGGGGTCTCCAAAGCCATGGATGGATGAGGGAGAGGAGAGCAGGGAGTGCTGGAGTTGCAGATGAGCTGGTGGAGCTGTGGGTGAGAGCAGGGACACTGCAGACAGAGCTGCTCCTGCCTCTGTCCCTGCCGTGAGGAAGCTGAAGAGCAGTGCAGAGCTGCTGGGTGTTGATATTCCTGTTCTGAGACGCCTGGATGAGCAGGCCAAGGAAGTGGTGACTCAACTGCTGCCTGCATGGAGGGTACACAAGCTGTGAGTGTACCCTGATCTCTGAGCACTGGGGGCTGTATCAGTTTGTCAGTATATTCTGGTTTAATTGCTTTTTTACCTTCAGAAAGCAAAAGAATTTTGGTATCTTTGAGACTGTAAATGTGTTGGGAGATATCTGCTGTGTTGTGCATTCTGTTCATTCATATGTGCAAAAGAATTTTGAATGCTGAAGGTCTTGTACAAGGAAAGACAAAGTAGCAGCATTATCAGTGTTAGTCTTTTGAAATGAGCTACTTCACTGACAATTTCAAGCTTTTTTTTTCTTGCAGTATACTTAATGCCATACTCATAACCAATTTTTAGTGCTGTCACTTAAAAATACGAGTGTTTAATATTCTTAGTATTCTGTTTGGGCTTTGGTGGCAGCAGTGTATAAATCTGTGCATTTGTTTTAACAGCTGTGTTGCATCTACATAAAATTGTTTTGCAGATACTTAAGCTCTAAAACTGTCTTGGGAGGCTGTGGCATATGTGTGTGTGGTGTCCCAATTTTAACTTGCAAACCCTTTCAAAATACAGAGTCACTGTCACAGGCTTTGCCAGATCCTCGCAGGTTTCCACCTGCCATGTGTTGGGCTGATAGAGGAGGTGGATGGCTGAGAATTTCCTGGGAGTCAGAACATGGGGTGGTGTCCTCGCAGGACATCCCACATCCATGTGTGTCCCTGCTGAAGTCCTGGAAGGGGTTGGAGTTCCTTCAGCAGAAGACACAGCCAGAACCTCTGCAGAACTGTTATTCTCAAACTTCAGCTGATACAGAACTTAAAATATTGGAGGCTTTGTTATGTAGTGGTAGTTGTGTTTCATTGCTGTGATCCCCATGAGTCATTCACCAATCATTGTGTTTTTCTCTGGTTTATTTTTGGCCATTTCTCTATGAGATAACCCATTTTTGTCAGGCCACAACTCACAGAGGGGAAAGTCTCGTTCTTCCATGTTCCTGGCCACTTGGATGTTCTGCTTGACACTGGTTCCTCACTTCTTTAATGCTACTTCCACCAGTGGAAAAAATAAATTTAAAAAAATCTGGATAATTTTTGCTCAATTTGACAGTAATCACCTAATTGATCATTCAGCCTGTGGAGAAGAGATGAGACTGTGAATCCAGCAAAATGTTCTAAGCATTCAGCTCTTCAAAAATTCAGGGTTGAGATGGGAAGTTAGACCATCAAAAGAGGCATACGAGTCCTGGGCAGGTGGGCTTAGCTGCTTTCCAAAAGTGCTAATCTGTGTTCCTTGTCAGGATGGAGTCCAGATAGCTAATTTTTGCCTCACCTAATCTTAGCTATCCTAAATCCTGCCCTGAGTAATTGCTTGTGAAAAGCATTGTGTGGGTGACTCGTTTGCTGAGGTGCTGGTAGAGACAGATTTTAGTTTTCCACACTGTTTAGCTGCAGTAATTCAGAGACTGTGCGTTCTTTTCCCACTTTTATTTATATTCCAGTGTATTTTCCAGCTTGCTTGACAAATAGGAACAGCAATCTCCTCACTGCCCAGGGTGGAATTATTCTCTTGTCTGTATTGATCCTTTGAGGTATTTGTCCTCTGTGAAGATGAGAGTAGTGGAAATAAGCAAAGAAAACACCAAACATACACAAACCAGTGGGAATCTAATGAAGACACAAGCAGTCTGAATTTCTGTGCAGATTTGCTTTTGATTGCTGTATTTTAGAAGCATAATTTTTAGTGTAATTTCCATATTTAAAAGATTAAGATGCTATCCTGAATATAGACTGCTGTATCTGCAAGGTTGGCACCTTCACCTGCATGGAAAGGGCACTCACTGCCCAGGCACATGGAGCAGCTCACAAGAGAGGGAGCGTGAGATACAAACTGCTGGAACTGAGTTAAAGAGATTGCTCACAACACTAGAAAGATTATCTGACTCCAGAATTTTGGGTGATAGTTCAGCTTTTGGAAGGGAGAGTGGTCTGGCAGGCACAAAGCCTGTTCTCAGTTTCTTTTTTTCTCTTTTGCTGTCTCTACCAATAACTTCAGCTCTTCATCTAACTCTTGTTCCTCATCTTTGACCTCATCAAGCCAATTGTAATATTTTTGAACTACTTACAATGTGCCCATTTTTAATCTGTTTCATTTCTTAAAACTCAAATTCTTTCACTTTTTACTCTACTTCTGATTTTTTTTCTTTTTTTAATGACCTCATCCAAGTCTAGATCTGTTAGTTTTACTTCTTTAAACCATGGATTTGAAGGATCAAAGCAGGCTGTGAGGTAAATTCAGATACAGTGAGAACAGAAGAAAGGCTTTGCTGTGGCAGGGTAGTTCTGAGCAGCTCTGCAGTTTTGGAGCTGGAAGCCATTCCAGGAAAGCCGGTTTGGTTTTTGTTTCAGCAGCCCAGAGCACCTTGCCTGGCCAGGGCAGGAATGTGCTGGCTCCTGGATGCTCCAGACTGTGGGGATGCCAGGAAAGGTGCATGTGCTGATTTTCCACCTTGAGGAGCTGAGAGAAGCTTGTGGAGAACAATCCTTAGCTGCTGAAATATCTGCTAAGTAAAGATTCTCTAAACCATAGAAAAAGTTGGATTTATGGAGCATGCCTGGCACTTGGGTGGACAGCTGTGAGGTGTTCCAAGGCAATTTGCTAATTAGTGTGGCCCAAGCAGTGTTCTCCAGATGCAGAACTGATTTTCCCACCGTGTTCTTAGAACTTCATCCCACCGAAGGTGTCTGGCACTGAAGGTTGCAGCCCTAATGATTTTAGTTTGGCAGAGAAAAAAAAAAGGACAAACACCAAGGGTTTTCTGCTGGGAAGTATTAGATAAAATTACTGAGGGATTGTTTTGCCTGCCCCACCTGTAATAAAAGAGTAGCTCAACTGGCTGTGTTCTTGAGGAACTTCATGTTCCAACTTCTCTCTCCTCAGAGCTTATCACGCAGTGGTAAATCAGAATAATGCAAGTCTTAATTATTTTTGTTCTTCATTATAGGGAGAATTTCCAATTTGCACATAGACTCAATAACTAGTTCAGTGCAAGAGGAGCCTGCAGAGCTTGAAGTGAATGTGTTTGCTGAGTTATGAGCAACCAGCCTGGAGCTGGTGTTTTCAAACTTTTAGAGGGTGTGAAGAGATAGAGCCTTGGCCAGAGGTGTTTTACCAACCACTGTGCTTGAATTCAGAACTGAGGAAGAACCGATCTCCCCTTTTGGGAAGGATTTCTTTTTCATTTGATATTTGTGAGGACTGCCAGCTTGGAGATCATGATAGGAAAGTATTTTTGTTTGGCTTGTATTTAGATTTAACATAGCAAGAAAACAGATAGGAAAATGTTACTACTTCTCTTTATCACAGGCAGATGTTCTGTGGGTTTGTAGTGGTGGTGGAAAGGTGTCAGAAATTCCTTCTTTTGCTCTCCAAAGAGCCAAGAGTTGATGTAATCACCTCTCACAGCTCAGTTACCTCCCTCCCTCTCTTGCCTGGAAAAAACTTTCCAGGTGTTCTGCCGTAGTCCCCAAATGCCTGCTCTTCATTGCAGCTCTTGTTTATAGCATGCGTTTTCCTACCTTGGGGAATGTGCAGGGAAGGTATTTCCACATCGAGAACACATGATGGTGTGGCACAGGATGCAAATAAAAAGTTGTATATAAAAGTGGGTACAGTTCTCCTGTCCGGGGCCATTGCTTTATGATCATGTACAGGTGCTACAGTTGCATTGCCCTCCTTGTGCTCTGATTATTTACAAAATAAGATCGTGCCTCTTTTGATTATTTACAAAATAAGATGGTGCCTGTTTTGGTGGACTTTTTGTTGTTGTTGTTTTGTTAAACAGAAAAATATCAGCTGGGGAAAATCTTGAAATGTGAAGCAGCAGAGGTTTCCTACTGGTGCAGTGCTTGGACATGGGAAGATAAGGAGTCTTTCTGGAACAGCTCACTCAGAAATGCAGTGGTGTCTGTGTGAGATGGGCTGGGTTTTATTCTTCCACCCCTTTTTTCTCCCCCCTGCTAACTACAGTGACCATTTTATAGACAACCTCCTTGGGCTGGATGCACTCTGTGGCAGCTGCTGTTTGAAATAGAGGAGTGCCAACAGGCACCTCATTATTGGAAATAGAATGAGGAGCATACATAAACAGAACTTGTTTGGGTGTAAGAAATTGGCTCGTCTTTTGGCAGGATTTTCTCTGGTTACTGTTCAGTTTGTTGCTTTGATTTGAAGTACGTTATATAATTGGTAAAAAGAGTACAACTTGCTCTGCTTTTGTGATTTCAGGATAAACTGAGATCCATGTTGTGCTCTCTTAATTACATCAGACTCTAGGGGTCATTTGGTCATGAAACCTGTTCTTCCAGTAATGTGACAGTCACAACTGTGCTTCCCTACTAGCCAGAGATCTGGCTTTTCCTCTGACCAGAAAATCACTTTCTGAGGGTGATAATTACTTTTTTTTTAAATGAAGGAATAAAACCCAACAGACTAATTCTCGTGAAACTTGTAGAAAATCTGTAACTTTGTTCAGCTGTAAGAATTCTATAATAACATCCAAAAAGACCCTGAATTGGGGGTGAAAAAAAAGAGAAGGTTTGGTCATGCACTATATTTTTGAGCCTTTGATAGCTTAAATGGTTGGGCAAGCAGAGTTGCACTGACTCATGGGCTTAGGTGACCTACATTTACCTAGCTCTGCTCTTTCTCCAGACACTGTGGAGATGTGTTAATGTTCTAGTTTTGAGCTGCAGGCTAATGATAAAGGACTGGCAGCTTCCCTGAGAGTTTGCTCGTGATTTGTTGCATTTTCAGCTGCTAATGTGCAACTGCTCCACCTTAAAGTGTGGCTTCATTTGCATACGTTTGTGTTTATAAAACTCAGCTTTATTTTCTCATAAAGGGGCTATATTGACATATGCTTTGCCTAAAATGCTATTTAGGCTGTGGTGCAGCTGTAAATATGTAGCCAGTGGTTTTCATAGCTCCTGGTTATGGCATGCTTGGTTGCAAATCCAAAATCTAAAAAAAGCCCAAACAGCAAACCTGTTTTAAAGTTTCATAATTTTGTCTGTGCTCTTTAAAGTTTCTTGAGATTTTTTTAGTTTGTAAAACCTTGTCTCCAGTGAAGTAATCATCTGTGTACTAAGACTTGATGAACTTCAGCTCAGAGGAAAGGACAACGTGTGGGAAGGCTGCTTTTCCCTACATTTTCCATAAAGAAACGCTGACAAACCTTGAGAAATTAGGAGTGAGGAAGCAATGCCTTGTTTGCTGGGGGGATGACTAATGGGAGAGTGTTTTCTCTGCTAATAAAACCCGAGTGCAGTCATATGCATGTGCCTTTTTTTCCTTGCCAGAAAACACAGTTCTGCCTGAATGCTTCCTTTTCCTGCTCTACTCCAGCCTATCCCAGTGCTGCAAGAGTAAGTCCACTTTGTAGGAGTAACTTGGTGGGCAAGATTATAGATATAAAATATATTTGTACATTAGGGTATGCATCAGCTATTTCATCATTTCACTTCAAGTGTGAACTAGTTTGACTTGTTCCATCTTCTGCTTCGACATTTAGTGGTGGCAAGGAATAATCCAGCTGCAGAAGCTGTGTTTTTAACTCCTTGATGGAAAAGCAGTTGAAGTGGAAGTATTTGCAGCTTAAACTGATTTGACTGAAGATCTGAAGCTGTTGGGTGGTAGATGAAAGCCACGTTAATGCATTCTGAAAGGCAAAGTTGACACTTCATTTTCCTGGCTTTCTTGCAGCACAGGTGATCCCAGGATGATGATGCAGCAGCAGTGCTATTTCTACCTATTTTTCTAGGACAGGCAGCTGTGGAACACGTACTCATCCTCCTTTTATTCCTCCAGGACAGCGTTCGTGCTGCTAGGCAGGAACACCAGTGGAGATTTCATTACAGGCATTGGGGTAACATTAGCATTCGTTTTTTAAAGTGGTTAAGGGGACCACAGCAACAACCATTCAGCATGGGGAGAGCTTGCAGGTCAGGTATTTTAACCCTTTGAGGTCTTTTTCCCCCTGCTTGGAATTAGCTCTGTTGTTGCCGCTTTTCTCTGGATAGTTGAGGTGCTGCTTGGTGATCAGAGTTATCACACAAATATAGAAGTACTTCTGCTTTCATTCCTGAGTGGTAGAACACAAATCTTCATGGATAGATGTGTTTGGTTAATTCATTTAATGTAATTTGTGTTAAAATCTAGCTGCAGATGGAAGATGTAAAGGGGATGTTATTGATGAAGTGATTTGTTCCAAGTGTTGTAGAATCTCCTGGAGTGCAGCTGGATGTTACACTGCTGTAATCACATTGGAGAGATTAAGTTAGAAACTGATTCCAGTTTTGTTGTGACTGGAAGCACCAGCAACCGACAGCCAGCAGGATTTGGGATTTGCTCTAAGGAAGGTGTTTAACATGAGTATTTTTCTAAAGAGAATTAATGTTGAGAGGCAGGCATTCAATACAGGGAGCTTGATTCCTTGCAGCCTGTCAGACTGAACATGGAAATTGGTGACAGAGGCTCAGGAGTGAGCTGGAAACCCTGTTCCAGCTTCAATAGTCTCATCCATTCAATATTCCTAACTTCTGTTATAGCAAAAATATATTTGAAAAATGCTACACTTTTAAGAATATTCTCATCTGCAGAGTATTTGTGTAGTATTCTAGTCTTAAAATTTTTGAGAAGAAAGTCAAGATGCAGCTCTTTTTTATCCTCTCTTCAGTCGTGCAGGAAGCAACAAGATTTTGGTTATGTCCTGTCTAAAACGACCTCATTTTTAAGGTTTGTTCAAGCATTGTTAGTTTTATTTTCATCCTTGGTCTCACACATGTGACATCTGCATTTGGACATTCACATTTGGAAATGTTGCAGAAGTTCAGAACTTGTGTATGTTAAAACCAGGGTGGAAAGCAGCCCTTGTGAGTAATTGTCTCTTTAAAATGATTGGTTATGGAACCTCATTATGGAAGATACTGGATGGAAAATATATAAATACTTGATTGTGCAGTGTAAACAAAGCATTGTATTATGTTTGCTCACATTAGTTAAATCATGGCAATTTTAGTATGTTTGTTAACACTGTGCATCTCTGGTAAATGGCCAGATTGGGTTACTGCTGACAATTGCAGAATGGAATAGATCAGTATGTTTTGGGTTTGGTGTGTTTTTCCATCCTAAAGGAGAAATTTGGTGGCCCTGGTTCCTGGTGAGGAAGTGGAGAGGTAGCAGAGGTAGAGCTGTCCCCTCTTCCCAAGAATTCCACAAAGCCTCGTTCTTCCCACACACCCCTGCCTTCCCCCAGAGGAGGTGATTATTTCCCATCTGGTTTTTAAAACAGTTGCAAGTGGAAGGTCATTGGGGTCTGTTTGATACTGTTCTGATACTGCTTTTATTATGTGAATGATGAAGCTCCCCAGGTGTCCTTAGGGACCCTGGAGCACACTCAGTGCAGGTCAGTGATGGCTCTGCAGAGTTAAATAAATCATCCAGGGAGGAGAGAGAGGAGAGCAGTGTGAAATATGTGCTCCCAAAAACACCAGGGGATTCATTCCCAGGAGCCAGGACACACAGACAGACAGACAGCTCTCAGAGAGCTTGGGGAGACGGTTTGAGAAGGAGAGCGAGGGCAGATGGGACTGAATTAAGCTTCTTAGGGATTAGGTATCTTTAAAAGTAAATCTGGGGGTATCGTTAGATTTGGAAATTTTCTGAACTTTCTCCCAGTGTTCTCTTTAGATTTTCTTCCACACTCAGTCTTGGTAGGACACCATTATGCAGTAAGTTTTATCCATGCTCTCCTGTGAGTGAACACTGACACCACTGACTGCTGTTTAACATGCTGTTCCAGCAGCTGTGTTTTTGTCTGAGGCTATACATCAAAATCAATCATTCAGTCAACAATTGAATGGTAAACAGTGTTGGAGAAATACTGATTTTTATTTTTTAATTTTGTCTTAAAATGAAATTTGTGTAGAGCTATTAATTAATCCTCGACTTTTCACGGGTAATACTTCTTAATATTTTGGGTTTGTATGTTGCCAGATCCCCTGAGTTTTTGTGGTGTTGGTGGGAATAGGCCTGGCTGTTGCTGCCTGGGCCAGGTGAGCTCTGTGCTCATGTGCAGTGCCAGACCTTCACTCAGGGCTGTGCAGGTGAAAAGCTGTTGCTGCCTTGGCACAGCAGTGATGGAGCAGGACAAGCAGCTTATCTCCAGCACAGCACAATCTCTCACCTGCTCCAGGGCTGACCCTGAGCTGTCTGTCTCTGACTCCCACTTTTCCTTGGAGCTTGTGAAGTCCGTCTGTTATCCCTGATTGGGACCTTGAAATGTTGTGACGTACAGGATCAGAGATTGAGACAGCCTGGGGCAGGTTAGCTGCTCATTAAAGGCATCAGTGATGGAGTTGTAATGAGTGTGTGTTTCTTACACACTTGAAAATACTAAAATTGGAGTTGAAATCATCTGAAACGAGCTTTAACATGTGCTGATGTATCTCTGCCGTGTGTTAAAATGTTTATAGAGTGATGGGGAAATTCATGCTGATCGTGAGTAGCTTGGTAAGTTGTGGAAGTAATTGAATTAAATGTTTCATGTTCCGAGCATTAGATTTTGTCAGTTTGGAAAAGAAGGCAACTTGGAGAATTTTGGGGTTAGGTGCAATAATTTTGAGGGTGCAAGCAAGCTGGGACCCCAGAAGCTCATGCTGATAATGAGGTTATTCTTATAAGGGTGTACTACTTTTTATAAGATCTTAGTCTGATCTTGCTTAAAATTTCTTACTGCTTGGGCATTTAAAATGCAGAAAATTCTTCTAAATTTGAATTAATGGTGCAAGGTAAATAGTGCAGCTATGCTGATGCTGTTTTAGAGCTAAACAAGTATTTCCTTACACAGGTAACCTGTAGAGTGCCAGGTGCAGTGATTCCTTGGGATGGATGGATGGACAGCAGGCAGGGAGTTACAGTGTTTCTCAAATTCCTTAAAATACATTGTTTTTTCCCCCCTCTAAATCCTTTTTTTTGGTAGAGATTGTTTTACTTGCCAGGGGGTGTGATATCACGGTTCTTTCACACTCAAGTGCGTAGTGGTGTCTCGAAAAGGGTAGAAAATTCTGTCCAACTTGCAGAAGTTATTTCTGGAGAGGTGAGGCTGAGGAGGTTGCTTAAACTGGGCAGGTTTAATGTCATCAGTCCAGTGGTCTGAAGTTTATTTTGAAACATTATTTCTCTCAGTTATCATGCAAGGATCTTTTAACTGGTGACTTAATGCCCGTGTAAAGCATTAGTAAATAAAAACAAATCAGATCAAATTCTGTTTATTTCAAGCCCAAATGGGATGGGTTTTTTGAGCTTTAGTCTGACTAGGATGAGATGTTGGTAAATATTTAAAGTCCTGTTTTAAATTATGCAGGAAGAGTTGCACAGACATGAATTTGTCAGTATGGATACACCATTAAAACAGTTCATTAATTTAGTATTAATGATCACTTTGTTCAGTTTTTGTCTTGTGTTTCCTCATTAAAAAAGAAGCTCAGAAAGAAGTACCAGGCCTGTGATACTTTACTTAAAAATGTTGGTTAATGAAATGACTGTATTATATTATTAAGTTGAGAAATTAGGGTTGGATTTATATAACTTTTAATAGACTAC
This sequence comes from Pycnonotus jocosus, assembly GCA_013400435.1. Classification (NCBI taxonomy): domain Eukaryota; kingdom Metazoa; phylum Chordata; class Aves; order Passeriformes; family Pycnonotidae; genus Pycnonotus; species Pycnonotus jocosus. The sequence goes on from VWYP01006390.1 coordinate 202,467, forward strand.
ACTTGAGATGATTGTTTTCTGTTGCATGACAGCATCAAAAATCCCTCCTAAACCGTAATTTTAGTGATGAGTCAGCAAGTGATTTTCTTAGGTTTGTTTTCGGAATATAACAAATTCTAGTTCATATGTTGCTGAATAAAAATCTCTTGGTTATATTGAAAGTATAAACCAAGCCTGAGTGCTGTGCCAGGAGCTGTGAAGCCACTCGGGTACAATTTAGGGATCTCTTGGCTTTGGGTGTTGGATTCTCCCTTGGTGGGCAGCAGTTGGCTGGGTGAAGAATTTCTGAAGCATTAAATGTTTGACTGTTCTTCACCCTTTGAATCACAGATGTTCCAGTTTGTTTTGACTTTTAGAGTTGTTTGTAGTCTAAACCCGATTACATTACTAGTTTTTAAAAAACCCTGCAGGCCATTAAAATGGGCACACTCTGCCGTGTGTGAAAGTGATGTGTGTATAAATCACTTTCTGTGTAAGAAAACGATGGTTTGTAATTGCTGTGGAATTTGGCTCTCAGTTAAGCTTTGAAATTTATGAATGTGGATGTCTGTGAGTCATGTAAACAGCAAGTTCCGTTGGAATAAACCACCTAAAGTCTGGGGAAAAAACATCCAGTGATTGGGTTATTGTGTGTGCAGTGTGTGACAGCAGCCTGCACTTCAGAAGAGATGAGTTCTCAGATTTTAGGAATTCTTTTCTCTGGCTCAACTCCCACTCTGATTTGTTGTGTCTTGATAGAGCCAAGCTAAGGATTTACCACGAGCAAGGCTCAACACTGCTGAAAAAGCTTTTCTGGTGGGAGGGTGGAGGAGAGCAGAGAACTGTCCAGAATGACCCTGGGAGAGCACAGAGATAAATGGGAGTGGGGGCTGTGATGCACTGGGCAGGACTGACCTGCTTTTATCCACATGCCAAGAGTGGTGGTTTTCAGTCCTCTTTGTCCATTTTGGCAGTTTATTCAGCTCCTTGTTTAACTTCTTTCTGTCCTGATATCTCTGTCCTGAGTGTTTGGGTGCTATTCAATTACAGCTGGAGGTGGAAGTTTATAGAAACTTCCAGGTGCTGTGAAGTGCCAGCAGCTCAGGACTTTTTATTGAGAATCTTTTGTTTGCCGTAAATTAAATTTCTCATTTTAGTGTAATTTTCTTTGTGGTCTTGTTAGGTACTTTTTTTCAGAGAGTGTCTAGACGTAAAATATCTGAAAATCTGCAGAAAGATAATGTTGGGGGAATATGTTTTATCTTAGGTTTGTTATGGAGAGATAGAGGAATAACAGAAATGGTGATTTTTGTCTCTGGTCAAACCAGCCTCCAGTGGGAATTTGAATGAAAATGCTTTGTTTACAGTTTCAGAATTTAAAGCTCTTTTCTAGAGATGTAGGATGGGAGTTGGGATGCAAGGAAGAGTTTCTGAGTCCCAGCACATGGGTCTTTTTGAATTCTAGTATCCTAATGGATTTTAATATGAATTTATTAATTGTATTGAATATAAATAGTTCTGTAACAAAGATCTTTCTCTTTTATTTTTAGTATATTTTTGGGGAGTTCAGCCCTGATGAATTTAATCAGTTCTTTGTGACTCCACGATGCTCTGTTGAGGTAAGATCTACTTCAAACTTTTTTTAGAAATAACATTTGAAAGCTCCATCTCTGTGAATTTGAAATACAACAATACAAATATTTATCATTCACTTGGCTTGCTAATTTACAAACTGAAAATTTTATTCAGTAGTCTTCTTTCCATGTATGTGGCTATTAAGTCAATTTTTAGCCATAAATTAATGATTCCACCTTCTGCTTGTTATCCCTCAGAGCTGCACTAGCTGACAGTAGTGGTGGGATGTTGACAATGGATTTTCCAGCCCTGTACCTCAGCTTTGCTGGCTTTTTAAAAGGAGTGGATACTGAGAACTTTCCCAGCAGAGTTCTTGGTTGTAAGGTGGGCTTCCAAGTCTTGGGAGCCTTTTGAAGCACAGAGGTTGTTAATATTTTTGGCCAGGTGGAGCAGTGCTGGCCCTCAGAGCTGTGCTCACAGGGGAGGCTGTGTGTGAGGTCTGAGAAGTGCATCAATAATGAACTAATTAATGACAGAGAGAACCACAGAGTGGGAACAGTTGTCTTTGTGTGTTGGAGTTCATTACATCCTCACCCAGCATTGTGGGCTCTTATTCTCTGTAGTTCTTGGTAGAGAATGATGAAACCATTTCCCTTCATAGGGAAGAGTTTTACCCCATTGTCTTCATCTCCAGACTCGAAAAATAATTTTCCTATGGGTCAATTTCCATGTATTTCCTCCAGACATTTCCATTCAAACATTTCAGTCATGCTTCCATCCTGCCCTCTCAGCATAAAGGAAACAAACACTCGAGCTGTAGATGGGGAAATCCTTTTGTCACAGTTTACAAACCATTGTTAATGTGACTTGGTTTCCTGTAGCTTAATTTTCCAAGGATAATTAGTGTAATAAACTGCTGAACAATGAAAGGGCATGAAGGGAATGGGGTGGGGTGGGGAGTGAGGGAAGTTCAGAAAGGAAAAAGAACATTTCTGCTTTTCTGGGAGGAGAGCTGTGTGTCTGGTCTGTGGGAAGCAGAAGAGATCTTTAGGTGATACCTGTTAGCTGTGATGATCCTGCTGTTCTGCCACCATAAATGCAGTCACAGCACTGGGACATTTTCATGCTATGTAGTGTCACCTGAAGTGTCCCCCATCAGCTGTTCCACCTCTTACTTTGGGGATGATGAAAATGTCAGATCTTGACTTCTGTAAAGCTGTTCTCAAAGTATGAACCCGAAGCACAAGAATCAGTGTGGCTTCATTTTCTCAGTGTGCCACTTAGTGGTTAGCTGTCAAAATAAAGAGCTGTTGAACAGTGTTCCTTAACTTTGTCCTTGATCTGGTTCAGTTCAATGTTTTAATTACCTGGATGATGAAATAAAAATGATGCTTATTAGTTTTACACTAATTGGTGTAAAAGATTGGTCTGAAAAAGGCAGGGTGAAATTCAAGAAGGACGAGCCAGAGATGATGGTGCTGCAGTGATGTTTGACACACACCGTGTTGGGGACAGTCCCCACATGTGCTGCTGTCCCTGAGGTCCCTTAACCACAGGACCCAAGGGGGACTCTGGCAAGGGAGTAGTTAAAACTGAAGGGAAATATAGGCTGGATGTTAGGGAAAAGTTTTTTGTGGAAAGAGTGATAAGGTACTGGAATTGTCTGCCTGGGGAGGTGGTGAAGTCACCATCCCTGGATGTGTTTAAAGACAGACTGGATGTGACCCTCGGTGCCATGGTTTAGTTGAGGTGTTAGGGCTGAGTTGGACTTGGTGATCTTGGAGGTCTTTTCCAACCCAGTGATTCTGTGATTCTGTTGTCTAAAACATCCCTTTTGCATTTTTGGCACATGTTCTGTCTCATCCCTGTTGACTGGGCTGGTTCACATGGAACAAGTCAGCTTTGCAAAAGTGTTGTTGATTATTCAGATACCTTGTGGGGACCAAGGGGCTGACTACTTTTTTTTTAAATCTTCGTGTTCTCTGAAGGTCTTTGCTTTGGATAAAAACAAAAATTGCAAGGCTTATCATAAGCTGTTCATTATAAACATTTAGAGTAATTTTTTTAGCTCTAACTAAAATTTTATTGAACCTGTGTTTAGAATTAATATGGAGCTTGACCCACTGATTCTCATTTTTGCCTTGAAAAGAAGATACATTAGGATGTGTTGAGGTTCATAAATGGATTTACAGCCTGTGGGGTTTTTATATACTTTTGCAATGGAATTTCAGGAATATTTTACTTGCCATTTCCGATGCACTGGTGTCTGCAGTGCATGAAAAAGGCAATATGTAAGCATCTGTAGCTCTAGGGAATTGAAAACTTGAATAAAGAGATCTTTTGTTCACCATTGGAGTTACTCTTTGGAACAGCACTGTAAAGCTGCACTGTCCCCTCAGTGTTGTGTCTCCCACTGCAGAACTCCACGTTCTCAGGAGCTGCTGGAATGCAGAGTGGCAATGGCTGCCAGTTCTGCAGGCACAGGAGAAGCTTTCAGCAGCTCAGGAAGGTTTAGGGACAGGTGAGGGGGGTTAGAAATACCCCACCTGTGGTTACACCATAGCAAGGGTTCTGTCAACCCTGAGTCCATAAAATGATGCCAGTGTTTATGTGGATATATTTACAAACCCTGTGCTGTGGGTACATTGTGGTTAGGCTGATCCATGTGTTCAAGAATCCACCTTAGCTGAAACATTTCAAGGGCCACACTGGAGCAGGATCAGAGTCAAAAGGTTTAGGTGTGATTGTTGGCTGTGAAAAAGTTTGTTTTATCCTTCCTCAATTTGGTCTATCTTCAGCTTTTGTCTAAAAAGAGGGTATGTTCTTCATCCTAAAATGAGAAAGGTGTGGTGCTGGGAGGTGAATTGCTTGAGAAGTTGGTGAGCCTGTAGTGTGTAACCAAGATAATCTTTATCTTTCAGTACTTGTGGTAATCTGCAAGGACGCCTGAAGCTGCAGTGTGGGATTTGATAAATATAGAAGCATGAGTTCAAGGCATCCTCTCTGAAAATCAAATATCAATGAGAGTGTTATTTTTAAAGGATTTGGATGTTTCATATGAAACTGATATGAAATGTTCATAGATTTGCCTTGCCTTTAAATAAGTTTCATTTCTTTTTTGTACAGCTCCCCCCATACAATGAAACAGTTTCATGTGGTATTAAATCCACAGGTAAGTTTCATGATGGTAAGAAATCAAGATCTTTTTTTTTTTGTTAATTTAAACTTCAAGGTTGTGACACTTTCCTGAGATTGACTGTAATCTCTCTTTAAATCTAATTGTTGGAACTTGTTCAGTACCTACACAGGCAGATTATATTAGGCAGGTTGGTTTTTTATACTTCTACTGAATGATATCTGTGAGAGGTTTTGAAAATCCTGCATTGAACTTCAGCTAATTACAGTGGGCATCTTATTCCTCCTTCACTGTGCTGCCACACACTTGGAGTCCTGTGGAAACACTGTGGGATGTAGCTGTGAAAATGAGGGGGGCTGAAGAGCCATAGCATGAGTATTTTCTAACAGTTCCAGCAAGACTGCTCTGCAAGCAGTGCTCTGTTCTGTGCTCCCTTTGACTCTTGTTTCTGCTTGGCTTGGCTATTTTTCTGGAGAATCCTGTTTTGTTTTTTTTTAATCTCTTGACAGAAATGTGATTTGATGTAAAAATAAATTAGAGAGTCCCCCTTTTCAAGCTGTGACACTCACAGGTCTCCTCTGCCTCAACCCATACCTCTTACAGATTGACTTTACTTTGGAGTTGCAAGAAGTGGACAGGTAGGTAGGAGCTGCCCTGGGATCCTCACTCTAAACAGTTTTAACCAGACTTCCTCACTATTTTAAGTAGCAGGTAAATCAGTTTTTGGTTTCCTCCTTGAACCAGAGGAGAGCAAGCAAACTGAGACTTAGACAGATGTATATGAAAATGACTCCAGATCTCTTTAGAAAATCATGGAACTATCTGACCGAACATTTCTCAAAAGTGCTCAGAAGAGGACAAAACTACACATTAGTGTTTAAGAACACTTGACCATTGTGCTTAGAGACTTTGACCTTCCTTTTAAAGAAAAACAAGACAGGTAGTCAGAATGACCCCAGGTCTCATATGAGAGCAGATCAGCAGCACTTCTGACAATTCAGGAGTTTTATTTAGTACAGGACCAGTTTTAGGACCCTGAGTAGTTCCAAACAGGAGTTAGAAAGGTTCCATATGGTGTGAATTGTCTGTTGGTGACAGAGGCATCCAGTCATCTCTTGCTTTGTCTAACTGGATTTAAGTTTTGTACTTTCAGACTGAGATTTTAATGTTCACAAGCCATACAGAAAGATGGTTTGTACAAATGTCTTTCAGATCATTCCTAGACCTTGAGAGACCCCCTCCCAGCCCTGAGATTAGGTAATGATAGCAGAGTAGGTTTTGCTTGAAAAATGTCTTTAACAAGCTTGCACTGTACTGTGCATGCACATTATCACTGTGATAGGAAGCTGTGCAAAGTAAACTGGAATGCTTAGTTGTGCAGAATATTTATATTTATATATAATGACACACACTTACCATGTTACCATTCCCCATAGTCTTCATTTTTTTCTGTACTTCTCTTCAGTGTTTAACTTTATTACAGAATCAGAATATCTGTTAATGCCTACTAGGAGTAATCAAATCATGACTTAAGCTTTAATATGCAGAACTCTGTTCACACTAATTAGTACTGTGCATTCACAGATTTTGGGGTTGTACATGGACTGTCCTTGGAGCATCTGTTGGTGCTTGTTTCAATATGTGTGCCATGTTGTTCATGGCACAGAGATCTGTTTCAGTCCACTCAGAAATAGAGCTGTGAACTAGATTGAAACAAAGATGCCCTGAAGCAAAGTGGAAAGTCAAAACAAATAAGAAAAAAAATTACCTCTTATTTTTCTCAAATGAACTCAACACAATCTTACAGCAAATGAGCTTCTGCCAGTCATTGCATAGATTAACTGCACAGTAGCTGCTGGTATTTAGTATTCTAATCCTGCTGTAAGGTGCAAAGATTAATTGCTCAGCTGTAACTTCTTAATTTGTGTGTTAAATGCTACAACATCAGTTGTGTTCTTGGCAGGGTTTCAGCCTGTGGTGTTCATTGTGCCTTAACTGTCAGGGATCTGTTCTGTTTTCTGCTCCCACCAGCCCTGAGTGGGCTCTTGTGATTCCTTAGTGTGCAATAAACTGATAAGTTCACCAAAACTAGAAGAAACGCTCCTTTAGATGATGTCTTTTGCCAGGTTAGCTTTGGGTCACACAAGTTCTGGGAGCTTGCTGGGGAGAGAGGAGCAGGACAGGGATACAGAGGTGATAACTTTTACCTTGGGCTTGCCCATGGAGGAATGCCACATTGTTTGTTTTGAAGCAATTGCTCTTTTTTTATAACTAGGATTTTGGAGAAGAAGTAGTCCTGGATTATTTGAACTGGTAGGGGCTTGAAATGTGCCCAGTAATTCATTTTGTATCAAGGTTGAAGGAATGTTGGATGTGACCAATTGTTGCCTGTGCTTTGTGCTGTTGTTACAAAGGGTAGAAAGAACCAACTCTCAGTTTATGCTTGAGCTGAGGAGTCACTCCATAAACAGATAACTAATGGGGAATGGTTTTGTTGTGGATTTATATCCCTTAAACCCCCGAATTGTGGCATTTGCATTCAAGTGAAGCAGCGGCTGGTTTGGGGCTGTGTGTGCACAGCCAGCCCCTGGAACAGGAGGTGCTGCCTGAGCTCTCCCAGCCCTTCCCTCTCCTGTGCACACCAGGCACAGCTTCCCTCCCTCCCTGGCTCCAGGGTGCTGATCTTTTAAAAAAGGAACTTCAGCCCTCTCTTCTGGGTGGTGATGGCTCGTCAGTGATTGCAGAAGTGGTTGGTGAATAGCAGACAGGGTGTTAAAAATCCTTTCTCACACACAGAGGAGAAAAAACTAGAAATTTGAAATTCACTCTCTTCCTAAGAGGATTTAGAGAAACCAGATGTGTGGGGAATTTTTTGCCCTTTTTTTTTATTTTTAAAAAGTCGCCTTTAGTCTGACTGGCAGCAAGATTGAAGTTGATGTGTGACATGTTTGCTTCTCATTTAGTCAGGTTAATAGATCAAAGCTGAAAAGCAATTAACATCTTTATAATTTGGTCATTAAATCATAATATGTTGGTATTGCACGGATAAGTCAGACCTCAACACACATTGAATGTTTGTTACTCTTAATTTGATATTAAAAAATACAGATTCTTGTTCCTTACACATTTTCAAAGCTAAAATATTTGTTAGCAGATTTTTCTAGAAAATACCCAGAATTGCAAAAACTTATATATTGACAGTAATATATCAAAATATTCCCTGTTAGATTGTTTTCCCATAGGATTATTTCCTTAGGTGTGTGAATAATTTCTTCTGGGAACTGTTGGTTGCTTTTTGTTGTGTTTAAAAAAAAAATCCATCTCAGTGGGTCTGTGATGTATTTGAAAATATATATATTTGTTGACACATCATGCATAATGTAAGTTGCACAAAATCTTAAAAGTTTAGTGCTGTATCCACTGAATTCCTTTGGAATTAATATCTAGTGTTCTGGTGGTGTATTTTAGCTCTGGCAGTCGCAGTTATATAGTGTTGTTTGGTTCTGTAGTAAGTTTTAAAAATTGGAAATGTGTGTTTTAACCCCCATCTTAAAAATTGGAAATGTGTATTTTGTCATTGGGGAAAGACAAAATATTAAAATGTAATGTCTTTGAAACAGTAACATACATATCATAAAGACCTGCAGAGCTTTAAAATGTCAGCTTACCTTCAAAATTCCTGAAACTGTTTCATCAATTTTATATCTTTACTCCATAGTTACTGAAGTAGTTGTAGCTGAAGTATTCAGTGTTACCAGTTAACACACATACATAATAACAGTAAATAAATTCCAGGAAATTGCAGAACTTGGTGACTGAAAGTACTTTGTGATACTGCAGCCTTCGATGAGAATATTTCTTCCTGTTTCTTTAGTTCCAGAGCAAATAAATAAATCAATAAAACAACAAAAAAAGCACCCCTGTTCATGAGTTTTGAGTATAACTCCTGTGTGCAAGTTGAATGCTGATTTATGTTGAGAAATGTGTTGTATTTCGTATGATAAAATCCTGGACTCATATATATCATTACTATCACATAGTAATAAATTTAATTGTGATAAAATTAAAGAAGTTAAAATCTAGCCAGGAGGCTCAAAAGCTTTAAATGCGGTGTTCTATGTAATTAATAAATATATTTTTTCAGTTATTAAGGATTATAGTAAATGATTATGATAAATCATACCAGGAAAACCAAACCCAGCCCCTCAAAAAGCAGACTTCACATATGGGAGAGTTAAAAAGGCAGAGGCTTGGATTTTGTAATTGTCAGTTGAACAGACTGGCTTGAAAAAAGCATGGAATTAAGTAATTGCCATATTTTATAGGCGATTATCCAGTAATTAATTTAATGCAGGTTATTCCTGTAGACATTGATCTTTAATAGTTTTTCTGAAAAGGTGAATTTAATAGGGGTTATGTGCAGCGATTTGGAAATTACATAACTGGTTAAGAAAACCCGAATCATGCTCTGCTATCTTTAAGAAAATGATCTTTTAAAAGTCATCGTGGTTGAGAATAAGAATTGCTTTTGTTTGAGGGAGCATACTTTGTTTTTTGAGTTATGAGAAAATACGAGAGAGTTTTTCTTGCTTGTATAGCTTTTTGACTCAGTGTGATTCTCTAACAGATTTGCTTTCTCTTGTCCAGGGGAAGAGTATCAGAGAATTGAATTTGGTGTTAATGAAGTCATTGAGACTCAGTCGTCTGTCCTAAATAACACCGACTACAGTATTTCGAGTACTCTGAATCCTCAGGCTCCAGAATTCATTCTCAGCTGTGCACCTGCTCAGAAAACCCCAGAAGATGCTCTCAGCGACACAAACTACAACTCCATTGACTGCCAGTTCAGTGACCCCACCCTGGCTCTGGACAGCGGCTCCAACGCCGAAAACGACGGACTGGCCGGAGGCCTTGGGCAGAGGGAGCGGAAAAAGAAGAAGAAAAGACCTCCCGGGTACTACAGTTACTTGGAAGATGTCCCCGACGGCGTGGCTGCCCCGGAGGCGCTGGTGAACGGCCACGCCACGGCCGCGGGACTCAACAGCCTGAGCACGGAGGACACGGAGCTGGCAGGAGACCTCCCTTCGCTGGCCACGCCGAGGACTTGCAGCAGCCCCGCCAGCTCCGTGGACTTCCTGGCCGGAGCTGCGTGCGCCGAGCCCGGCCCCGCGGCCGGCAGGACTGCCGGGCAGCCCGAGGTATGCAGCCTTGCTCACTCGGAACAGTTCTGCCTCCCCCCGGAGGCCGGCAGAGATAGCCCCCTAAGGACAGCTGGTGTACAGCCTTATGCTGGTACTGATACTACTGAAACTCTGGGCGTTACTAATGGACAGACACTTGAATCCTCTGGTGAGGACACAGCTGCCAATGGGGTAGAATTGCACACTGTGGAAAGCACTGACTCAGACCAAGCTAAGCCTGAGGAAGCTTCACCTACTACTGAGGCAACGGTCCCGCTTGCAGGATCAGTCCCTGTTAATCAGCCTGCAAAATCGTGGGCTAGTCTTTTTCACAATTCCAAGCCCTCTGCTTCCACATCTGTGGTGTATGTTGAGACTAAGTATACCCCTCCTGCCACATCTCCTGTGGTCCCTGAAAAACAGGTTGAAGTCAAAGAGGGACCTGTTCCAGTTTCAGAGGATCCCGTAGCCATAAAGATTGCAGGTATAGTTAATACACACGAGTGGATGTTACACTGGAAGGGTATTAACTCTGCTGGTAAACAGGAGTGTGCAATATTGATAGAGAACATTCCTCTGGTAATGAGCTGGCTGTTCAAACACTGCCTGAAGGATGTCATTTGAATAAGCCAGTTTGTATCCCCCTGAGTAAACATTCCAACCAGACATTGCCATGTCATTATCCCAGATACAGGGAAGCTATTGCTGCTTGTCAAACAACTTGTCAAACAGTCTGTGCAAGTGATCTGTGGTTTCAAATAGGGCTGTTATGAAAAGGAGAATATGTTGGGTTTGTTGAGAAAATGATATGTTATATTATCCAGTACTTACAATTCTGTAGTGCATTTCATTACAAGAAGAGTATTACTGTATTTATACCAATAATTCCTGGGCACTAAACAGCAGTTGAAGTGTAATGGCTGCATAGATCTTGCTTCAGAAATTGCAATTCAAGAAATACCATATTTACTAATATGTTTTTTGAAGGGTCTGTCCTTCCAGTTTAACCATTATAAACAGTGTTGCTTTATCCATAACCAGTGCTAGCTGTTCCCAGTTCAAGAATAACCCAAATGAGCTGTCCAGAGGGGACAGCAGGACAGGGAATAAGTGATACAAAAGCTTTGACTCTTGGTCCTGTCATATTTGTGAAATGCTGGAAACTGCAGGAGGTGGTTGTGCAGACTCAGCCAGAAATGGTGAAGTTCTCCCAGCTTGAGTGCATTTTGTGTCACTGACTCATGAGTGTTGGAACCAAAGTAATTCTTTTAAATCTATGAAGTGGTCCATGTGTGAGAAGGTTTGTCCAGGGTCCTGCTGTTGATGCTACAAGCTAATTTACAAGTGCAATGCTGTTCTGAATATGTCAGCTTCAAGCCAGATTTCCACTCTGAACAGAAGCTGACTGGGAGCTGATGTTCAGAGTGTCCAAAATTGTGTACTGCCTCTCCTCCCCTCCTTCCTCAGCAATAGTTTCATTACTCAGAATTGCCTGTTGAGAGAAAAGCTGTCAGAATAATTTATATTTCAGTGTATTTTCCACTTAGGTGGCACAAACACTGTATTAAAACTATTTATGTATAAGGAAGCAGGTGATTACAGTCTGTATGAACCCATATGGAGAATGTTGTCTTAAAATCTCAAGCTATCATTTGGTGATGATTTTTACCTTAAAACCATTTTGTGACCGTCATAAAGCTACAATTGCTTGCCATAAATGGAAGAGATTTTTTTATCTTGTCCAGGTTGTTGCAGCTGTAAGTTAACTTTCTAGACTTTCACTCTTTCTGTACTATTTTTGGCCACCAGGTGGGAGCAGAGCTTTTTATTTTGTCTTCAGTGTAGTAAAACACAAATGTAAATTTCTATCCAGTTTTCTTCTGCACCTTCACTATTAGCTTGATGTTTGGGCAGAAGAATAATCTGAGTGTAGATGAAATTATCTGCTCATTGTAGCTGATTTAGGAGTTACTGCTGCAATTCAGATGTTGCTAATTTCACTGTAAAACATTTACTTGAAGATCTGAATGCCATGTGATGAACGCCTTGTTCTGTGGAAAAAGGTGTTTTTCTTTATTTTCTTTATATGCACTTGAGTGTTCTCTGTCCTGTTTGGAAAACAGAGGTACCTGAGTGCTTTGTTCATCCACCCACAGTCAAAAATGCATTACAAGATTTTCAGGTCATGATTTCCAGACAGATCATTTGCTCTGTTCTGTATATATTTAATTTCAACTCTCCTGCCTTGGTGATCGTCACTGTTTGAGGGTCTGTGTGTTTGTCAGGTGCATTCCCTGTGGCTGAGTTGAGATCCTCCTGTTGGATTTTCTGGGAATTCTGCAGCTTCAGCTCATGCCAATGAGAATGAATTTTTGACCACAAGTGCCATAGGGTACTGGGCACAAGGGAGGTTAATTATTCACAGGCACCCTGAAGATAATTTAATGCTGCTTGATTCAACCTGCAGGGATCTGTGGTTCCTTTAGCCTCAAAGACAGACAGAAGCTACACAAGATAAGGAGAAGATCAGGACTAGGAAATAAACAGAACAGACAAATTTCATGTTAATCTTGATGAGAAACAAATACTGAAGAGGTAATTTTAGCAAGTGTCCAAGATGTACCTGCTGTGCAGGTGCTGCACTTGAGTGTTTAGAAAGGGACAAGTGTAGTAATTAATGCACCACAGCCTAATTTAGATGCTAGGACAAGCATTTTAATAATTAATACCTAAGGAGTAGTAGGGTTATAAATTATATTGGTAAAAAATAAGACTTTTCAAGGCTTTACTTGCCACATTTCACAGTTGATCCCCTACAAATATAACTTGATAATTAATAATGCCCTATATAATGTTGGAAATAAGCTAAGGAAATAAGTGATTGGAAAAATATAAATTCTCTGAGTAGTCTTTTAACTGTTCTTGGTGATCCTAGGAAAAACTGCAGTGAGAGAATCTACAACAGTTTTCTGAATCATGTTCTCTTGCAGTGTTTTCACTGTGGATGATGGAGGTAACAGTGCCCATAAAATCTGTTTACAGCAGGCAGGATTTCAGATGAATTGAAGAATAGAAACTTTTAAGATCTGACTAAATCCAGAATGCTTTTAAATTAGAAGGAAGGGAATCCAATAAATACAAGTGTGGAAGGCACCAGAAGAGAAACCAAATGCAAATACAATGTGAAGAACTAGTGGTAGAAGTATTAGAGGAAAGGATCTGAAGTTCTAGGGAATTAATGAGTGTCTTTAGTACAGCTGAAGAAGAGAAAGGTTTTTGTTTGTTTTTTTTTCCCAGTGTGTGTTAATACCAATATACATGGGAAACAGGTTTTGAAAGTTGAAAATTTTCTCACAGTTGTAAGTGTATTTTTCATCTGATGCACTTGTAAAAGTTCTTTTAGTTGCTATGTGTTAGGTGTGAGCTGGAAATGTGCTGTTGAATGTAATTGCTGTACACAAACCCAGGTCTTTGTTAAAAGAACCAAAACTCCCAGGAATTGCATTGGAGCCTGTTCACAAAGCAGCTTTGTGACCACAAGAGGATGCTAAAGGTCTTCTTAATGTCTTTATTTAGCATGATGCAAAAATGGGGAAGAAAAGAGTTAATGTAAAAAGTTATTGATAGACACAAAAAATTAGAAACTTTTCCCATTACTTTTGTCTTTATTTTCAACAATGATGAGTTATGTTAACAGAAATACTGTGTGTGAACACAGCTCAAATGTTGCTGCTCTAACAATACACTCTGAAGTACTTTAGCAGTAATTCAGTAAAATATTTTAGCCCTCAACAGAAAAGAATCTCATTCTGCATCTGGGCTACATCATCTTCCATTTTACATTTCTTTGCTGTCTGCTCTTTCAGGTGGCATGTTCTTTATGTAATACACAACTGAATTAAGCATTTTCTCTTTTTTTTGGTGAATTTTGTTTACTTCGAACTGATGTTATCGGCAGGAAATACAATCTTAGAGCGAGGGAGATAGCTTGGCAGTAAAAGGATGTGGATTTTGTTTGCAGTTCTGCCACCTCCTCTGCTTAGTTACAGCTTTGTGCCTCTGTTTTTGTACCTATATCATGTTATTTTATCTTTTTTAGTCCTATAGTGAACAGCTCAAGCTCTTTAAGTTTATAGCATATAAGAAAGGGCTTTAGAGCCCCTCACATTTATTGTAAAAATAAATAACCTCACTGGTACACAATTGCCGTATTTACGTGCAATTTATATTTTGTCTTGTATACACCTTATTTTGCTTATTTTGCAAGTTTAAAGTATGTGAGCTCCAATATTTTCTTTAAACAGTTCTTATTTAGGTATCTAAATAACAGGTCAGGATTCCTGGAAAAGCTCCCTTTGTTGCTCTTGGTTTCATAACTGGGACAGACTAATGTGCAGTGGTTTCTGAGTTTTAAACTTGAGCCATTGCTGAAGGTTTTTGAAAGCAGGAAAGAGTAGGAATTACATTATGTAAGGCTGTTATCTCATAGATTTTGGTAATGTTAAATAAAAAAAGCCTGGAAGATTTGGGGATCTGTTCTGAAGATCAGGAGAACATCTGTCTTTGTGTTGGCACTGAGATGATTTTGTTGTTAGATAGTGGATGGTGAAACTTCTAAACTGAGACTGCTACGTTGGCTTCATCCCTCTTCAAAGCAGAAAAATGTGGGAAATGGTTCGTACAACTGGTGACAACAGATTGCAGCTAATGGCATTTTATATCTGTGTATGTATCTGTGTAGCAATATAAATAAAATATCTGGATTTAGGAGAGCAAACATCTAAATCAATAGGTCTTGTTTTGGAATGACAGTGATCAGGTTTGTATCAGCATCTCCTGATCTGAATCCCGGGATGTCTTCAGAGGAAGGAAAACGTCTGCTTTGGAATGTGAGCAGTGGATAAATGGAGTGGAAATCATTTGCTGAAGGTTCTGGGAATCTTGTTCATCGATTTGAATCACTGTGTAATGCTGCAGCAGATATTTGTTTAATGGCCACGAGAGTTTTGTTGATGCTCAATTTACTGTTTCTCATTCTGCAGAAATACTGGAAAATGTAAGACTAATACATAAACCAGTGTCTTTGCAACCCCGAGGGCTGATCAACAAAGGAAACTGGTGCTACATCAATGCTGTATCCTTCCCTGGGAAAAAATTAATGCTCTTAAGTTGATATTTTTGTATTATATCTGTCAGAGTTGTTCTGGATTGTTCTGGTAAGTATTTTGTGAAAGTGTTTGGTTTTCCCAGATCCTGCTCCTGTGGTTAAAATGTTGAAGTGTAGCAGCCAGAAGTCCGGGGTGATTTTGGATCATTGAACCTGGTGTGCAGGGTTCCCCTGCAGTCCTGTTTGCAGTTTGTTACCTGTGTCAAAATATTTCAGAACTGTAACATCTCCTGACTGAAACCCTTGTCATTTCTAGCAGTGTTTCTCTGTGACTCTGTGCATCCTTTTAAATGGTTATTTCTCTTTCGCACTTGAAGTAACTGTTCTTACACTTGGACTTTGTTTTGTTTAGTGGATTATTTGGGTTTGTGCTGAGCAGGTTGTCACTTGTATTATCATTTAATTTAAATTAACTCTATTAAAATCTTATATGTGGAAGGTGGGCTTGTTCTTTAAGGATTGGAGTTGTATTCCCCTGCAAAAATAACTTGTACCCTGAAAGACAGAGAGCACCTTCCCTCCATGCTATATTATAATATTAAGAAAAATACTAATAATTAAGAAAAATTGTCTCCCATGTCAGCAAGGCTGACTGCAAGTGACGTTTGGGATACTTCTAGTGCTGGTACAGCCAGATCATGGCAGATCCTAATAAATTATTTCTAGGCCAGTGACTGTGCTTTAAATAAAGCTTTTATTGTATATAACCAGTTCTGCACTCATTTGGTTATAAACACTATACATCTTAGCTCCCATTTTTTCAATCTTGACGTTTTACTTTGGAATTTATTGCTCAGTTTTTGCACACTGTAGGGATCAAATTAATCTCTCTTCTGCTGTTGAGATTGATCCCTGATTTTGTCATTTCCTTTTCCCTCCAGTTTTTTAGTGCATTTCCTCTGTTCCCTGCTCTCACCAGGATGTGATGTTTTTAGAGTATTATTCTTCTAGCACACTCTGGAGTTTTCCAGGTTGCTCCCAACTCTTTGCAGTTCAGCATCTCTCACATCTCAGCGGGTTTTCCTTTGGTTGCAGGAGTGACTCAGCACCTTTAATTTTCAGCTGGTTTCTTCCATTCTTCCCAGAAAATGTGTTACAGTTTATCTCCTGCTAATTTTCAGTTAATTCTCTAAAGTCTTTCCTATGGAGTTCTTTTCATCTTCTGCTCTTGGATGAAATGTTTCCTTAACCTATAATTAAACTTTTTGCCATGATTAAAATGTCAGTGAAATCACTGCATGTTGCAAGATGCTGGGTATTTTTTTAATATAACTTTGGTACATATTTGGTTAATGTTGTGATAAAGCTTCATCCTCTTTTCCAGTTAAATTCTTGGATTGATCTACCTAATAAAAATGCAGCTCTGTTTTTCATATAGTTTTGCATATAATTGAATATTTGGTTAATACACAGATGCCATTTTCTGCATATTTCCTTAATGCCACTGCATAGACCCTGCAAGCCTTGGTTGCTTGCCCTCCAATGTATCATTTAATGAAGTCCATTCCAATGTATTCCAAATCGCAGAGGCCGTGCACCTCCACACCAATGCTAGACAGTTTGTAAGTAGCTTGGGGAAAAAAAAGGAATAAAAGTCTGGGATCTGACTAAACTCGTACAGAAATACCTAACAATGGCTGTTGGAAGTTGATATGTATCCAGAAGTTTTTTTGTGTGGTTTTGGGTGACACTTTTATAATGAGCTTGGTGTTTTCCAACTGCTTGGCTTGTCAAGGAAGATAATTCTTATTGCCTTGGGAGTATCAGTTTTGTGGAGTGTTTAATGTGCAAAAATGAACTGTGAGAGGTGCAAGGACCAGCCCAACACCTGGATTTCACTGGTGGATTTTTATGTCTGGACTTTACCCAGATTTCATGGTGATATTCTTTGACTTTGTTCTGTTTTGGCAGTCAGAATGACAATTATCCAATTTTATTATTTATTCTTCCAAGTCTTAAATTGCTGCTCATGTCCAGTTGCTTCCCTTCTGTTTCAGTGTTCGTTTAATGAATGAGTTCACTAATATGCCTGTACCTCCTAAAGCAAAGCAAGGTGAGTGGGAACAGGGGCACAAAGCACAAAATGGTGGGGAGAAGCCTTTGGGCTAAAGATCTGCATGGGGAGAGTGGTTGCACTTTGGATTCTTTTCTTCTGACTGGTGGACCAAGTGTACAAGTGCAATAGGAACAGTTTTTGTTGAAGGTTCACTTAATTGTGAAGATGCCTTCTAAGAGCATACCCTTTCTAAGAAAATCAGTTGATACTCCCTACATTTTCCTCCACTTCCTTCCTTACATATTTCCAGTTGTTTATTTATCAGATTGCTCAATTCTGCTCCTTAAATCCTGAACATTCAGTGATTTGGAACAAAATGGGGCCATAACAAGCCCCTTAAGCAGTTGGAGATTTCCTGCAGGAATATTATCCTGGCTTTTGATTCCAGTGGGAAAACTTCAGATGTGTCTGATTTCTCCTAATACATATTAGGAGATGATTATGTAGTGAGGAATGATGATTATGCAGTGAGGAATAGCATATTTTTTGATGCAAATAAATTATCTTAAAGGTTTCATTTGTTTAATCTTCATTTTAAACCAAGTCTGTCGCATTGCAAACTTGTAGAAACAAGCACATTCCTGAAACTATTCTTTATGTAACATGATAAGGAAATATCAGGAGGAGCTGGTGGTTCCAGTGATTTCCAAACAGTTCAGACATTTCTGTGGTTTCTTTCTGTGAAACAAATCTTACTGGCTTATGCAACTTATTTTACTTCTAGGTCATTTTCTTGTGTAGTTTTCAAGTGTAGTTCTGAGGCCTTGTGTTGCCGTTAGGTGGAACATTCTGTCAGGCTGTTCTTGGGGTTTTTATTCTGCAGTGAGCAAAAGTCATCTGTTAGAATTGCAAATACACAAAAGGTTTAAGGACATGTTCTTCGAGTACAGAAAAAATGCAAAAATGTAAATAGCACTGAAAGTGTTCTTTTATGATGGCTGTTGATATTCTTGTTAATCTTAGAATTTTTTTCTTGCTATCTGTAAGTTTAGGCAGGATGATATGTTTTAAAACAATGTTTCCAGCTAAGAGTTGTGTCTTATAACTTGAGCTCAAGACCCCCAAACTACAATAAACTATTAGTAAAAAAAAAAGTGCTGGACTCCAAAACTAGTGATGTGTGAAGAGACCGTTCAGGTATAATGTAAAAACCCCCTTTTATTTGTTATGACTTACATGAATTCTCTTTCACCTTGCAGCTTTAGGTGATAAAATAGTGAGAGACATCCGACCAGGGGCTGCCTTTGAACCAACCTACATTTACAGGCTCTTGACGGTTATAAAGTCAAGTCTGTCAGAAAAGGTGGGACTGCAAATCCTTCACTTGTGGAACTGCATTGCAGGGCAGTCACAGTCCTTAGAACTCTACAAAGCCAAACCTCAGGCTCTGCTCAAATGCCACTAAAATCACCTCATTGAGAGTCGACTGTCTTGGGACCTGAATTACAGGAAAATGTTAATTACAGGCTTGGCAGTTTGATATGTCAGAATAATGAAAAAAATTACTGTTGGAATGGAACATCTCTTTTTGTAATGCAGTTACCAATTGATTTACTTTTAAGAAATGAGCAGTTGTTCATTTTTATGAGCAGTTCAGCTAAGACTGATTGAAGGTCCAGAAACTTCAAAATACCTGCTCAGGTTTAATTTCAATATAAAGAAAAGGTAATAATTCAAACTGTCCTTTGGTTTGGCCTTGGTTTGACAGCAGCTTTCAATAGTGGGTGTAAAAGAAATGGAGGAGAAAAAATTAGAACTCAAACGTTAAATGGAATTGGTATTGAGAAAAATGGAGAATTCTTGTAGCTATTGTGGAGCTGATGTGTGTATTGACTGCTTAGCACAGTTTGGGTTTAACTGGTAAAAAAAGAATTTGTTTTACAATAAAATTTAAATTTTGTTTGATATAACTTTAGGCTGAGTAGTTGCTACGTTAGCTGAATTAGTAGGAGAAAGCTGGATTTGTTCAGTGTCCTGAACCTTCTGTTAAAGGGAAACCATGAAAATACCATAGAATTAATTGAAAAAAGTATTTTGTTCAGGGCAGGCAAGAGGATGCTGAAGAATACTTGGGATTTATCCTCAATGGACTACATGAAGAAATGCTGACCCTCAAGAAACTTCTCTCTCCACATAATGAAAGTTAGTGGATTTTTTTTTTTTTTTACAGCAAACAATTAATTTCAAATACTGATTTTGTGTGGTGATTCTATAATACAGAATAATGCTTGGAGTAGATGTTGAGATAGAATGCCATGTTTTAGAAGACTGGGACATAAGCAAATAGTATTTTGTTAAAATCTGGATACAGTGAGTCCATTCTACCCAGTTTATGAAGGATTTGAAATTACTGGGTTTCTGGAAAGGCATCATAGTTCTCTCAATACTCTGAAGGACAATAAGTCACATCCTGGTTCTCCTAAACAACAAAACTCAATATTACACAATTTTACTGAGCCCAGCTAAGCATTTTTTGAGGCTAACTCCAGTTGGTCAGTCTTGTTTGTCATTTGTAACACCTGCAATGTCAGTGGGTTTTGACTCTCCATGGGATTTCAAAAATATATCAGTGTCTTTTTTACTGATCTTTAAACCAACTGTTAAATCTTCTTTTTTTTCTAATACAAACCAACAAATTATTTGAGAATTCTTACTGACAAAGTTGGAGGAGAAATTACTTTGAAAGAATTACCAGGATTTATATGCAGAGTGAAATGTCAGTTTAGTTTATAGAGGCTTTAGCTTGAACCCCTTTTACAAATAAAACCCTGCAGGCCTTAGTCAAGGTGAGAATTCAGATCACTAGTTGCCCAGTTTCTCTTCAGTAGGGTCAATTTTTTAGAATATAAAGTCATACCCTATTTTGTTCCTTAGCTGTGTTCAGTTTATAACCTCCTGACTTTGGCACTGGCTGGGAAAATATTTGCTAAGCCTTGGGTTCCCTGTAAAATACGTGTGCAGAAAAGGAGTTGCATTTAATAATGGCATAATTCTGTATCCAGAATAACACTTGACTTTCTAATTTTCTACCCCATAAATTTACTACTAAAAATACATCCAACTTTGCTATTTACATACAGCCATCAGTGAGCTGCTTTCTGTTAATACATAGATGTGACATACTGGGAGCAAATCTGGAAAATACTTGCTCTCTTTTTTTTAATTAAAACTATGATGCATGAAAACATTTTATCCTCAAACAAATTATTTGTGGTGGGGTTTTTTTGCCTTTTGTATTGGGGTTTTTCCTTTTGTATTAGGGTTTTTGTCTTTCAAATCCTTTCTCTGCTTAGATGTTTTACCTGTCAAAAGCTCTGATGTGTTTTTTTGCCTGTCACTTGAAGAAGTGTCGGTGTCCAATGGCCCTGAGGCTCAGAGTGTTCCCAAGGAAGAGGAGCAGGAGGAGCAGGGGGAAGGCAGTGAGGATGAGTGGGAGCAGGTGGGACCTCGCAACAAATCCTCGGTCACTCGCCAGGCTGACTTTGTCCAGACTCCAATCACTGATATTTTTGGTGGTCACATAAGGTACAGTGCTTTTTCCTACAAGTTCATGACTTGCAGTGGCTGAATCTTTTTGAAATTTCTTAAATGAACAAAGTGTTCTGGATCCCAAGCCTAAAACTGCGTGTGGAAAAGGAGTTTGGAATATTTATGCTATGAATATTGTCTAAGAATGCCAAAGCATTTTAGAACTACCTAATTTTTATGACCTCTGAGGTCTCTCATCTCCTGTTGTAAATAAGAGAGAATGAGACAGAGTTAAATCTTGACAGTAAAACACTGAACTAAAACATAAAACTGTGCATTTTAGGTTTTTTAAACCCTTCATGCTTCCCAGAGAATGCTGTGTTTAATGGTAAAGAAATGTTAAAGGCAAAAGAAGTCTGGAGAAATGTAAATTGCTACAAGATGGTACTGGAATGAAAAGAATGTCGGCTATCACTTATATGCAGGTCTGATACAAAACAAAGGCAGAAAGTAGAATCTGAAAGAATATTTTTTTGGAAAGAAGCCTCCTGACTTGTTTGGAGAGATGTATAATTTAAAATTAAAGCAAAGTAAACACTAGCTAAAAACATACAGCAAAACAAAACTGCTAGACTTGAAGAATTATTTTTAAATTGGAGACAGACACTTAATTGCTGGTGTTTGACTCTCTGTGTTGCCAGATATTGAGTCTAGAAGTGTGAATAATGTGGGCTAGTGCCTTCTGCCTTGGAAATGCTCAGAAATTATTTATTCTTCTGGGTTTTGAGCCAGACAGCTGGTAAATAAAATTATATTTTCCATAGAATTTGGCAGACAGATGTTTGTAGATATTGATGGAGTTGTGCATCAATGGTTCACATGCCTAAGGTGGTGTTAATACCCCAGGTATATTTACCAGAATTTCTCACCATTGTTTAGATGTCTACATGATTCCATCAGTTTTTATATTAAAAAAACTGAGATGATGCAGTTTTCTGTAGAACTCCACAGAAAATGATATAAAGTTAATACTGGAAAAAGGCAAAAACTTGAGCAGCAGAACCACAGGATCCAATCCAACATCTGCTGGCAGCAAATCCACTTTATTTAACCTTCACACCAGGGCACAGCTGACCACAGAAACAGCATCCCAGGGGAGCTTGGAAAGGTTCATCCTCAGGGGTGGAGGTAGGAAGGACTGAATGTAAAACTGCCAGTAGAATTCCACTAAATAAAAGCATCAGAAACTGGAAAAATTCAATGGGAAAAGCAGTGAGGGAAAGATGATTCGAATTGGCATCTTGGCTTGGGGATTTTTAGGTTGTTCTTGAGAAGCTTGAGTCTATTAAATGTCCATTTAGGCATAATTACTTAAAAACCCCAGCCTGTGAAGTCTTTCTTAGCAGCGTGAGGCTTAAGTGGGAAAGTACAAAGTTTTCCTGAGAATTCTTGCAGTGCCTGAGTAATTCTTGATTGAAAATGCTGCATTTCCCATGTCCAGCTGAGGTTTGTCATTATTCTAATAAGGGACATTGTTAAAGGAAAATCATAACCCAGCAAAGGTTTTGCTATCAAATCAAGTTCTGCATATCTTGTGAAGAAAATGTCCTGAAGAGGTGTTACAATATAATTTCTGTTTTTTAAAATAAAGTTGCTGCTCTTTTTCATGCATTCTCTTCCCTCTAAAGGAATATTATATATTTTCCCTCTCTTAACATTATACATTTGCCAATGTGAAGCTGGGGTAAATCGTTAAAGCTTGATGTTTAACTTTTATATTTGTACGTGTGTTGCCTTGAATTAACTACAAATTGATTTACTTACGTATCTCATTCTTTCTTGAGGGTTCTGTCTGGTTGAAAATGAGACTTTACTACGTTTTGATTTCTTTGTTTCTCCACAGATCTGTTGTTTACCAGCAGAGCTCCAAGGAGTCTGCCACGCTGCAGCTTTTCTTCACCCTGCAGCTGGACATCCAGTCAGACAAGATCCGCACCGTGCAGGATGCCTTGGAAAGCTTGGTGGCAAGAGAGTCTGTGCAGGGATACACCACCAAAACCAAGCAAGAGGTGGGGTCTGTTCACCCCTGATTCACAGCCAAGTGCTGAACATTTAATTTTAAAAAGTTTTCGTAGAGATGTGGCTTTGCAAAGAGTTTTTGGAACACACTTTTAACAAAGGAGGTGCAGACCTTTACAGAGTGTCCTGCAGCAGTGAAATGTCAGCTCTGAAACAAAGCCAGGCCTGTAAATAGCTGAGGTTTGAGTTGGTGTAATAATTTATTGGGGATTTTAATGGAGAATATTCTAAATGAACAGGCTGAACTGTGGTAAAGATACATAATATTATGTTCAATATCATAACTTACTGATTCCTGGGGATTGCTAGATGCTGTCAGTAAAGGAGCAGCTCTTCAGAGTCAATACTTTTTGATTTTACATGTAATACATTATAATAATAATTACAATAGAAAAATACTTGAGGAAAATCATGCCTTTGGTTTGGCAGTTTGAGAGCTTGTGATAGAGGATAATAATTAAACTTCCCTTACTAAGGCTTTGCCTTGTTTCTTGTGGTGGGTGGTAGCAAAGGCATCTCTGAGATCCAGGGATTGCTCACATGGGAATTCCACGTGCTCTGTTGGTAACTCTGGAATTGTAGGTGTTCCCTCTGACATTCATGTCTGTAAGTTTTCAAAATCCTCCAAGGGAGAACAGGATTAGATAACAAAAGGATGGTTCATTTCCCTTGAAAAGCTAAAGATGAATAGCAGAAATTTGTTTACCTTGAGTATTCAGAACATATATTTCTCCAGTTGTTTTCCATGTGAAAGAAACATTTGCAAGCTGATTATGATTTACCACAAAAATCATGTTTTTCTTACCATTATTTTTGGTTTTTGCCTTTTATTGCAAATGGTTTAAAGTTTTTGACTGACAACCCAGTGCTGGGTTGGAAGAAATGAGTGTTCAGATTAGATACTGCGTGATATTTCAGAGTTTAGATGGAAATACAAGCACCCACAATGTCTTCCAGATCTTTTTTTCAAAAGAAATTGCAATTGTAGTAAAAACACTGAACATACTGTAGAACCTTGGAAGGAGATATTCTTTTTTCTCCATGAATTTCTGTTAAACACATAGGTTCTAGCAGAATCTAGCCATGTATTGAAAAGTAATATGCTCATGGTCAC
This sequence comes from Pycnonotus jocosus, assembly GCA_013400435.1. Taxonomy (NCBI): domain Eukaryota; kingdom Metazoa; phylum Chordata; class Aves; order Passeriformes; family Pycnonotidae; genus Pycnonotus; species Pycnonotus jocosus. The sequence goes on from VWYP01006390.1 coordinate 226,221, forward strand.
CAATGAAGAGATTTTTCTCAAGTAAAAAATGGAGAAAAACCGTACACAGTTATTTAGAGAAATATTTTTATGTCTTCATTTCTAGGAAGGCAGAACATTTTTGTTCTGCAATTCTGAGCTTGTCTCCTGGTTTCCAGACAGAAATTTTGTGGATTGTTTGGTTATAATTATATAAAAATCACTATTTAGTAGAGAAGAGTGTGGTCAGGACTCATGTTTTTCTCTTTGAATATACTGAGTTCTCCTTTGAAACAATGTTAAGATTGAAGATCCAGTGGGGTTTAAGTCACAAACGAGTGTTTATCATAAATTAATACTGTAATAACAACAAATCTGCAGAGTTTGCTGCTAGTGTATTTAAAATTAAATACTTACTCCTTACTTAAAGGAGGAATTTTGAGGAGGCAACAAAAAATGACAGGTGTTCTTCCTCTGGGTTTGTGTGTCAGGTGGAGATCAGTCGAAGACTCACCTTGGAAAAGCTGCCCCCCGTTCTCGTCCTACACCTCAAACGCTTCGTCTACGAGAAGACCGGAGGATGTCAGAAGCTGATCAAGAATATTGAGTACACTGTTGATCTGGAAATCAGTAAAGGTAAAAGATTTAGGAACAGAATTTCCTTCTCTTTGTTGGAAGGACACTGTGGTATTTCCTACCAGTGTCTGTGTTTTAATTTTCTCATACAAGATTTTGTTGTTATCGTTGTCTGAAAATGTGGTCATTTGGGTGAATCTTTAGTGGGATTTTTTTATGATGAAAGATCTTAAAGCCTTTGGCACTTCCTAGACAATGGGTTGGCCAAATGAGAGCTTCCTGTGGATTTATGGAGTAAGGATATAGGCTGCTGAGAGCAAATATGGGAAATGATCCTCTTGGATCTGTGTCCCTGTCTTTAGAAGACTGTTGCCAATATTGGATATTTCTATCACAAATTTAATTCACAGCAGTGTCAAATTATTTTGGCTGCTGGAAGGAAACTGGTGGTTTTTTTGAAAATGCAGCCTGAAGGTAGACAATCCATAGTGCAGAGGTTAAACAAGGATCCTTTATTTAACAAGTATCCTAGGAGATAGTGACTTTAAATAGTGTGAGATTGGAAATTGTCCAGCATCTAAAGCCTGCCAAAATAATGCCTTCTGTTTTGAGCTGACAAATGGGGCTATTAGCCAGGCAGTAGCTCAAACAGAAATAAATAAAATCAATGTATACTCATATCTCATCTGAGATCTGCACCTTGTCAGGCAGTGCCCTTTTGTTTTACTTAATATTTTGTTTTGCAATTTTCCTTTAGGAATGTAAGCATGACTTGGAATCTGAAACTGATTCTGTCGTTGTCTGACAGCAGGAATGAAATAGGAAAAATAGAATAGTCTGGTTTTTTACTTTGTCTTTTTTTTCCCTTCATTTTTTTTGTGGTTTTTTAAACCCTTCATAAACCACAGCATTCAGCAAACCTGCAAATTCACTCCCTTGATTACCAGTTATTAGAACCATGACCATTCTTTAAATGCTGCAGAAGAAACCTCAATTAAATGTTCTCCTTTGTGACAGTGTTGGTTTCTCTGAAAAAGAATTGATCCTCTTGATACAGAATTTCTAATGTGTGACTGTTTTTCCTCCCCCAGAGCTACTATCTCCTGGTGTGAAAAGTAAAATTTCAAAAGGCCAAAGAACCTACCGGCTCTTTGCAGGTATTTTTATCTGTGTGGTCCCTCTGTTGCAAATGGAGATCCTGCATATGGAATTATGAAAACACTGGGTTACATGAAGTGTTTTCTTTTAAATTGTGCTAAAGTAGCTTGTGGGTGTCAGACTCCTGAGTTTTGTGGGGTTTGTGTAGAATTAAGAGATTTGATGTGCTGGAGAAACACTGATTTGGCCAAGGGCTTGGAATGCCAGGACAAGGGGAATGACTTTGCAGTGCCAGAGGGCAGGGTTAGATGGGATGTTGGGAGAAATCCTTCCCTGGGAGGGTGGGAAGCTGCCTGCTGTAAGGATGAGGCTGGACACAGAGACCTGAAGCAACTCCTTGGTTTTACAGCCAAGTCCCAAGGCACTTCACTTTTTCCAGCTCTAAAGATTATTTGAGCCATACAAAGCCCAGATGTTCATCCCACCCAAGCCTCTGGGTGTCACCCCATTGGGATTGACTGCAGGCAGCTGGAAAATCCCATTTTCTGCTTCTCTTTGGGCAAACCAGTCCCAGTAACCATCTGAAATACCACCAGGGGAATATTCTGTCCTAGGACACATGGATACTTTCTTCCCTGGGAGGGTGGGGAGACCCTGGCACAGGTTCCCAGAGCAGCTGTGGCTGTCCCTGGATCCCTGGAAGTGTCCAAGGCTGGGTTGGATGGGGTTTGGGGTGTGGATGGGGCAGGTGTCCCATGGCAGGGGGTGGTTTGGGATGAGCTTTAAGATCCCTTCCAATCCCAAACCAATCCATCATTCTATGTCTGTCCCACCTCTTGACTTCTCTATGCTCATTTGGGCTGGAACTGGGGGTGTCCAAGGGCAGGGCATGGACCAAGCCAAGCTTCCAGCTGCCATCCTATGACCCCAAACCTAGGGAAACCCTAAACCCTGATCTTATGGGGGATCTCAGAGTCCCACTCACCCCGCTGTGTGTCCCCACAGTGGTGTACCACCACGGCAACAGCGCCACGGGCGGGCACTACACGACGGACGTGTTCCAGATCGGCCTCAACGGGTGGCTGCGCATCGACGACCAGGCCGTCAGGGTCATCCACCACTCGCAGGTGGTCAAGGCAGCCCTGGAGCGCACAGCCTACCTCCTGTACTACCGCCAGGTGGACCTGCTGTGACCCGCCCCGTAGAGCACCAACATCACTAACTTTTTCTCCTGTAAATGCTCTTCTGAGTGAATCTTTCCCCCCCTCCTTTTTTTTTTTTTTAATTTTTTTTCCTGTTTTTTTTCCCCTCCATTTTTATTCTTTTTTTTTTTTTTCCGTCCCTTTGCAACTATGGGATAGAGCGATAAAGGAAGCTGCCGTTTGTGCACAACGTAGTTTGTGTTGGCTTTTTTTGACTTGGCGGAATGGAAGCCTCGTGAATCACACGCGCGAAAAGAATTTTAAAAAAAAAAGTGTTAAAAAGAAATAAAGTTCATCCGAGTTAATGCTGAATCCTAAGATGATAAAAGAGGGGATTTGCGTTAAATTCCCACTTTCTAATTGCGTAGTAGAAGAAAACCCTGCACCAGCAACAGAACTTGTAGATTTCTGTGAAAATGTTTTATCTTTACTTAAGTAAAAAAAGAAAAAAAAATTTAAAAAAAAAATAAAAAAGCTCTCTCTGCTTCCCCAATAGTTTTTTGATAAGTGGTAAAATATGAGCCGATGTGTATGAGATGGAAATGGTCCTTTGTGCTTCAAAACATGTACAAACTGCAGAGTTGCTGGTTCCTGATAGGAAGACACATTTTAATAATTGTGCGATGAGAAACTGCTTAAGTACACATTGCAGATCAAATATTTGGAGTTAAGATGTTAGTCTATATAGATGGGTGATTGTAACTTTATTGCTATTAAGAAATTTCAAACTGCATTTATGCTTCTGTGTACATGGAATTAAGAAAATGGGCAAAATAATTAAGATTGATATTTCTTTAAGTCTGCTTTGTTTAATTTTGCTGTCTGCTCTCCTATAATGTTGAGTTCCTAATTGTACACAGTTTAGTGATACCTAGAAGTATAAAGTTGTCGCCCATCAATAAAAGTCACAAAGTTGGTTTAAGGTGTGTGTGTGTTTTGTTTTTCTTCAGGTGTGAATCCAACCCTTGCAAACTCCAAAGTTTTCTGTGTAGTCCTTCTCAAGGTGTGGGGAGCCTTCCCCAGATGAAGTGGAGGTGATTTTTCTTTGCTTTTATAACTTTTTTGAAACTTGAGAAATGTTCCAGTTTTCCATTCAGGTGGAACTGACCTTGGAGGGGAGAGGGAAGGGGACGTGGCAGTCCCAGGGCTGAGCCCTGAGGAGAGAGGATGGAATTCCTTCTGTGTCCTCCTGGAAATCCTGCACTGTTTTTTTCTGAAGCAGATGATGATTTGTTTGTCTCTTCTTCAGCCAGCTGACATTGCCCTGGAGAACTTTTTATAAAAGTTATTTCCTTGATCAGCTTCCTGTTCCTTTCTCTACGAAACTCCTATATATTATTTAATTCTTTGGTGATAGTGGTGTTATGTCCTTATTTCAGCTTGGGATGGTGGAAGCTCCCTGGCTTGTCCTGACTCTTCTGCCCTCTCTGTCCCACATGGGGAAGAGTTTCCTGCCCAGAGCTCTGGCTGTAGGAAGGAGCATCCCAGTCCTATGGCCCTTTGGGATGGTCTGCTCTGCTGAGAAAGCTTGATGATGGCTCTGGCATCATTTTGGATGTCCAAATGCATTGTTCATGTTTTTGCTGCTCATACTTTATTAGTATTTTCTGATTTGCAGGTGGTGACAGCTGGTGATTTTGGTGACATTGCACCAATTCCAAAATATTCTGTGCAAAGCTCATTTGAATTTTTGGGCTGTTTGCAGGAAAAACCTCAGCTCCTGGAGCTGGAGCTGCTGCAGGATTGGTGCTTCCAGGGCATCCCCATGATGGGAATTGCCCCAGAGCCCCACTGGTGAGAACTTGAAATCTTGGGAGGTTGTTCCAAAAAAGAAAGAAACCAGGTTTGGGACTTTCTGTTCTGTGCTGGTTATTATTCATGTTGTTTCTGGAACTTGGTTGAAGTGGTTTTCTGTACAGCAGAAATCCTGGTTTTAATTAGTCCTGTGCCTGTGTTGTGTATTTTTTTAGCTCTATCTCCAGTGCATTGTGAAAATGCATTTTTGATAGTGCAGATTAACTGAATAGTCCAGAGAAAACTGCAAGTGATCAGTAATTAATATATTACTTAACAGATGCTACCTATGTTACTGTTTTAATGAGTCATTGCCAGTGTAAAAATCAGGTGTTGAAATTCTCTCAGTATGACTGAGAATTGTCTCAGTATCACTTAAAAGTGAATTCTTGCATTTTTTACTGAGGATATTACAACTGCATTTGTCACTAAAGTTCTTCTGCAATGTATTAAAAGGGAAATAAAAGTGTGTGGCAACAGTGATGTGGACACACAGCCACAATTTTTATTTTCTGTATCAACTCCTCCCATTGTTGCAAAACAAGGGGCTTGCAGTTTTTGATCATTTGCTCTGGCTGTGATTATGTAAAAGGAAAACCCCAACACCCACAGCAATACACCGTAAATCCGGTGGTTGTTTACTGATATTTAAACCAGGTTTTGAGTTTTGTTTTTTTGGGGGTTTGGTGGGTTTTTTTGTTGTTTTGTTTTTTTTTTTTTTTAATGCACATTAAGACCTGAAGTTTTCAACATGAGCAACTGGATGTGCAGGTCCAAAGGGCTCTGGGGAAAACTTTGTGCCATGAGGCAGATGTGCAGGGGAAGGGCTGGATGGGCTGGGGGAAGAGGATTATTAAAGCCACGAGGTGTTTGGGGCTGGGGGAAGGTGTTTTAAGTAGTAAATTGCTGTTTTCCACACTATTCTCTGGAAATTATGATTCTCTCTCTGATGTCCCTCAGTGCTGGGCCAGGTCCAGGGGGTCCAGCTCCAAGGATGGATCCATCAATGCCTGGCCTTCCCTCCTCTGATTTGGATGCCCGGTATCCAAATCATTATTAACATGAATGTTAATTCATCAGCTGGTGTAGCAGCCTCTGGATTGCATTGTGGTCAAGAGAGGGGCATCTCCACCCCGCTGGAGTGATGGATGTGGCAGGGATTTCTTGGCTCCCTCAGGTAAAGACACAGCCCAGGCAGGAGTGGGGTGTGAGCAGGCAGCAAATGGGGGGTGATTCCCCAAACCTGAACGTGGCTGTGCCCATCAGGAGCATTCCCCAAACCTGAACATGATGATTCCCCAAACCTGAACGTGGCTGTGCCAGGGGCTGCTGCTCCCCCCGTGCTCTCGCTGTTGATGAGCACAGATAAATTCCTGCAGGTTCCCTGCTGCCATTGGGTTTTCTTCTCCCTGTTCATCCCCTTGTGCTCCCTCTCCTCAGGAGCAGGAATCAAAGCAGGGAATCCCTTGCAGCTCTGTGCCTCTCACCCTGCCCTGCTTTGGGGCCATTCCTGCCGAGCTGTGTTTGTTTGAGGAGGAAATAAAGGGGCATTAATTCCAGTGGAGATCAAGACTCACTGTCTGCCTGGTCAATTAGGAGGGCACAGGGAAATCTGTGTCTCTTCCCATTCATTGGCTATTCCATTAAAAGCCTCTCTGCTAATATATACTTATATATGCAGCCTGCTTTATGTGGCTTTTACCACATATGAAATGGAGACGTTATAATCAAGGCAGTAATAACGAGGAATGATTAAAAGTAACTTCTGATTGTTTTGGCTTTGGTGGAACATATGACCCCAAGCTGCTGACTCAAGACAAAATGAGGTGGGTAGAAATTCTTGTTCCAGGCTGTGCTCATCCCTGAGCACAACCAGGCCCTGTGTGTGTCTTGTACAGTGAAACCATCCTGGTGTATATTAAAAAAATTAAAAAATCAAATCTTTGTAAAGCAGCCAGTTTGATGGAGCAATCAGACAGCCCAAACCATCCTACAGGGATTCATTTCCCATAGGGATATTTGCGGAGATTACAAAATACCAAATTCCTCTGAGGTCTGGAAATTATTTGCATGTCGGTTTGTGAGATTTAAAATGAGTTAATTCAGCTTTATGGTAATTGGAGTGAGCAGCACCTTCTGAGGGCTGTGAGTCAGGCCTGGGGAGCTGCCTGGTTTCGGGGTGGCAGCCTGTGTGGGGGCACGAGGGTTCACTGTGTTGGGGTGAAATTCACTGTGTTTGGGGGAAATTAGGAATTGGAGGGGCTGTGGCATCTTTCAGCTAATTAAATAATCCTGCAGCAAACTCATGGATCCAGAGGGAAACATAAGAGCAAGGAAAAAAAAGAGGATAGAGTGATTATTTACAGTAAAGCAGTGCAGAACCTTCTGTCAACCCAGTTCTGGGTGGTCTTTGAGTTGCCCATGTTGGTGTCAAAAGTCTGAGCTTTTTTGGGAGCAAACTGCCCAAACTCTGAATGGCTCCTGGCAGGGCAGAAGTGCCAGGTCCAACTGCTGCACCACGCGGTGTTGGTTCCCATCAGACAGTTTGTTTGGAAGTAAATAGAAACTTTGTAAATACAGCTGGGGGAGTGTGGGCAGCAGGGAGAGCAGCCAGAGGGGCTGGAGTGGCTGCACCAGGCTGTGGGGCTGGGGCTGCCTGCTGAGCACTGCCTGCCCATCTCAGCTTCAAATGGGCTGCAAGATACAACCCCAGTGATGATAATCTGTTCCTTCTTGAAAAATTCTCAGAAAAAATTGGTGTCAGAGATGGAATCATCCTTGGTGCTGACCTCAGAGGGTTCTTGTCTTTGCTCTTTGCAGTGGTGCTCTCCCAGCTGCCAGTATTTGCTCCTCTGCTCCTGCTCTGTTGAACGAGTTTGATAAATGTCCCTCTGCTTTCTGAGCGCCTCTGGGTTTAAACAAACCTCTGGGAGTATCTTGTAAACTCCCTCCAGTAAACAGTAAATAAAAGTGGCTGGTGTTTTGCCTGGAGAAATAAATATTGACTGGGTAGAAGAATGGAAGGATTTTTTTTTTTTTTTTTCTCCCCCAAGAACTTTGGAAAGAGGACGAGGCAGAGGATTTGGAAAAATCACAGCTGCTTTTCTTGGCTGTGCCAGCTCCCAGGAGGAGATGGGTGCTCCCCTGGCTCCGTGCTGGGTGTGGCTGGTGCCCCTCCTCGGGGGGACATCCCGGGGGATGTGCTGAGGATCCCACGGGAATCCCTCGGATGCTGCAGCAGCTCAGAGGTGCCGTGACACGCTCGCGTTGTTCCTTACGATAGCGGTTTGGGTTTTCCCTGTTTGTTTACTTCGAGAAAAAGGAAGGAACTTTTAGCTTGTCTTTTGCTCAATCGTTTCCTTTCACAGTGAGTAAAACCACGGAGCTGGATGCCAAAACTGCAGCTGTTGAGACATCGGCGGAGAGGTGAGTCCTGCCTGCGTGTTCCACCAACCTTCTGCATTCCCTATTCCCTGGAGCTGCCGCTCTTGCCCCGGAGCAGCGGCGGAGTTTGGGGAATGTCAGCGCTGGGACAGCTTTGGCAGCCAGCTACAGAGTGCGATTAATCTCCTGTTCCCAGCAAATGTCTAGCTTTGGAAAAAAAAAAAAAGGGGATGCCAGGGGGTTTACTGAGGGGGCTGGAGCTGGGAAATCAGTTCACTGTGAGGAGCAGGAATGGCTGAGCCGGCAGCCGGGGGGAGACAGCCGGCTTTAGTCCCTGACAGAGAAAATTCCTTTTGGAATTCCCTCTCCCTTGCCACCGGAGCCCCTCACCGGGGCGTCGCGGTCCCCCCTGTGCGGGGAGGATTCCCCGTGTCCCTGGAATTCCTGGCTGCGAGTCCCAGAGCCGACTGCTGGGGACAGCACAGCCAACACTTTTATAGGACCAGGGGCTGCCCTTCTCCTTCCTCCTCCTCCCTCCCGCCTCAGGGAGGATGGTCCTGCTCCTCTGAGCCCCAATGACTGCCCTTGAGGTGCTGCCGTCCCAACCAACACCCCTCTCCTCGTGGCTTTTTTTCCCCTCCCTCTCCTTGTCGTTAATTCTCCACGCCCGTTGTCACAGGGGATGATCCGGGGTTCTCCCCTCTGCCTGGAGAGCATAAATACCACTGGGGAGCTCTGTGAGACTGCACTTGGTCCGAGTTTCTGAGCCCAGACCTTGCACATCTCGCACCTCCTGAGGCTTATTCCATCCTTTTCCCCTCCCTCCTCCTCGTTTGAATATTTCAGATACGTTAATTTATTTTCCACAAGCAGGCTTGGAGGAGCTGCAGTTACCTGGAAGCTTGGAAGTACTCAGCAAGGTAAGTGTAAACTTCGGTCCTGGCTTCTGAAATGTGCTTTTGGGGATGGTGGGAGCAGTAAAGAGTTACTTGAAGAAGGCACAGTTTTAGCAACTTCAAAAAGTTGCCTGGATCGTATAAAATAACACAACACTGTCTGAGCTTCCCTCGTGTGCACTCTGCAGAATCGAATGCGAGATTAACAAGCATTAACGTGGAATGAATGGGAGGAGTTTGCAAGCACAAGAGTGGATTTCTATGCAAACAGAGGATATCCAAGGGATGCTGTTGCAGTTCCCAGGAGCTGATACCTGAGGGCATATTTGTGTGCCTCGGGCTGGCTGTGTTTGTGCAGCTCTGCTCTCAGGTCCTGTAGGGAAGGAATTTTAGCATCACCACGTGTGGTGTCTGTTACCAGTGGGTTTTCCATATGATTTTACACAGAAATTCACCCACTTGGGTTCTGTGGGAGTGGACTGAAATGGAAGATCCAGAGGTTTTGGCCCATGGCCTTGAAGATGCTGAATCTGTGGTGTGTCCAGTGCAATGTGTCCCTGCTGTCCTGTGTCTAGGAACTTGTCATCCTGCTTGTCTTTGGAAGCCACCACAACTCTGCCAAGCTTGGGCTGTGTGCATCCCAGGGAAAGAGATGACCTGGAGTTTAGTGCATCGTGTTGTGGCTTTATCCCTGGATTTCTTTGCACAGGTTAAAGTTGATCCCAGGCTAAATGCTGATCCTAGGCTAACTCATCCTAGATCCCAGGTTAGCTCAGGCCAGAAGCTGATCCCAGGCTTGGTTTAGAAGCTGATTCCAGGCTAACTCCCCTCTGCTTTGCTGTTTTGAATGCTCTCCTGCCATCCTGAGCTAACTTTGCATTTTCCTTCCCTGTCAGCTGGTGCCATGTGTAGCTCCACAGGCCCTGGGATGTTTTAGCTGCAAATGTCACCCGTAAGCCAGGAGCAGGCACCCACTGGTGTGCTTCACCAGGGAGGCACTCAAAGCTCAAGGAATAAGGTGACATGGGGACATGCAGGCAGGATCAGCCTTCATGTGGCTTTAACAGAGTCTCTGCCAGGCTTCAGATGTGCCCAGCTCTCCTGCTTTCAGTGTGAAGCAGACACCATCCATTAGCTGGGGAAATAGCTTTCTAAAAATAACCTTTCCCAAAGTCCAGTGCTGCACTTTAACTCCCTCAGACCCCAGAAGAAGGCCTCCCATTTCTCTCCACTTTGGACAGGCTTTACAGCATAGTCAGGAGTCCTTTTCTGCTGACTCAGTCGTTTCTGATGGCTCCCAGATGTTCACCTGGCACCAGTGTCCAGGGCCTGATGTGTTTAAAGGGAGCTTGTGCTCCTCTTGAACCCTTGAAATCAACAGCAGAGGCTTCCTCAGCTGACTGTCAGCTGATGATTTTCTGTGAATAATGTCAACCCCCAACTCAAAGGCAATGTGATTTCAGCCTCCCTGGGTGAGGCATTGCCAGGGCACTGGGCAGGAACAACATCTGAGAGTTCCTTTGCATCTGGGCACGAGGATATTGAGAGGCAGAGGGATGTACATCTGAAATCCCTGAGAGCTTGCTGAAACGTGAGCATCTTTCAGCTGCTTTCAATTAATCTGCCCGGGGAACTCTCTGCTCCCTGTGCCTCTCTGATCCCTTTATCCTTCCTCGGGATGCTCAGCACTCCTCACCCCGAGCCAAAACAGAGGAGGGGACTCTCACACCCCGAGTGAAACAGAAGAAAAAGCCAAAGTGACCTAATTTTAAAGAGATGCTGGTGTCCTTTTGCTGGCGAGGGGGACCCAGGGCAGCACATCCCGAGGAATAAAGCACCATCTGTTGTGAGGTTTTGGCTGCCTGGCCCAGCCAGCCGCGCTGGCTTCGCTGCAGAGCCCCGAGCAGGGCAGCTCCTCTGGCTCTCAGCTGCTGCAGCTGATTTTTTTTTTTTCAATCTGCCCTTTCTGAAAGTTCAATGTTTGCCTTAGATGGGTGGTGGATTTGGGCTCCTGTTTAGCAAAGGGCACCCGGCCAAACGAGGGGTGCAAGGGCCTCCTCTGAGAGCCGGCTGTTCCTGCAGGGAGAGCTGCCGGGGCTAAATGGCCACATTGTGAATGGCCGTGGCACTGCAGCTATTTTTAAACGCTCAGGGAAGTGCCTCAAAGTAGGAATTGTTCCCTGAATTTGGGTCAGACAGTCTACAAAAGCAACTGCTCCTCTTGCCTCCGCTACCCCTCTGCAGCCGGGTTAGAGAGTCGGGCTCCTGCTTGGGGGGAAGCGGATGCCGCAAGCAGGGCTGAGAAGAGGATGAGGTTAAAGGAGGGTTTGTCCCCGTGCCGCCGAATGTCCCGTCTTTCCAGGTGTGCCCGGAGCTGGGGACAAGGCTTGTGTGTTCGCCTTGCTCCGCGGAGCAGGAAATGATGAGGAGCTATTACCTAAACCGAGCAAATTACATCCTGCATTGTTGTACCCGGGCGAAGGCTTAATGCGCTGCCTGGAGAGAGGCTGAGGGCAGCTGGTTTTCATCTGCCTGAATGCTCAGTCCAAGAAAGAAGCCTCAAACAGGGGCTCTGTGTCTTTTGTGCAGTCAGCCAACAAAGTTTTGGGGGATTCTCAGTTTTTTTTGGAGTTCCTTGCTTGTGCAAAGCACCTCGTGTTTGCCACCGTTCTCCTCAGGTGCTGCTGTAGTGGGTGGGGGGAGCAGGGGTTTGGGGCTCTGTGCTCAAGCACAGCTTTTCCAGCTGGGAGTCAGATGGCTCTTCCCTGCTCTGGTTGGCTTCCAAATCATCTGGTCTCCGAGTGTCCAAATGCCGTGTCGCTGGATGAAACTTCTCGAACAATTCCTGCTAATCTGGGGTTTGTTTCCTGCCTCTCTAGAGGAATGCTTTCAGCGCGCCTTTCAACGGTGCTGTCACAACCAGATCCCCACCTCGTGTTGGAGACAGGGATGGGGAAGCTTTCTTCCAAAAATTAGCCCTAAGGAGGGAGATCCTGTGCTTGCACTGTCTGTACAGATGCTCCTTGCCCCGGATGGATTGATGCTGCTGCAGGGGCTGCACTGGAGAGCAGCGTGTGCTGCACAGCCCCGCAGCAGCACACCTCTCCTCCTGTGAGGAGCTCCCGATCCAAATAAAACCAGCCGAGCCGCTCGAGGATGGCTGGATGGATGAACTGGAGCACGGGGGGTGGGAGCCCTTGGGAATGACAGGTGGAGCAGGAGCGCTGGGGAGCGAGGGACAGGGATTAAACGAAGCTGTTCAAAATCCAAAGCGAGGACCCTCTCTCGGTGCTGACGGCATCCGAGCGCCTGGGAACACCTAATCTGGCCGGGGGAGGGCTGCTGTGCTGCTGCTGCTCCATAACTCACATCCCTGGCTCCGCTCCCGCCCGCCGGGAGCGTCAGCGAGAGCCCCGGTGCGTCACTGCCAGCGGGGACCGCGGCTGCTCGGCCCTGCCGTGACATTTCCCAGGCACAGCCTCTTCCACAGAGCCCGGCAGCTGCTCTGCTGCAGCCCCAGGAGCAGCTCTTGCTGCTGCCCGATCTCCTCATGCGGCTCGCTGCGGGTTTTATTTTCCCCCTTGTTCAGAATATAAAAGCGTTCGGGGCTTTGCCAGCTGCTCTTTGCGGGGGATGGCTCCAAATGTGCCTCTGCCTGTGAAGGGATGGAGCTGGGGTTACTCAGGGATGCCAGGGGTGCAGAAGGCAGCCTCCTGCAGGCCTGGGAAGTGTTCACTCCCAAAGCAGCATCAGTGGAACTCCCAGGTGTAATGAATTGAGTCCACACCTCTTGTGGTGCTGTTCGGGTCTTCCTGTCTTTTTAAGCATCACTCTTTTCCAAGCTCAGCTCTGGGCTGTGTGACCTTGTTGTTGGGTGGATAAATCCCTGAGAGCTCCTGTGGCTCTGCTCTGACTGCCTGTTTCTCCCCAAATTCCAGACCTGCGCTGAGCCACGGGAGTCCCAGTGTGAAAAAACCCCCACCATCACCTTCATCTCTGCTTCTGCTGGCAGCATGAATCGTGCCCTGCCGTGGATCATTCCTCTTGGATGTGTGCTGCTGCTGACAAAGGCAGCTGAGTGCTTTATCTTGCCCAACTCGAGTCACCTGGAGAGCATCCTGAGTAAATATCAGCATGGGGAAGCGCACTCCAGGTCCAAGAGAGCCATTTTATTCTCAGACAGACAGGAGATACTGATGCTCCACAATAAACTGAGGGGTCAGGTGTATCCAGTGGCCTCCAACATGGAATACATGGTGAGTCTAGAGCCTGATACATCACTTTATTACTACTTTCCTTTTCTTCATAACTATATTTTAATTTTCCTTGTGGTGCAAGAGGTTTAACGAATTTCCTCTGAAGTAAGTTTCTCTCTAGAGGTTCCCTGAAGCTTTTCATTGCAGAGTGAGGGATGCTTTAGATCAGTGGCCTGTTTTGGTTGGAAGGGGCTGCTGATGGGTCATCGAGTCCATCCTCTGCATATTTTCAGGACTGGTTCCATTATTCATAAAGGAGCGTCTGGCCCAGCCCTGGATGCATCTCCAGTGATGGCAAATCCCCAGCCTGCCTCAGCAGGTTCTTCCATTACCTTCAAGTCATAAAAGCAGCAGTTTTTCCCCAGTGTTTAACCCCTGCTCTCCCTGGGAAAGCTTTCAGGCTGTTGTGGGGACACCACAGTCTGCTCAGGGCATCTCCTGGTGGTTTTGTGGTTGCCAACCCAATGCTGGAGGTGGCACCTGCCCTCAGTCACACACTGGCCACCTGAGCTTAGCAATGTGAGCCAAACCTCCACGATGCTCCTGGGAATCTGCTCAGGGCTGCAGGGAAATGGGGCCTGAGGAATGAAGCTCCATCTGCAAAGAATTTTGATCACTGGAAAGGCTTTGGGAGTTCCTGGGTGGATGGGACAGTGCTGTTGAGTTTTGTAGTTCAGGGAACCAAAATAAAAGTTTGGTCAATGCATTCTCCCACTTCAGAGGGAGAACTTAAAAGCTGCAGGAGCATGAAATGCGCCTTTGCCATCAACAATTCACATGAATGTTTTTTTCACCTGATGCCAGAGTCCCTACTTTGAGCTATTTTTGCCCTGCCATCAAAATATTACAGGGCCACAGGATGATGTAGGCAAATAATTACTTTTTGTGTGCCTTTTCTCAGTGTGCAAATATAGTTCTGAACCAAAAACTGGTCTGACTTCAGCTCCTGCTGACGGCTCGAGTGACGGATGACTTGTTAAGACCGTGTTTAAAAGGGCAAAAGAAAAATGCACTTAAATGTAATATAAAATCGTTTGCCAGCTGTGCCGAAGAGAGTGGAAAACCCTGCCTTTTGTGAGTGCAGGGAGAAGGGAAAGGAGCAGGGAGGGCAGGGGGTGGTGAGGAAGGACAGCTGTCCCTCGGTCCGTCCACACCAGCTGGGTTTCGCCAGAAATCCTTTCTAAGAACCGGGGATCGTATCCCTTTCCCAGCGGCTCTCGCGTTATCCCGAAGGGAAGCGCTGCCAGAAGAGGCAACTGGATGGCTTTCCAGAGGGTAAACACAAAGCATGAGCAAGGCCCAGGTGTTTTGGTTGGCCGTGGGGCTGGCAGGGCAGCCCAGTGTCCCCGGCCCGGCCGCTGTTTGCGCTCGCGGCGCGGCTGCGCTCCCGTGTTTGCCTTCGCTCAGGGAGCTTTTCTAGTGGTTTTTATGGGTGATGGAGGGCAAATGAAAGGGCCTTATGTGCTCTGAAGAAAGGAGCTGAGTATGAGATGGTGCTGCTTGGAAGGGCTATAATCAGCCTTTCATGTGCTGCTGTTTACCCAGTAGGATTTGCAAATGCCGTGTATATGCTGAACGGGGATTTCTCTTTAATGCTTTGTCCTGCAGAGGACATTTCTCATTTGGACTCGTTTAAGAGGATGGTCTGTCTTTAGAATCACAGATAAACTTTCCTCTTTCCCTTTGGTCCCAGAGTGGAGCATCGCTGGAGGTGTGCTGGAATGAGTAGGTAGAACTTGTTCTTGGCCATTGACCTCCAAACACTCCCTTGTGAAAATCCTTTCCCCCAGCTCCATATCTGATATATTTAAATGGTCTAAAAGGGAAATAGGACCTAATATATTCCAGGAAAGGGACAAATTTAACTGCTGCTGGATGAACTTCAGGTGTTGGACACTGTTAATGAGAAAACAAGAACACAGTGAATCCTATGACTTACCTGGAATTGTTAAATACAAAAGAATTGTTACATACATATGGGATAAAGGCAAAGTGGACTGAAAAATGAAGGAAGAAACAGTTTAGCTGCTGGATCTGTGTAATTAATTGAAAGCTGGCACAGGTATTCAGTGCTAATGGAAAATGAGTGAGCAGGGCACAACTTCCTGACAGAGCTGGGCCAATTCAAAATTGCCTTAACCCCTCTACCAGCTCCGTGATCGACACTTGCAGAGTGCACTTGGACTGTTCAACAGAGGTGGAGGGGTGCCAAGGCCAAAACAAACTCCTTGTTAACAGTCCCAGAGTTAAAAGGACATAACGGACTCAGAGGAAAAAGGACATAACAGATCCTGAGGCACGGTGACCTTTTCAGATGGCTTAGTCAGATGCTTTCAGCAGTGATGAAAGGCAGAAATCTTTCCTCTTGTGGCTGCCTCAGAGACAGCTGGATAAAGCAAAACTGTTCTCAGAGCAGATTGCTGGAAGGAAAACAGTTTGTTTTCACGTGTAAGGTATGCATCCTTCCTCTCAACTGTAGGGTGGTGGCTTTCCCTGTGGGGATGGGGTAGTGTTTCTTTGGGGGTTAGCAAAAAGCATCTCCACACCTCTGCCAGGACATGTCAGTCCTGGTGGTTTGATGTCATTTTTAAAAGGGAGCTGCCAGTACTGCAGAAAGTCTGAGTAACCTGATCACTGCAATTCAGGTGTCTGGCTTGGGGTTTGCAGACTCCTTGTGGGATGCATTATTAAACCTGGACCCACAAGCTGTGGCATGATGTGTGCATGCCGTGCATATATTTCACACGTACACTGTCCACTCCACTTTGAAAGGCCATTAGAAATTTGCAGGAGTAAAAAAAAAAAAACAAGAAAAAAGAGGGTCCATGTGCTAAATCCCTTGGAATCACACACACCCAAAAAATTTTCAACCTCTGCTTCTGAAGGAAGC
Source organism: Pycnonotus jocosus (assembly GCA_013400435.1). Classification (NCBI taxonomy): domain Eukaryota; kingdom Metazoa; phylum Chordata; class Aves; order Passeriformes; family Pycnonotidae; genus Pycnonotus; species Pycnonotus jocosus. The sequence goes on from VWYP01006390.1 coordinate 242,275, forward strand.
TGAGCACAGGCTTGTTGCCCCTCTGGCTTCAGTCATCTTCCTAGATACTGCTTTGAATATCGGCATAAAGAATTCTTGCAAGTATAGCTGGGAAAGTCTGAAATCTCTTTTTTTTTTTTTTTCCCTGCTATGTTTATTGCTCTGAAATAATTCCAGCCTCCTGACCGCATTCGTGTCTGAGAAGCAAGAGGCAAATAACTGCTCTAATTTAGATGGGATGGCTTTGTAATCTGATGCCTGCAGAAGGGAGCTTCTCTCCTCATGCAGCAAAAAGCCTTGCAGAGATGGAGCTCCTTCCCAATTACCTGTGAAGTGTCTTTTGTCCCAGTTCATTCATTTTATCCGCAGGCATCAAAGAGAGATGTAACCTGTGTGCTCACTTTAATTCCCATTTAACAGCCTATTGCTCAGGATGTTTTTGCATTAAATTAGGAGATTTGGACCATCTCCGCCTCCAGGGCTGCAGGGAATGAAGCTGGGAAGGAGCTCTGAGGAGCTCAGAGTGCAGAACATCCTGGGAGAGTTCCTGTGGCTTTGGTGCTGGATGGAAGGGCAGCTGGGCTGGCCACTGCCGAGCCCACAAAGTGGGAAACCACAGAAAGCCGTGTCTGGGCAAGAGGCAGCCCGAACAGAGGGTTGGGGATGTGTGGTGGGTCTGATCCCATCCCTTTCAGGGAGTTGGAGGGCTGAGAAGGAAGATGGTTTTGTTCCCTGTGTCAGAGCTGTGTCCACACGGGGTTTTGCAGACTGATGTGAATTTATTTGCTTGGTCACTGCTCAGTCCAAACTGAGCTGGAGAGCTCAGGGCAGCTCTGGGATGCTGCTGGAATCTGGGTTGCTGAGAGTGCTCCATGCTAAGCTGTTCTGGGAGGCCTGGGCTGTGAGCTCAGCGAGATGAGGTCATGTTTGCCTCACTGAGATAGTGGAGACACACACAGTTCCAGGAGACACTGCACTTTCCTGTTGTCCCATCCAGGGATGCACAGTCCCTCCCCATCCCTGCCATAACTGCCCAAGACTGTGTCCAGATATGCTCAGAATGAACACTTGATGGTTTTTAAATGTATTGGAGAGCCCTGCAGCCCTCCAGGCTCTGAGAAGTCCTTTGAAATGCTTGAGATCAGAAGCTGCTTTTCTTCTGGAGGAGACAGGACTTGGAAGGAGCAGCTGGTTGTGATGGTAAATGTCCAGAGAGGACAGTCTCGTGCTGGCACGTGGATGGGCTGGATGCACATTACAAGACCTCTCTTCTCTTTGGTTTTATTTGCAGGAATGTGCAATAATATTTTAATCCCAACGAATTATCCTCCGAGGGCTGCTGTGAATAGAGCAGCTGTCAGTAATTACACAATGAATTCAGGGCACTGGCTGCTGGGCCCAGCAAGTCTGGCCTTTAGAACAAATGCTCTCCTGGGCAGCAGAGCCAGCAGAGCTGCTTTCCTGTTTGCCTTTGTGTCATGTTGGAGCTCTCCTTTGGCTCACAACTCCGTGATATTCGATGAGGAGTGATCTCACCCCAGCATCCTGCCCTCAGTGGGAACAGAAATGGGATTTGTCACTTCTAACATGATGCCTGCTTCAGTGAGAGTGGAAAAAGCTGAAAAACCCTGGGACTTTGCCACTTCTGATGTGTTTGACTGGATCCACTGGTGGACTCTCATTTATTCTGGAAGGAGAAAGGGGGTCTGAGACTGAGAGACTCAGAGACTCCTTGATTCAGAGGTTGGATCAAAGAGCTCCAGCTGTGTGGTGGTGGAGGGAGTGGAGCTCTCCACTCCAACAGCTCTCCACTGCTGGAATTCCCCTTGGTGGGAAAGCCTGGAGATATCCCAGCAGAAAGGACAATGGGTGAAAAATCATGCTGAAATCCATCAAAGCACTGAGTGTATGCCAGAACCCTTGCAGGACCCAGAAATATGTGTCATGTTGGAGATCATGGGATCTCCAACCTCAAATTTTAATTTTTAATAATTTAAAACATATTAGAAAAGCAACTGCCAAGAATATGTTGTGGTTTAGAGTGGATGGTCTGGATGTGTTCTTGAGGTGTTCCCATGTGGGTTTGTGAGTTTTCTGATGACCTGGGTGAAGCTTTTCCTCAGAAGCTGGGGAAAATCATAGGCCCTTTAGTGCCCTGGGCTTTCATGGCAGGGGAACACCTTGAGAAATGTGATTTTAGCACAGAAATGTGGTGGCTTCACCAGGACAGGCTGGACATAGGGCAGTGATCTGTACCTTAGTCCCTCTCCACTAATTGCTGTGGGTTTAATCTCTTGATCTGGTGAGTCTGAGATGAAAATCTGACCTGTTCTTTTCCCTGTCCGTGCCCTGCAGACCTGGGATGAGGAGCTGGAAAGGTCAGCACACGCTTGGGCTCAGCAGTGCATCTGGGACCACGGCCCCAGCGACCTCATCAGGTCAATTGGGCAGAACCTGGCAGTTCACTGGGGCAGGTAAGGCTTGGGGGGCTGCAGGGTCATTGCAAAGGGTGGGTTATGGGTTCTCCTTCAGAGACAGCCAGAAAGATTTGCTCTGATGCTTGGTAGAGCACTGGGGAGATGGGAGAAGAGCTGGGAGTCACTAATTGTGATGGATTCAATGGGATGGTTATCGTGGTAATGCCTGCAGCCACCTTCCACTGAGACTTCTCAGGAAACCAGCCCTGATTTGGGCTCCTCCATCCATCTGGATCTTGGGATAGCACCTCTGTACCACACTTAAAGTCCCTCCTTCTCCTTGAGGAGATCAGGTCCAGAAGTCTGGACCCTTGCTCCCAAATCTTCTGATTCAGGGAGGGTTGTGGCACCATGCAGCTGAAGGCTGAAGTTTCTCAGGAGCAATGTCTGCATTCAGCTCAGAATTTGTGTCTGGATTCAGTTCAGAGTTTAATTATCTCTCGCTGTGTTTTTCATAAATATTTATCTGGCTGCTGATTTTTCTTTACTGAAAATACTTTGCAGGGTTTTTTTTTTTCCAATTCCTGGGACAAGTTGTTAAACTAGAGTCATTAATTCAGTTAGGAAAGCTGACATGAAGGCTTCCAAAGGGATTTTCCTCTCCATCTCAATGTGAAATTTGTTTACTGTTAAGCCCCTGTTTTTAAGCTTGTTATAGGTTAAACCTGCTTTGCACAGCAAACATTTTGTACTTGCTCAGGAGCCCTGAATGTTTTTCCCCCCATTTCCTGGGTGGAAGTCCAGTTATCTTTGATGTAAATCAGGTGGAAAGCAAAGGAAATTTGCTGGTGTGAAATCAGCCTGATGTAAAAATTGGGCCCAATTTTAATGTTTGGAAAGAAGAGTGGTTAATTCATTGGAAACAAAGTCAAAAGATCGTGCTGTTGTTCTTGGCTGTCCTACAAATGCTCAGGATGGCCATGGGCTCCTGATGGAGGAAGATCCAATCTTGCTCCCTTTGAGGTCCCTGAGAGGAAAGAAAAATCAGATTTATCTCAGCTTTTTGAGAGGAAAGAAAAATCAGATTTATCTCAGCTTTTTCAGGAGCGGGCCACGACTTGATTGCCTCCATTTCCTCTCCTGTAAAATGGGATTCGGAAAGAATTCGCTTCATGACATCATGAGATGGATGTTTTTAAAATACCTCTAATGAATGATTTTTAATGAAAAGTTGGCTGGAAGGATCAGCTCCAGTTGGTAATGATATCATTTGGATTGCTGGCAGCTCGCTCCGTGTGAGCTGCTGAAAGCAAGCAAAAAGCAAAGGGTTTGGTGCAGTTTGCAGGTCACTGTTTGCTCACTGTGTGTAAAACGTGGATGAGTTTCTACAGGGGGTTTTGACACCATTTTTGCTCCCCAAACAGCATCAGCACTGCCTCAGACCATGGTATCTGAGGCAGAGTTTGCACACAGGGTATGGGGGACTTGGTGCAGGGGAAAATTGCTGCCAAAAAAAGGTAGGAAAGGAGTGCAGAGCACCAACTACTCCACACCAACTCCTGGTGGGATGTGAGCAAGGAAAAGCCCACTCACTGTCAAAGATTTTACAATACTGATTGTGAGTTAACTTCCAGACTGAGCAAATTGCCCCGTGGTAAAATAGGTACATGATGGCTTTGGGTTTAAAATGTTTGGCAAAGCCTGACTTCTGTTTACTTTCAAAACACAACCTTCCGCCAAACTAGAAGGCATTTTGTAGTTGAGTGGAAAAGTGAGAGGGCATTTCGGGTCAGCAGCACTTGAGGATCATGTCAAGCCTATAAATCATACAGAGTCAGGTCAGGCTGTGAATCTGAGGGGAAAAAAAATCGTAGAAACACACAACAGTTTGGGTTGGAAGGGACCTCAAAGATCTTCCAGTTCCAACCACCCTGCCATGGGCAGGGACACCTTCCACTAGCCCAGGGTGTTCCAAGCCCCATCCAACCTGGCCTTGGACACTTCCAGGGATTCAGGGGCAGCCAGAGATTCTCTGGTAATCTGTGCCAGGGCCTCACCACCCTCACAAGGAACAATTCCTTCCCAATATCCCATCTAACCTTTCATTTTTAAAAACTTTTTTTTTTTTTTTTTAAATTTTGAACACTTCTACCAGACCATCCTGATTCCAGCTGCCTTTTCACCCCCTCAGGTATCGCTCTCCAGCGTTCCACGTGCAGTCCTGGTATGATGAGGTGAAGGATTACACATTCCCATACCCTCACGAGTGCAACCCCTGGTGCCCAGACAGGTGTACAGGTGCCATGTGCACACATTACACCCAGGTAAAGGACTCCAAGGGGTCTGAACCCACACTCCCCACACCTCCCCATGTCTGGATCGGGGTGATTTGCTCCTTTTCAATAACTCCATCTCCCTCACAGATAGTCTGGGCCACCACCAACAGGATTGGCTGTGCTGTGAACGTCTGCAAGCAGATGAATGTGTGGGGAGAGATCTGGGAGAACGCTGTCTACCTGGTCTGCAACTACTCCCCCAAGTAAGGCAGAGCCCCTGGGCTCTCTCCAGCCACCCCAAAACTGGCAGCTTGCTTCACTAGCTCAGGATCTGGCCAAGAGATTTCAGGCAGTCTAGACTGGTGGTTGTGGCTTTAAATTTTTACTTTAGACAGCAGCACAGGGCTGGTTCAAAACTACTGAGAGCTGCCTGGAAAACTGAATGAGAGGCTGGGGCCAGGCTGCAGCTTTGATGTTCCTGCCACGGGAAGGGAAAGGAGGAGCAGGAGATGGCCAGGATGGAGCTGGCCTGTGCTGCTGAGCAAGGCTTGCTCTCTGCTGTCAGAGGGTGGGAAGGGATGGTGCTTAATGCCAGAAAAACCCTGAAATAACTGCAGCAGTCAGGATCTCACTAGCTGGCCAGTTTGATTAAATTTCAAAATGAAAATCATATTTCTTGCCTGCTACATCCAGGAGAAGTTTACTACCTGGCAGTGGCAGTTAATATTTTCTGGTTTCATGGCTAATAGGAGAAACATTCCCACTCCAAGCCCTTGGCAGTTTAAAACTTCAAAACAAAATGAAATAGGGAAATCGCTCTGTGCAAACGGAGTGGCTTGGGGAGCGCCTGACTTCAGGGGATCACAGTGCAGAATAATGCACAGGAAAATGCAGTGTGGGGCTGCAGCTGCCATGTCCCATGTCCAAGCCCCTCTCCCCGTGTCAGATGAGCACATTTTGCTCGTGGTTTGGTGGGATTTAAGAACCTGCTGCTCCTGAGGGATGACAGCATCTCCCACAGAGCCCCCAGGGCGGGCTGGGCAGTTCTCACGTCATCCATTCAGAGCTGCTGCATGGAAAAATGCTCTGTTCCTGCAGTTCCTGCTTCATCTTTTCTCTCTGGCACCGGTGCACATTGTCCTCATGTGGCCTCATAGGTGGAGACAGCTGAAAGAGCATAACCCAGGAGTTTACAGCCACAGCTTAACTCCAGCTCCTTCAACCTCCTCAATCCCCTAAAACTCGCGGGACAGAATGCCAAAATGGGCCCTTGTTTCTGGGGAGTTTTGTCAGCAAAATGCAGTAATCCATTGATGTGCTTCTGTTTACATGAGATCCTGGTGTGTATATTGGAATGTGACATAAAAGCCATATGTCACCACTTAAGTAAACCCCTAAAAATGTCATTTTAAAGACAGAACGAGGAGGAACACCTTTCCTCCAAGACTGGCTGTTTGGTGTTCATGCAGTTGCTCTAGGCCAGGATGATGTTTCTGGTTTTGGAGGCTCAGAAGGGTGTTGGGGCTGTCTGCTGGGTGCTCATTTCTCCCGTGCTCCCAGGGGGAACTGGATTGGAGAAGCTCCGTACAAGACCGGCCGTCCCTGCTCCCAGTGCCCGCCGAGCTACGGGGGGAGCTGCCAGAACAACCTCTGCTACAAAGGTACTGCAGGGACACCCCTGGCATGGGGGACAAGGCTGGAGCAAACCTCTGGAAGCTTCTAATTAGAACCAGCCAAAGCTTCACACCCCTTTTAATTAGCTACCCTCAATATTCCGATGTTAAAACCCATGGGAAATCATCAGCCACTGACAGCAAGAATCCTTGAGCTGCTGCAAGCCTGGGGCTGGGACTCAGCACGTTTTCCTGGTGGAAACAGGGAGCTTGGATGGGGAGAAGCAGCTCTGAGCTCCCATGGGTTTGGCAGGGCAGCTGCAGGGGGTGTTTTGAGCGCTGGCAGGGTGAGGGCAGGAGGGATCCTGTCCTGGCAGGGTTTGTTGGGGCAGGGAATGTTCCCCAGGGCTCAGCAGAGCATCGTGGGTGGGCACAGCTTGGCTGCCTGCCCTGCTCCTTCAGGGGCCACGGGTGGAGCCTTTGCCTCCCTCCTCACCTTGGTTTTCAGGGATGCAAAATGAATGTAGAGATTTGCATCCCTTGGAGGAGAGGAGGGGGAGCCTGAAGGGGTTTTCCTGACCTGTGGAGTATTTTTGGAAAGGAGGTCAATGGATTAAAACATAATTATTAGGGTGAGCCCTCAGTGCAGCAGTGCTACCCCCAGCATCCAGGATCTCCTGGGGTCATTTCTCTCCTCCCAAGTGCTTTGCTTCCCAGAGAGCTGGGCTCTTTGAAAACAGGGAGATTCCCTGGAAACTTGCCCAAAGCATAGGCTTATTTTGCTCTCACCATGCATTTCTCATTTTTTTTTATCTTGTGGGGTCTGAAGGAGGACCCCAGGGTGCAGGTGGGCAGCAGCAGGGAGGAGGAAGGGGATGCCCCGATGGAATATGAGCCCTTCAGCAAATTTGTTTTTTCCTCCAGAGGGAAGAACTCAGTGGGAAACAGAAGAAGGAATATCAGCACTTTTTTTCACTAATTAGTGGGGATCCCTTCAATTTTTTTTCATAAAATACTGCTTCATGTGCAGAGGAGCAGGAGAGCAGCGTCCTGGCTGTAGCCCTGTGCTGCATCCAGCGGGAATTTTTGATCTCCCGGGTGTTTAAAAGCAGATCCTTGTCCAACTAAAACATCCCCCACAAAATGCAAACCTGTCTGACCTGCCCACCACTGATTTTGAACCCCCTTTTCTCCCAAGATCACCGTTATGAGGATCCCATCGTTGCTGAGCCAGATGAGACCAACGAGGTGGAGATCCCGCAGCTGCCGGAGCAGAAACCGGGGCAGTTCCACCTGCCTGAAAACAAACCCAGCCAAGGCACAAAGGCCAGGAAAATCACCCCAGAATCCTACATGAGTAAGACACAGCCTTCCTCTTTTTCCAGCCCCTATGAGCTTTGAAACCCCTCTGTGGGGAAAAGTGTGGGGAGTGAGGAGAGGAGGTTTGGGGATAAATGAGCTGGGAGGGTGTTTGAGTGGAGGAAGAGATGGGCTGTGTGAAAATTCACTGCTGATCGTGCAGAAAGGGGTGAGCAAAGCTCTCAAAAACAACTTGTGCCTTCTGCAGATCCATCTGCAATAGTTATGTTTGTTTCAGTCATTTCATGGAATCCTAGAATGGTCTGGAAGGGACATTAAAGCTCATCCAGTGCTGCCATGGGCAGGGCCACCTTCCACTACCCCAGGGTGCTCCAAGCCCTGTCCAGCCTGACCTTGGACACTGCCAGGGATCCAGGGGCAGCCACAGCTGCTCTAGGAATTCCAGCCCAGCCCCTCCCCACCCTCACAGTGAACAATTCCTTCCCAATCTCCCATCCAGCCCTGCCCTCTGGCAGTGGGAGCCATTTCCTGTGTCCTGTCCCTCCATCCCTTGTCCCCAGTCCCTCTCCAGCTCTCCTGGAGCTCCTTTAGGCCCTGCCAGGGGCTCTGAGCTCTCCCTGGAGCCTTCTCCTCTCCAGGTGAACATTCCCAGCTCTCCCAGCCTGGCCCCATCTCCCAGAGCCTCTCTGTGACCTCCTCTGACTCCAGCAGTCCATGCCCTCCTTATCTCAATAAAACATCAATGTACCAGAAATCCCCTCAATCAGTAATAAATTTAAGAAATATTGGGTTTATTTCTCCTTTAAAAAACTCCACACTCAGCGCTTCCCCTTGTTCACAACTTTTCTGGGGTTTACAGCTTGTTTCCTCCTTATTTCATGCTTGAGAATATTCCTGGAGTTATTTGTGGAGCTGCTGCTACTTCCTGAGCTGTTTTCCAACCGCTGCTAATTAAAAGACACTGATTGAGAAAACGAGGTGGGGTCCTTTTCAAGTTTATCTGCCAGCATCTGGAGAGTCTGTAATTAAAAGGAGAATGAGAGCTCTGAGTGCAGACCTGGGGCTGTAAATCAAAGCCTTTCAGCTGTCAGCTGCATCTTCCCCGCTCCTATTCCAGAGACACCTGTCTCAGGTGAAGGGCTAAAGAGGCACCAACAGCCCCAGGCTGGATAAAATCAGATTTTATCTTGCTGCACCAAAGACCTCCAGGAAAGATGTGTGGAGGTTGCTCATTTCTGTAGCTCAGGAGCAGGCTGAGCAATTTCCTTTTTTTAAAAAAAAATATGTATTTATTGGATTTTTTTTCCCCCCATCCCCAGCACAAGTCATTACCTGTGAAACCAAGATGAGAGACAAGTGCAGAGGCTCAACGTGCAACAGGTAGAGTTTGGTTGATACTTCTTGGAGTGTTGAGGGGAAAAGTAAATAAATATTTGCTTTTTTATCACTAAATGTTTTAAATTAAAAATTAATCAATATTTACTTTTTATTGCTAAATATTACTCAGTTCTTGCAAACACAGGTTAGGTTGCTCTATGTATTTTTTTTGACTCTCTAGGTAGATCTCTTTAGGAAAACCCCCAAAACCAAACAACAACAACAACAAAAAAAATCCCCTAAATTTCTCTTAATTCAAGCCTTCAGCCAAGCCTGGCAATGAGGTGATTTGGTCGATTTCATCACTCAGCCACGATGATCCACAGCTTCAGGTGTCCAAAAATAATTGAATCAATTTAGGCAGAGTCATTTTTCGAGCCCTTTTTCGTGCATTCCACTGCTGCCCAAGCCAGACCAATAATTCATGGCTTGTCCCCTCCCAGCCAGTCAAGAACTTCTGGTTAAGGTTTCTGCAGAGAACAGGACAGTTTATCACTTGGAGAAAAACCAAATCCACAGAACCTAAATATTGGTCGGGCTCTTAAGGAGGGTGGAGCAACACAGTTTTTTAAAAAAGCAGCTCTTTTGCAATCTTGTTTTTTTAAAAAAAAAGGGGAGAGCTACGTGAAATGAATGGAATGGCCATTAAATGAAAGGGAGTCGAAGTCTGTTTTTCTCGAATTGTTTTTCGCCACCCTCATAGATATTTATCTTTGCTAGGTATTTGTGCCCAGCTGGCTGCTTGTACAGTAAGGGAAAGATTTTTGGAACATTTTATTACGAGAGTGTAAGTACCTTTTAATAGCTGCTGGATGTAATTTGTGGGAGCCAGTGGTAATGGCAGAAATGGGAAATGCCAGCAGTCCTGGTGGAATTTGGCTTTCTCGTCTTCTCCGGTTGTGGTGCTGCAAAATGGTGCTGAGAAGGATTATCTGCATTTTCCTCATCCTGCTGTTCAAAAAAGGGACAGACTCTGGGAAGGGAAAGTGGCTCCAGACGTGATTTTGTCAGGAATTGTCCTTAGTGTGGACACCCATGGAAAGTGAGGGATGAGGATCAATGGGCAGCTCCTGCAAAGACCTCTCTGTTCATGTGGGCAGCTGTCATCTCAACAGGAGCTTTATATAAAAAACACTGTTACATTTTGTAACTAAACAATGTTTTGAGCTGATTTGCTTGATCTCAAATCAATAAGTTAATTTATAAATAAAGCACGGCACCATTTTCCCATCAAAACTACTTTTGGGGTGAAGGAAGTTTGAAAACAAAAGGGTTTTTTTGGGTAAAATTGGGGGTTTTTTTCCCCTATTCCAACTGTTGTTGCATGACTGCATCACCCCTGGTGTGTCTTTGCCCTGCAACTTCTGTGATTGCAGACACCCAACCCCGCCAAGTGGCGTCAGCAGAAATATTTTGGGTTTGAATATTTTGTCGAGAACTGGAAATATTTCAGACTGGTCGCTCGCTTCCAAGGCTGCTTTTCCTCTAAATTGTATTTAAATGTATGGTTTTGTTATTTAAAAAAAAAATTTAAAAAAAGAAAAAAAAGAAAAAAGAAGCTTGCCATTCAAGTGGGCAGTGCTTAAAATAATAGTAATAAAAGAATCAGGCTGCGTTGGGGGAGAGGAAGATTTAACAACCAGATTCCAAAGGAGTGTGCTCAGCTTGTTTTCCACACGGTGCTCTGGTGGTGGTTTCATTTCTCCTCCGTTTTTCACGTAGCAGTTGGGCAGCGTTGCTCCCTGAATGAGATTTTATTTGGTTATTTGATTTGTTTGATTTATTTCACACCCTGATTTATCTGTCTCCTGGCAGTCCTCCAGCATCTGTCGTGCTGCAATCCATTATGGGATCCTGGACAACAAAGGAGGGCTGGTGGACATCACCAGGAAAGGGAGGACACCAGCCTTTGTGAAGTCCAGCAGGAACGGTGTGGAGTCATTCAGGTACTGCCTGCACCAAAACCCGTTGGAATTTGCTTTAAACACCAGCAGATGTTCAGTCATCTCATGATATAGACACAGTGATCCAAGCAATTCTACTCTGCTTATTTTTTAATAATTTTATTTTTTTGTTTGCTTGTTTTGCAGGAAAAGTAAACCTTCAAATGCATTCATGGTTTCCAAAGTCACAAGTAAGTTTTAAAAGTTGGGGGGAGGAAATGTTGTTGCTGGAGTTTTATGGGGCACTTGAAAACATCATTCCTTTCAGGGCTCTTTTTCATTTTCAGTGGTTGTGTCAAATGATTCTGTGCCACAGCCAAACCCTGGAGTGGTGGCCCAGGGTGATCTGGAACCTTAGAGTGACTGTCCACACACCTTGGGCAATTCCACCACCACCCACCTCATTCTCCTGGGGGCATCTAAGAGGAAGGTGGAGAAAAGGGTGATAATGAGCCAATTCCAGCAGCATCTCCTGCTGGTGGATCATGGTGGGGTCCAGACTTCAGCTGCTGATAGTAAAGGCATGGAAGTTGCACCATCCATCTTCAAAAGCCTCAGTCAAATGTCAGCACTTACAAAAACTGGGAAGAAAAAAAAAAAGGCTAATGTCCTAGTGCAGTAATGTAATGAACAACACAGTACATGTGAAATTAGTTTTTAACAGTGAGCCATCATGTTTCTGATGGGCATATAAATAAACCCTGCTCTACTTTTTAAACAATTCCCACTTTCTGAATATCTGTAAAAACTCCCTCCAACTCAGAATCATCCTTTTGATGAGATCCACCAGAGGCCCTTTCAGGGAGAGCTGCAGGTGTCAGGATATTTGGGCTCCATATCTGGAGCCGTGACAAACCCACCTGCTGTGGATCAGCTGCTGGTCTCTTTTGAGAGCTGTGACCTTTTCAAGGCCAGGTTGCAGTGTGGTTGTAGGATTCCTGCTGGAGAGCTGGTCAGCCCCATCCTGGCATCCTGCTCTCCTCCTGGTCCTCTCAGCTGGACAAGGGTCTCACCAAATGCATTCTGTGGCTCTGACTTGTGTTTTCTGCAACAAGCCTGAGCTTTTGGGTCTAATCATTTGCCTTTCCACGTTTATCTTGGCAGCACAGACTCTGGATTGTTACACCACAGTAGCTGAACTGTGCCACTTCAAAAAGCCAGCCAGCCACTGCCCAAGGTAACACAAATCTGTTTGGGTTAAACCCTCTGTCCTAAGGAGGGACAGCTCAACAGAGGTGCTGAGGGCCCTGGATTTGAGGGTTGGTGGGAGAAGAGCTGATCATACTGGTTGAACTGGAGGAGAGGGGTTGGGAATGATGTGTTTGCTTCTGCCACCGTGCTTTTCTTGTCATCATTGTAGGAAATTCACTTTGTGTTTTTGGATGGCTTCAGTAACGTCCCAGCCAGGCTGCACAATCCTGTCCCAGCACACTCTCAGATTTGCACACTCTTTGTCATTTTGCTTCTGCATTTGCTGGGGTTTGGATGTGGTTTTCCTTTCCACCTTAAAACAAGGAAAGTGTTTGTTCTGGAAACTGTGCATGGTTAAGTGACGGGCAGGGGGGCACAAACATGTGCAGATATATAGGTGCACAGAACTGCGCAAAAATACAGCTACTCCCCCTTGAGAGGGTCACAAAAGACCAATCCCTCCTCTAGTGGTCCAAGTCCCTCTATTTGCACTTCTGCAGCAACAACCAAATGTCATCTGAGGGGAGCCAATAATCAAAATTCACTGTTGCCACCTGCAGACCAGATGCAGGCACTTGAAACCTCCCAGGAATGCAGCTCGCCTTCCTGCCCAGCAGTGCCGTGGAGAATAAATCTGCATAACTTTGTTTTCTAGGATTTACTGCCCAGCCCACTGCAAGGACGAGCCCTCGTACTGGGCGCCGGTGTTTGGCACCAATGTTTACGCCGATGTGAGTACAAACCTTTCCCTGCTTGTCCTGACAGCCCTGTCCCACAGCTGGGGTCACACCGGGGTTCCAGGGGGAAATCCACGCTCTCTTGTGGTTATTCCATGTGGGGATGGGCAAATAGGGGTGAAAGATGGGGTCGACAGGTTTGGGGAGCCCTTCTGCTCTCCAATGCTGGTTTATTCTGAAGGATTTGGATGTGTCACTCCACAGCTCCTTGGGGTGGGTTTGGTGAGCTCTTCTGCTCTCCAGCAGACTCCTTCCTAGAGATTTGGTCATGTCCCTTAACCTCCCCAAGCCTTTGGGCTCCAGCTGTGAAATCATTGTTGCACTTTGTTACCTCTGTAAAGCGTTTTGGGATTTACAGACGAGCACCAAAGGGCTTTTATTCCATCCTATTACACTGTAGAGCTGACAGAAAAAGCCCTCTCTCCCCTCTCCTCATCATTCTGGGAGATGAACAGTTCCTGAGCAGCCAGAACAGAGCTCAGAGCAGTGGAAAGAAAGTGTGTGTGAGTTGGTTTTATGGGTTTGTTTTTCTGAGCTCTGCTCATGGGGATGAGCAGGGACTTGATGCTAAAACTAGGCAGAGAAATTTTCTTGAAATCTCTTAATATTAGACCTCTAAAAACTGGGTCTCAATGTTTTTCCATTTGTAGATGCCTGGGTATTTTGGCTTTTTTTCCTCATTTTCTTTTTTCCATCGGGCCCTGTGTTCAGGAATGCCAGCTCCCTGGCTGCCCTGTAGCCTGTAGGGTCATGGCTTTTGAGAGCCTGGAGAAATCAATCAGCAGATTGTGGACCCCCAGCTTTGGGTCACCCTGGAGCTTTGCAGACTGCTGAGAAAATCCATCCTGCAGGAATCATACAGTAATTTGGAGAAGCAATTTTGAAAGCAATTTTTTTAAAAAAAAAAAACCAACCTACCCACACTATTTTTAATTTTGCTCAAGACCAATTTTTTTGAAGGTAGAGCTGCACAAACAGGTTATCCTGGACTAGCTCACAGGCAAATCCAGGGAGCAGCTGCCTCCCTGCAATACCTGCATGCTCCCACCTGCAGGAAATGGGAAATAGTTTTCTCTCTTTTTTTACAGAGGGCAAAGCTCCCTCAGATCAGCCCTGAACAGGGCCTGTGATTACAAAGGAATTAGGTGAGGAGCAGCATCCCAGGCTGGCACTGCACTGACGCAAAAGGATTAGTGTCCTTTAATGAACCCATTTCCTACCGTCCCTCCTGGATATTGTTTCATAAACAGGGCATGGATGGTGGTTTGGGAGAAAAACAAAAAGCAGTAATAATTAAAAAAAAAAAAAAAGTATTTGGCCACTTCCTCGAGGGTTTGGTTAACCTGGTTTTGGGTTGTTGCTTGCTAGCAGGGTGATGTGGAGGTGCCAGGAAAGCGTTGAGGTTGGTGGCAGAGCAGGTGAAAGCAGCTGGGACAAAGAGTTTGAGGTGACTCTGGATGGTGCTGCAAAGGGACAGGCGGGGATGCTGGGTGTGCTCAGCCAAAAAGAGAAATAACCACATCATGCAAGGAGAATTTGGGGAAAGGCTTTTCCCAAGGAGAATGGCTGGATGCTGAGATTTAACTCAAGCCCACTGCTGAGGAATTACTAATCATTATCATTGGATGAGACAAGTGCTGGTTATCTGAGAGGGCTTTGGGAAGCCAACTTCATATCTAGGGTGGCACCTTCACAGCCCTGGGGACCCTTGGACTCCAACTGAGTCTTCTTCAATAAGCTATCTAAAAGAAAATTAAGTGTTTAGCCCCAATTCTAGTCTGAATTTTGCTTTAAAAAGCAATTCAAGGAATTGTTCATGGGGAAATCAGTAAGACTGTGGAACAGGGATGCAGAGGAGACTTGAATTTTGGGGTAAATGAATAAAATGCAAGAAGTATGCACAGGTAAAAGTGGACAGGCCTCTGGGATGACCATAGAACCATGGAATGGTTTGGGTTGGAAAGGACTTCAAAGCTCATCCAGTTCCACCCCCTGCCATGGGCAGGGACACTTTCCATAGATTGCTCCCAGCCCTGTCCAGCCTCCAGCCAGGGATCTTTGTGAAGGTTGTAAAAGAGCTTTTGAGTTCTGTGAGACTCTGTCATTTGTCACTCTGCCTGGCTCCTGGTGTGACACAATCCTGCAGGGGAAACCCATCCCTGTCCCTGCCCAGGAGCCCTGTGGAGCCAGGAAAAAGAAAAACTTCCCCACCTTTGAGATAAGGTTTCATCCACAGTTGTGCAGTGATTGCTTGGAGGGGATGGATGGATGGATGGATGGATGGATGGATGGATGGATGACCTGCACAGAGGCAGGATATTGTCACCAGGAATTTGTCAACCAGCAAACCGAGTTGGGAATCAACTCTCAGGAAATACGAACTCAATGATTAAACCAGTCACACTAGTGAGGAAACTCTGGGTGATTAAGCTCATAGTCAGAGAATATTGTTAATGACCCACTGTAAAGTGTGCTGTCATTTTATGGTGTGTGCCCCAGGGCTCATTTCATCAGGAATTGATCTCAGAGCATCCCAAGGGACTTCACCATGGAAAACTCCTGAACCTGGAAGGGAAGGCCTTTTTCTTGTAATATCTCCTCTTCCAAAAGCTCTGCAATCAATTAATCAAAGCACAGCCTGGCCTGGGACATGAGAGGGCTCAAATCCAACAGAGTGATAAGGGGAGGTTTGGGGTGAGTCTCGCTTTGAGCGAGCGGCGGAACAGCAAGTCCTGGAAAAAAGACCAAAAAAACAGGAATGCTTTGACAAGAACATTGTTCAGGATGTCTCCCAGCGGAGAGCGTTGCAAATTGATCCAGGAGAGTTTAATTTTACGAGCCAGTTTTAGATTTATAGATTTCCCACCACATATTCGGGCAAATTCACTGCATATCTTCCAAACAGCAGCATTCCCTCGCTCCCTTGACCATATATAGAAGCAAAACACCAAAGTGGCCCTCAAAACCTCGAGGGCTGCCAAGAGATAGGCCATCCAAAGAGATAAATATATGGGGGACAAGGCAAAGCTGCCATATATGGCTGTGACAGGGAGGCAGCCTGGGCTGTGCTGTACGTATGCAACGGGAGCAGTTGCACTTGGCACTGCTTTCGTGGAACTTGGGTTTTTAGCAATCAGGACATTTCTGTCCTTGGGATTTTCACCTGCTGCAGTTTCGCTGTGCAAAGTTGTTTTTTTTTTTTTTTCCTTTCTGTTCTTCCAGCTTGCTGTGTGTAAACCCTGCAGGGAGCTGATGGCCAAGTTTGCAGTATCGCTCAGCCTTCTCTGCTTTTGCTCCCTTTTCCTGGATGCTTTGGGGGCTTAGTCATCAGTTGTTCCTCCAACTCCTCTGACTCTGCACATCTGGGATGTGCAGTAGAGAAACTTCAGTCTTTGCAGAAGTGTAATCTCCCTCCTCATTTGGTGCTGTTTTATGGGGTAATGCCCATCCAAAAACTGCACCAGTCAATAGGGGCCAGCCCTTCTGTCTTTCCTAGAAAGAAGGATGTGAACTGTCCCAGATAATTGATGGTCATTTACCTTAATTCACGAGAAGCATTTCCTTTTCCAGCAGCTCTGTGAACAACCTTTGCTGAGGTCAGTAGCAGAGTTTCACCTCAGAGGTTGCTCTGGTGCAGTGCCAAGAGGCACTGGCTGGAAAGTTGTCCTCAGTTTAGTCTTGGCCCTGGATAAGATGAAGAAGTGTGGGTTCAGGCTGGACATTGGGAAGGAATTGTTCCCAGTGAGGGTGGGCAGGCCCTGGCACAGGGTGCCCAGAGAAGCTGTGTCTGCCCCTGGATCCCTGGAATTGTCCAAGGCCAGGCTGGACAGGGCTTGGAGCAGCCTGGGACAGTGGAAGGTGTCCCTGCCATGGCAGGGGTGGAACTGGATGAGGTTTAAAGTCCTTTTCAACCCAAACCATTCCATGATTCTGTGATGATCTCACAGTGCAGCTCCACCTCAGAATGATGGAAAATCTTCTTGTCCTCTGCAGTGATGGTGGATCTTCTTTCACCCAGGGATTATGACATAACTGCAGGATCTAGTCCCTAGTTTGTCCAAAAGAGCGACAAAATAGTTTCATAACGGTTTCTTTTTCTATTCCTCATTTTTCTTGGCATTTACGGAAGTGACAAGTCTTGGTATATAAAATATAGACAGTGCATAAGTCAAAACAATTAATTTTTTCTTTTCAGAGCTCCAGTATCTGCAAAACTGCAGTGCACGCAGGGGTGATTTCAGATGAAAGCGGCGGCTTTGTGGACGTGATGCCCGTGGAGAAGAAGAAAACCTACGTTGGCTCCCTAAGGAACGGCGTCCAGTCAGAGAGGTGGGATTCCTTCCCTTTGTACCTTCCTCTTCTTCTCCACAGCGGGTTCAGCTGCCTGTGAAAGTCAGCAGGCGTCAGCTCGACAAGCTGGTGACCTCCCAGTGTCACTGTGAGTTGTGGCACTGCAGCAAATGGAGCGTGGTGTGCTGCTCTCACCCTCCCCCAGCCAGCTCAGGCTGCTCTCAAAGGTGGGAGATGTTGTTAAGCCCTGTTAGATTTTGTTCCAGCACCAGTCCACGTTAATACATTTTGCTGTGTGTTCAGATAAGCACAGGTATTTTCAGTTTTCAGCCCAGGTCATGATTTTGGTTCTATAATTTGGATTTCCTTTCAGTTCTGGGGTGTGGGATTCATTTGTATTTGTTGATTCATGTCCTCTGTTCTCATTGGAAGAGGAGTGAGTAAATTTACCTCTTGAGATATGATCAAACACTTTTTGAAGATGAATTTACTATCCTTGTAGGGTTTTTTGGGTTTTTTTGGGAGGGAGTTGGGGTTTTTTGTTTGTTTTGGGGTTTTTTTGTTTGTTTGTTTGTAGTTTTTTTTGTAGTTTCTCTTGGGCCAACCATACTGGTTTTAGTGGCCAATTGCCAATCTGTGGTCCCAAAATCCTGCACCTCCTCATGATCACAACAATCCAGTCACAGCTCATCCAATCCTCTCTAATTGGATACTTCACTTTCAATCTGTTATGTATTTTTTAAAATATTGATGTGCTGGCACTGATTTCTCAGGGCTATCTTCTCAGTGATAGAATTTCCCACAGTTAGGGAGGTTTTGGTCACTGCTAACTCTGTCTGCTCTGTGCAGTTCTTCTTAAGAAATAAGAAATTCTATCAAGTTTGCTGGTTTTATTTTAACAATGGATATTCCAGAATGCTTTAGAGCAATTCAAGAAATAAAAACAGACTAAGACAGGACAGATATATATGGGTGGTTTAATACTGATTACCAGGGTATTGTTTTCCAAGTTGATAAACTGGATTTAGGTGAAAAACCTTTAGGTGAAATTCTTTTGAATTTTTTCTATCTCAGTCTTGCTTTCATCTGTCTTTTATACTAAAAGACAACTTTTTACTGGGGTGGTAAACTGTGGCCTAGCTAAGAATAAATCCCACCACTGTCAGGGATGTGCAATGTGAGCAGCCAGTGCTGATCTGAGAGGTGAGGGAAACCAGAGCCCTGCTCACAGCAGGGATGAAGGTTTGGAAAATATTATTTACACTCAGCAATGAGGAGCAGTTTCATGCTGTGAGATCCACCAGACAGTGAAATAGCTTTTCCAAGATTGAGGTGAGCCCTCACCCTTTAGGATACTGGAAATAACTTTGGGTAAAGATACACACCCAAACAGGTATGGGGAAAGATTTCCATGAGGATTTACGGGGTCCTTAGCCTTGTTGCAATGTTTATTTTGTGAGAATATGAGATTTTGTATTTTTCCTGGTTTTTTAATGCAGCAGGGAATAGAAACACCCCCTTTCCCCATGCACACAGCCACCCCAAGCAGCTTTGGAGTCAGAGCACCTGGGGACACCCTTGCAGATTGAAAATGAATATCCATATTTATTGTCATTTAACGTGAGCTGATCTGGCCATTCCCACTGCCAGCACCAGGAGCCAAGCCAGACAGGCCCTGGGAACCTGCCAGCCTCTTTGACAACAGGTTTTTTTAGGAAAACATATTCCTCTTTATGCCTGAATCTCTGCACAAGGGAGCACAGCGTTCCTTGGATAAAACCTAGGGCTGTAAGAGAGTCTGTTGTCTCCCAGCTCCTTTTGCTGGCATTAGCAGTGCAGATTGGGATTGAAAACATAAAGAAAAGGTGAAACCATGGATTTGTGCCACTTCTTTTTCATCCTTTATCTTTGTGCTGCTCCTGGTGGGAAAGAGATAGGAGAAATTTAGTGTTGCCTGTTTGAGTTCTGCTGAGTCTTCATTTGGTTCATTCCATGTTTCTTTTCTTTTCCTCTCTCCTTTGTCTCCAGCCTGAAGAATCCTTCGGATGGGAACGCTTTCCGAATCTTTGCTGTGAAGCAGTAACCCCCCAGGGAAGGTGCAGGTTTCTTTGGGAGAGCTCCCTGCGGATCTCCAGAGACACCAAAGCTCCTCTGAACGGCATCAGCTCTGCCTGTACCCTCCTTGCCGACCTCCTTCAGGGAATTCCAAAAGAAAAAGGGGGGAAAACCAATAAACCCCCCCCAAGAAAAGACCCCAGGTTCTGACTCAGCTGTTGGCATCTCATCGCACCCGTGCAGCGTTGTATCTTTTTTTGTCTCGTGTTTTTCGTGTTTCTCTAGGGGCATTCAGCGACCACAAACTGTTTCTAAGTTTTCATTTTTACCAGAGGTGTTGCTACACAGAACGGCGGCGGCTCCACCTGCAGCGGATTCAGGGATCTCAGCCTGGGCCTGGATGGTTTTTTTGGGGTGTGAAGCTTCTCCTGGGATGGATTCAGGGATCTCAGCCTGGGCCTGGATGGTTTTTTGGGGTGTGAAGCTTCTCCTGGGATGAGTGTGAGGATGAGCAGGCTCAGGAGTGAGCTGCTGTCCAGGCGCTGGACACTTTGAAAGGAGAAACTCATTTAAAAAAATCGCATGGTTTGGGGAGAGGATGGGCTTTGACAGAGTGCTTTTGTGGATGTTGGATGGTTTTTCTGTGCCAAAGAGGATGGAAAGTGGTGTTTTCCCACCGAGGTGATGTGCAGCAGCTCTGCTGTGTGAGGCTGCTGGGTGCCTCGAATGATGGGGTTTGGGGGTGTTCTTGGCAGCCAAAATTGAGGTTTTGTGGGCCTGGAGCAGGGTGTAAAATGGTGGCAGAGACCCTCACTGAGGAAAATGAGGCCACCAGGTAATCCAAAGAGCAGGTTTAGTGTTTGCTGGTCAAACACTCCCAGGTATTTTTTGAGTCTGGCAACCTCTGAGCAGTCAGAGAATCGGGGCTCCTGTGCTGGCACATCTCATCCTATACTCCACGCCATAACTTCAGTTAAATGCAGTGTATTGGTTTATACAGCAGTGCTGGTTGTTTTATAGTAGTTAGGTAGTGATAAAATTAATCTTATTTCTGCTAGGAATGGTTGCATCTGTCGGAAGCAGGTTCACTTTCCCTTGGTGAAGCTCCTTGTGGTGTGTGCAGTTCTGAGACTTTAAAAGTGCAGCATAAATTGGAGTAGATTAATTTTTCCTGTCCAATTCGTGAAGACAACAGATCCCCACCTTCAATGCAAATGCTGTACCTGTCAGCATTTGGTATCCAGGATGGTGGATTTCGCAAAACTCATTAAGATAATGAGTTGTAATGATGTTATTCCATATTTTGATGTTTTTGTCTTGACGTGCACCCAAATGCATTTCAAAGCCAAGAGAAGGGCTCAGCATGAGTTGGTTTTTTTTTAAGGCAGAAGAATATTCTCTGCTGCATATTGGAGATGAATTTTTATGATTGGTCTAAACACAAATCTGCTGGGTTTTTGATACACACACATCCAGTGACTTCATCAGTCATGAGGAGACAAAGTCAACAGTGGTTCTTCAGTTCTTGTAAATGCACAGTCCTTCTGCCCAATAACTGAATTGTAATATTGGAAAGCAAATGGGAAAAATATTTCCCTCGATTTGGCAGATGTTTCACAGCTGCTCTTATGGCCAGAACGTGTTTGGTTTAATCTAGACAGATATAAGGGCCATCTCATCAAGGTCTTTCAAAACACAGACCAAAAGCATTTATATGATTAAATGCTTCTTTAATTCTGTAAACACCATGAAATCAGCAAAGAAATGACATTTGTCACTCAGTTTGTCCCTCTACTAGGATTTATTTCTCCATAAAATCTGAATTTGGAAAGAAACCTTTTGTAAAACCTGAAATTGGAGCTGCTTTGCACTGTCTCCAAAAATACTGCACAGAAAAGCTGCTTTTGGGGTGGATGGAGAGAAGTGACTCTTCGTGTCATCTTTGTTTATCTAGTATTGTCGTCCAAGGTGTACAGTATTGACTTCAGATAGGAAAACTGAACTATTTCTATTTCTTACTGAGTAAATTGATGCTGAAAACAGCTGGAACACATCCTAGAAAAGCTGCTGGTTTGGGAGCATTTGAGATGTTGGCAGTGAGGAAAAGCTTCCCCGTTTCTGCCCGCTGCGAAGCCTTGGGGTGTGCGTGGTCTGCTTCGAGCCCATCCAACACTGCAGCAAGAACCTAGGACACCCTGACAGGCTGGGAATTGAATTGGAGAGGGTGAGGGGATGCAGTCAGGCTCGTGGGGACTGCAGGAGCGCATAAAACACCTCGACTCTAGTGCAGGATCCATGAAAATGACGGATGGAAGGCGATGGGAAGGAACGTGTGAGGGCTCTTGGAGTAAAACCCAGGGGATTACTGTGAGCACATAAAAAAAAAAATCCAAACAGCTGGGGATGTACCTAGGTGGTGGAAAGGGGAGCAGGGGAAGGGTTATTATTCCAACAGAAATATCCTAAAAACGCTTCATTCAAGTTACAATCGCGTATTTTTATCTTCAGCCAACTGGTTTGGATTTTTAAGAAACCGATGTTAATTTAAGTTCTGTATCTGTTTATTTTTGTATTTGTTGTACAAAAGAGAAATTGTGACTTTGCTACACAAATATTTTTCGAGGTCCTGGGTGCTATTAATTTAAACATACCTCCACCAGAATTAGGGGCAATCAGGTGCTCCAGGGCAGTCATGACCTATCAATGACTTGCAATCATGTGTGCTAGCTATTCATACATAGGTGGGACAGGAACCAGTTTTTTTTTAGCCAAATATTGATGGATTTTATTTCTGATACCGTGACATTTCTCAGCCTGCTATGTTTCAGTGCAGCTTCAAGATGCACCATGTCCATATCTCACCTGTTCCTCCTCAGCCCCAGCTCAGCACACCTGTAGGCACCTGAAGCACCCAGGTGCAGCCAAAGCTGGTGCTGCCTGGTTGTTCTTTTCCAATAATTCGGGATTTGGAGGCGATGGCGTGGTCATTGCAGAACATCTGGCTCAGCCAAATCCCCAGGAAGCACAACCAGGGTGAAATCCAGAGCCTGTGCTGGTGGGGCCTTGGTTCCACTCATTCCTTCTTTTTTAAGATTTTCAGCCAACAGCTGGTTGAGGAGGCTCCAGTTGGTCACTTGTGCAGTCTAAATATTTAGGGCCAGTTCATAGAGTTGCTTTTTTTTTTTTTTTTTTTTTTTTCTATGAAAAATGGTGTATTTTACTTCCTATGTATAAAAGTTACTTGTAAATTTTTGTTTGCCTTTGCATGTTTTCCAAGGGGCCGTGGTTGTTTATAAACTAGATTTTTTTTTTTTCCTAAATACAGAATTGTAAAATATCTTTTCCTCCCTACCCTTCCATTTTCTTTTGATTTCTGAATTATTTGTGAAATAAAACCTTCCTGGAATGAATGCTTCCCTTGTCTTTAATGCTCAGCCAGAGTTGGGTTTGTGTTTAGAAGAGCTATTTGGGATTAATCCTGGGGACTAGAGTGTCCCCTGGAGTCTCCAAAGGAGATTGGGATATGCAAAACCTGTTCCACAAACAAACAAACTCCCCAGTAGCCAGGCATTAAAACTCAATCAAAAATAAGAGGTATCCTCAGTGAAACACAGTGAGAGTAAGGAAAAATCACAGCCTGTGTGAATCCCTGCAACCTAAGGGCTGAATCAGATTAATGGTTGGAAATAATGTTTAATGATTTAATGCTGCAAAATACAAATGAGGTGAACTCTTCCCCGCCTGAGCAGGCTGGTGTGAATTGTACCCTCAGTTTTAGAAAGGAAAAGTATTCAGATTTTATAATTCCCTTTGAAATTTTCTCCAGGCTCATCCTTGCTGACAGCACCACAAATCAAATCAGGCTTTTTCCCCTGTAATCCAACCCCATTTGGTTAAAGGAGCAACACAGGGAGGTTCATAACTCATCCTCCAGACAACGAGCACCAGATGGGTTTTGACCAAAAACGTGGGCTGGGCCATGGGATGGGGTCCTGATTGACCAGGCCATGAAATTTGCATTTTTTTCATTACCTCTGCAAGAGGATTAATGTTAAATGCAGAGATGTTTGCTTTACTTCAGGGCTGGGCTGATGCAGTCGTGGTTGGACAGTGTTTCCCTGTACATCCCAACCCAGGACTGACGAGATAACATCATTACTGCCCTGCCAGTGCTTTCTGTCAAAGGGAAATTTCATGGCTCCTGCATGTTCTACAATTCCAAACTGCCCAGATGAATGTTCTTCGTGCTTTCATTCCCCCATTCTCACTGCTGCAAAAATATCTCCTTCGCTGGAAATATTTGGGGAAGATTTTCCTAAGCAGAGCTCAAAGGTAAGCAGAGAGGGGAATTTGGGCTAATGGTTATTGTGAGCCTGCCCAGAGCAGCCTATTAATGGCAACAATTGTTTGATATCCTATTTATTGGTGCTACAAAATGCCCACTCTGTGATTTGGAACTGGATGATATTTAAGGTCCCTTCCAACTAAATCCATTCTGTGAATTCCGTGGTAAAATTTAGGTCCTGGTTGACCTAGAGAGCAGAACACCCAAAATTTATATAAGAGGGCTGAACCTAACCCATCCTCTGGGTTACCTTCCCATCTTTTGATGCTGTCTCTGGTTTTGTCTCCTCCTGCTCGAGCCCTGAGCTTTGTCCTCTGTTTTCCACCAGAAATTGGTGTTACAAATTCTGTCTGAGGGCAATGTGGCAAACGAAGCTGTGCCTTCCTCCTGTACCACAGGTGTGAAAAACAGGTGAGTGAGGGCTTAGGGGAAAACGTACAGGCAGCAGAAATATTGATTCATTTTTCCCCAGCTGGGATGGGATTCAGATTCTGCTTTAGATGAGAAGGTGGAAAGGAAAGGAAAGGAAAGGAAAAAGGAGAAGCCACATGGAGCTAAGTGAGGATGGCAGATCTGATATTCCCACATCTCTGGGAATCCTTGGGGGATCAACAAGCTCTCTCTCCTTGCTGCTGCCGGCACAAATCTCTCGTTGCTGGTTGTTTTCCCTCCTGCCGGCTGCTCCTCAGCCCGTGCTGAGCTCATCAGAGCCTATGTATAGCTCGGGCATACCTTGGGGTGGGTGTCCTTCCAAAAACCCGCAGTCATTTATAGGATGCGCCCCGGCGATGTTTTCAAAGCCCTTTTGCAAACCGTGGGGTTGGCTCTCATTTACACTAAGCACCTACTTTAGGGCACTTAGGAGGCGTTTATGCCACTTTAGGGTGTGGAGAGGGCAGCGTAAAGAAGCCTCAGTGTAAACAGAAGCCACCCTTCTGTCTTGTTGACCGCGGTTAAAATTGGGTTAGGGAGTTAAATCAACACACAAGGTCTGCCTTATGCAGCTCCCCCTGCTCCTCACCCCGGGGAGGGCTGTCCACAGAAAAAAAAAAAAAAAAAATTAATTTTTCTCCTGTCCCTCAGGCACTGCATAGCCCAGCACATGGCAGGGAGATTCAGTGTCAAAAGGGAATACAGGGATATTTATAGAGAGGGGGGGAAAGTCAGGAGGAGCAGGTGGGATGTGAGAGCTGAAGGGAGCAAAATAAATCCAGAGCTTTGGGGTGTGTTACAAGGGCTGGTTCTGTGAGGTTTGGGCTGCTGTGGTTCAGGGGCTGTGGGTGACTGTGGCCAGGGGGGGACCTGCCAACACATACAGATGTCCTGAAGGATGCTTCACTGATATCTGAAGGTTTTATTTCAGTAGCTGCCTCAAGGCTTGTTTCTGCACATCTGTCTTTTGCACGTGTGGAAGCTGTGAAAACACCACTTATGAACTCAGCCCAGGGGCCAGAGGACAAGTTTGTCAGAAACAAATCTCAAAAGCAGCCTCATTTCCCTCTCTACCAGCTGAGCAGGCTTTGTAAGTTTGAAAAAAGAGAGTAAAACCCAATAGAGATGGGCTATAGGAGGTAGAGGTACTCATTCCATCTTACTTGATGTGTTTTTAATGAAAATATGGTTTACATCAATGCAGGGAGCTTCAGAACTGCATCAGTACCTGGGCTGGAAGAAACAGGCTGAAAAATCAGATGACACTTGGAAAGGAAGAGCACAAGGAATAACAAAGGATGGAGACCAACCAGCAAGGACCAGCTCAGCCCAGCTGAGATAAAGAGCCAAAAGCAATCATTTTATGGCCAACGAGATAAAAATCATATAATGTGTGAAAAGATCAGCAAGGCAGGTGAGAAACCTCCCAGCTTTGTTCCTCTGTGCAGGTCTCTGGTGCAATGTGACAATGCCTGGGTTTGTGGGAAATCCAAGGGGAAGGAAAGAGAGGCTTGAGAGCTAAAACAGCTCCTGAGAAAGCAGGAGAGATCTCTGAGGATGAAAAAGGTGAGGAGAAGGATGCCTGAAGAGGGTCAAGGTAAAGGGGGAGATGGTTCTTCCTGCCCAAAGGGGCCTCACAGGGAAGGGATGGGCTTAAAACGTGGTAGGAAACACCGAGAGCATTGGTAAAGGTTCTGACTGGAGCAGATTGTCTGTGTGGTCTTTTCAAGCCACCATTCCAGGGTTTTAAGATTATTGTGGATGGCAGCTCCTAAAATGAGATCTTGCTTTGAGTGGAGGATGGACTAGAAAATATCTTGATGGTCCTCACAGATTTTTTTTTTTCCTGTAATTTTCAAAGTTCAAGGAAACATTCCATCGTGTGGGAATGGCTATGCTGTGTTTGGACCAGGAGGGTGCATAAAGCAGGGACTGACATTTTCCTGTGGGTGACACAGATAGAGATGACCTGGCAGAAGAAGCCCAGGTAAAGGTGTGCAGTGTCATGGCAGTCATGATAAAAAATAGCCATTGTTCTCTTAAGTCTTTGTTGTTCAGAGGTTTTTTTGTTGGTGTTTTGAGGGGTTTTTAGGTCTTTTGGCAGAGAGATGAAGTCTGAGGTACAGTTGCAGATGGACCCTGGTGGTTGTTGTGCCTGAGATAAAACAGTGGGGAAAACCCTTCAGAAATGCTGCTCTGAAATGCTGGCAAGGCAGGGGTGATTTAGGGCATCCCCTGGGGGGTTCTGAGCCAGACCTGGCGAGGAAGGGGTGATTTAGGGCATCCCCTGAGCAGCACAGGCAGAGCAGGCATCTCCTCGCAGTGCCAGGCGTGCAGCACCATCTGAGGACAGGCTTTGGGTGGGGAGAGGGGAGACCATGGAAATTTTCTCCTCTGCAGAGTCATGAAACCATCTCAGACGTCTGGGGGCAGCTGGCCAGCTCAGCAGGCTGCGTGTGCCTTTCCAAAGACACCAGGAAAGTCGGGCTGCCTCAAATCCTTACAGGAAAACAGACGCAGGGAGCTGAGGAGCCCAGTGCTGGACAATGCTCTCCTTGGGAACAGCTTCGTTATCAGCAAACAATGATCTCTGAGAACCCAGAGCACCGAGATGAGGATTTGTTTGGCCACACCGAGCATTTTAACGAGAGCCATAAAATGAAGAAAACACCCAAAGCTCTCTCGAGCTCCAAAGCTCCGCGTCTAGCCCGAGAAAAGGATTTTAGGAGCCAACTCTAGCTGATGCTGTGGACAGCTCTGGGTGAGCTTCCAGAAAATGCTTCACTTTTTAAGGAGAGTTCCTGGAAGAGTGGCCAAGCCCTGTCCCCTTGGCCCTGGGCACGGTGTGGCACAACAGGAGGGCTCGGGGTGGAGGGTCCTGACGCAGGACAGAGTTGTGTGAGGTCTCTGCTCTCCTCTTGTATAATCCATGACTTCAGATAACATTGATGCCAAGTACCCAAAAAAGGGATTGTGAGTGCTCTCCCTCGCAGCCTCTTCCCGTAATCCGGGCGCAGCATGCGGCTCTGACGGCTTTTGCCAGTAAAATCCAGTTGTTTTTTTTTTTTTCCCCCTTTGCCGTGGGATCCAGATTTAAAATTAGCAGGGCCGTCCCTGCCAGGCTCAGTGCTCAGTGCTGGAGGGTCAGAGCCTCAAAAAGAGCCCAGCAGTTCAGTTTAAACAGTGACCAGAAAAGTTTGTTCAGGGAGGGCTCCCCGGCCGTTAACAACAGGAGGCTCCGTCAGCTCCTGCATGGAGAAAACACTCAAACTTTATAAAAATATCTCCTAAGGTAAATACCTGTGAGTCATAGGTACTAAATATTAATAATTCATACATTGGGAGCAGAAATATCAGCAGGACCTGTGAGGCAGGCCTTTTAAATGTGCAATATTACAGAATTGGGCATGTGTTCCTCTATTTTTTTAAATTATTTTTATTTTTAATTTTTTTTTTTTGTGTGTGTGCCAACCTTTCCCATTTGAGACCCAGGCTTGGAGCTGCTCCGAGGCCTTGGCTCAGTGAAGCTGGTTGGAGTCTCAGTCCCACGAGGGCAGCAATTTCCCTGGCAGGGACCCAAGCAGGGAGGGCACTGAGCAGCACTCCTCATCCAAAGGTCAACAGTGGGGCATTCCCAGGGAATTGGAGGGTCTGACTCCATAATTGTAAATTACAGATAAATTAGGGGTTTTTTTTTTGATTGACTGACCTTTAGGAAAAAAAAAAATCAACCCCAAACCAACCACATTACGTAAAATTTATGCAACTGCCCAATGCCCCAAAGCATTTTTGTCTCATTAAGGATCAAAATGGAGTGAAAGCCAATCCTCGCTTCTGTAGCAAAGCACTTTTAAGTAAAAAGTTGTTTTGCTGATCAAAATAGATTTTTAAAAAATTAAAAATATGCTGAGATTTAAAAAGTGAAATTGCAGATATTTCAGTAATTTCTTTTCATGTTTGAAAGTGTGGCTTCTTAAAAGCTTGTTGGAGTTGAAAAGCATTAATGAAAAATTTTAATTCATTTTGTTGTTTGGGGTTTTTTTTTTATTTTCCCATGGTGTTTCACTGGTATTTGCTGGCACATGTGGGGACTGAGATGCTGTCTGGATGAAGAGAGGAGAAATTTTTTTTGTTGAAATTGAGAAGGAGTGTCAGCTGAAAAAAACCAAAGAAGTTCCAGACAGAATTGTAAAGAAAGGCTGTTCTTGAGGAATGGAGCTAAAGGAGGAGTGAGGAGCAAGGGACAAGAACTCAGACTGGAACTTAACACTTTATTTCTGTGAAATCTGGGGGAAGTTTTGCTGTGCACTTTGAATGAAAACCAGTCCCCAAAAAAATCCAGGACGTGAGTGGAAGTCAGGATGGGAGGTGATCTTTATGCTTTGAACCCCCTCAAACTTATTTTCCTTTTCTTCCCTAACAGAAAAGTGTTTTATTCTGCCAGTTATGGAACACCCAGTTCCATCACCAGTAATTCCACAATGCTGTGTCCTGGCTCTGCATCCCATCCTGCCACTTAGGTGGTCCCAAATTGCTTCTTCCTTCCAGTTCCTCAACTCCTTTAAGCCAAGCTCTGATTTTGGAAGAATTCTGTGAGAGCTTTTAGCTCTGAGCACTTGATTCATTAATTAGCACGCTCATTAGCTTAAAAGGTCAGAGCATTTTGGTCCCACGTGGTCGTGCAGGTGGAGGTTCTTTTTCAGGAAGGGGGGAATGGATGCTCCTCTTCACATTTGCTTTTTGAGTTGATAGAGTGGAAAAAGAAAAGGGACCCTGTGGCTGTAGGGACAGGACAGGAGCTGTGGTGGCACTGAGATGCTAAAAAAGGACACTTGGACCCAGTTTTCCTTTCCTTTTAACCAGGGGGTCTCAGGGGTGCAGGACATGAGTGCATGTCCTGCAAATCTTGTCCAGGCAGATTCTCACACAGTGCTGAAATGCTGAGGACACCTTTATCCCTTCCCCTGAAAGCACCTGGAAGAGTTTCACGACAGGCTCTGCCTTTTTCCAGGAAAGCCATCTCCTGTGGAATGCTAGAGGATGCCATTCTTCCAGCTAAATGCAACCTGGAAGAAATCTTCTCACCAGGAAAAATCAGCCACGAGCAGCCTGGCTTCTTCCTGAGCTAACATTTGGGTTTTCTGGAAATCGTGGGCACCATCCCAGCTGGGTGGCTGGGCAGACAGCACAGCCCTTGTCTCTACCTCTTCATATCAACAGCTTTCCAGTGGGCTTTCCTCAGGGAAAATTGATGGAACAGCTCACTCAGCTGGTCAAACAGCACAGCAGCCTGGAGAGCTGCCAGGGATGACAAGCCTGGATGAGAGCCCAGCTCCTGTTGTTACAGTGTTGGACACTGCTGGTTTTGGTCACTGGTAAGTTGATGGTGGCTTGCAGCTGCTCCATTTGTAGTCCCTGTGCTGAGGGCTGCAGTGAGGTTTTGTGTCCTCATCCACTGCATCCCATCCGTGGGAGCATCTCTGGTCTGGTGGATGAGCAAAGGAGAAATTCCTGGAGCAAAGCAGAGGGAATTCCCATTCCCACCCACCCCTCTGACCCACCAGCCCTCTGGGCACGGTGCTTTTGGCAGATGGGAGTTTCTCATCAAAGCCTCACTTCAAGCTGAGCTCTCCTGCACCTTCTCATTATCTTCTGTGATCTCTGCCTTTAATTAATCTCTCCCAGACCTGAGACCCCTGGGAGTTGCACACCCACCCCTCTTTAGGTTTCCCCTGCCTTCCCTGGTGTCAGAGAGGGGCAGGCAAGGCTGTGCTGGGCACAGGGGACAGTGGTGGCAGCAGCTGTGGGCACAGGCTGAGCTCAGGGAACCCCCTCACACTGGTGCTGGGGGAGGTTTTTCCTGGGAGAGGAAGGAGACAAGAAAATCATTGGAAGAGGAAGGAAAAATGAACCACAGGGTGGTTTTTCATGAGTGTACTGAGAATTACTGCAGATTTCAACATCTGTTTTGACTGGACTGGAAGTGAGTGTTGCAAAGGGTGTAAGGATACAGATCCCTTTTGAAAAGAAACGCTCACAAACCCCTGTCAGGATCTCATTTATGGATCTCATAAACCTGGGGCTGAGCTGCTCATTGCAGGTCTGCTCTGAGTTTGCACAAGAACCCCAGTTCTGCACAAATCAGAGGCTCAAATCAGGCATGCAGGAAAATGTAGATTTTCTGGAGTGGTGGCACCTTTGAGAGGGTGTTTTGGAGGTGAATGATCTCCTCCATGGCAGAAGCAGGACAGGAGATGGCATCAGACCATGGCCATGCTGTCCCCTCTGGCACTGAGAAAAAGCTGTGGCAATGCCAGCTGTGGAGAAAGGGCTTGCAACCCTTAAAAACTGGCTCACCAATTTTCTAATTAAAGGCCATGAGCGGCCCTCCCGATTTGTTAGAGGATATTGCACAGAAATTTTTTTAAAAAAATAAATAGGCCAGTGTGTCACAGGAAGGCCAAAGGCTGGAAGCACAGCTGGGTGATTCCTTCTCTGGAAACTGCACTGTGGCTTTTGGGGTGGTGATGCTCTGCTTGGTCACAGCAGCTCGCTGAACTGAAACCGCTCATTTCCTCTCTGGTTTCACTGAGCTCTGCTCCAGGCCCTTTGTTGCAATAGCTGCGGAGTGCTGGTGGGGCAATGGCAGGGTGGTGACACTCTGGGATGAAGTGTCTGGCACAGACGATGCCCTCCGGGCACGGCAGCACCTCTATCCCGAGCATAATCACCCTCATTAAAGCTCATTAGTGCCAACTGAGTCAGCGGGTGATGGGATGGGGTCGCACCTCCTGCTGCAGCCTCATCCCCCGGTGTCACCCCAGCTTTTGGTGTCTGAACCTGTTTGAGGGCAGGAGAGGCAGCTCCCATTCCAAACCCAAGGCATTGTGAGGTGATGCACAGCAAAAATGAGAAGGAGATTTCCAAGCAAGCCTGGGCTTTGGGGAACAGGGTGTGACAGTGATGGGGTGATCTTCAGTCACTCTTCTGCCTCACAGCCAGGACAGGGCTCCACACTCTTGTCATTGCAGCAGGTCTTGGAATACTAATTATAATACTAATTAATACTAATACTTTAGGGACATGGGAATAGATTACTCAGCGTTGGGTAGCTGGTAACAAGAAAGGAGGAATAAAATGAACTTTCACAAAGAGAGGCCATGTTTTCATATAATATATATATATATATATTAGAAAAATGAGAAAGGCTCAAGGGAACACAACAGAGCTGCTGCAGCTCTTGACTGTGTCTAGAGCAAACATGAAAGCCTTCCTGGTGTGCCAGGAGGTGAAATCAGCCACCAGGAGATGCCTGTCAGCAGGACAGTGCTGCTCCAGGTCGGTGAGTTATGGGCTCTGGCCAGGAGGGCTGGGAAGAGGGAAGGTGGTGGAACATCTTTCCAATCACGTCAGGGATGTTGCTGCATTGCCTGCAGCCCCTCTTGGCTGACTCAAGATTTCCAGGGCTTGTGGCTCATCACAATAAAAGCAGGAGCTGCTCACGTCCTCGTCCACCCAGAGGAACCAACCTCAACCAGGAGCTTTTAGAGCCAAAGGAAGGAGCTGGAGCCGTGTCCTGAGCCACAGGAAAGGCAGCCACGTGTTGGAGCTTGCTGGATTTTCCCTCGTTGTGCTTTTGCTCATGTTGGATCCCTGTGCACAGCCTGACTCATGGCTTTGGGAAAGAGAGGAATCAGCGTTGCCTGCTCAGAGATCCAACTGCTTTCAATTCTCCCAAACCACCATGCTGGACTCTGAGGTTCCATCTGTGGATGATTTCCAGCTCGGGTTTCTCATCAGCAGCCATCAAAGGATGCAAACAGCTCCACATTTCTCTACTCTGCTACTCTTGTACTCTGCTTTACCCCTGTCTCATCCTCTTTGGCACAACGTCCACTCGCATCAGTCTGAGGTTTATTTTTGGAATGAACATGAGATTGCCTGGAACCTCTCCAAAAACTTAACTCAGGCTACTCTTTTGATCATGGAGCACATAAACATAATTCTGCGCTCGCTTTTATGAATTTTTTGCCCTGAGCAAGCAACAAGGATTTTGTCCATGGCCAGCAGAGCTTGCAGTATTTCCTTGCATGGCCTGGAAGAGGGATGCCCAGGACATTTGAAGGGTTTGGGTGCCTGCTTTAGCAATATTGGTCTGAGGTGTGGCCGTTTTCTGATCAAAACCTTTTTATTTTGGTGGGAAAGCTGACCTTCTGACATCTGAATTCTGTGGCATTTTTAGCTGGGAGTTGACTTTTCCTATGGAAAGTTTTAGTTCTTTCATGGGAAAACGAGAGCATGGCCAATCTAAATACTAAATAAAGTCAGATATTGCTTGAAACTGTTTTTCTGTGCTTGGTGAAGTGGCTGGTTATTCTGTGTGGCTCTGCTGCTTTACAGAAAACCCCTCCACCCTGCCCTGTGTTGGTGTCATCCTGAATTCTGACACTCCATGCTCTGGATTTGGACAGCAGGAACAAAAGGTCTTGGATTGTGCTCTGTACTTCTGATTTTAGAAGAATGTCTTTATAGAATTTCTCTGCCTTCTGGTAAATCTTTTAATCTCTTTTGATGCCTTGGAGAATCTGCTCCCAGGTATCTGAGAAAACTGCAATTTGTAATCCTGCTTCAACTTCTCAGCCAGACAAATGAGAATCTCGAGGAAAGTTTCATCCCAGAGATTTATTTTTCCCTAGTGAAGGCAAACTGGTATTCTGTGCTGGGTTATCCATGAGGCTGGAATTGTAAATGGCTTTTTCAGGGTGTGAATGGGACTCTCAGTTTTTCAGGCCCTCACCAGCAATACCCAAGGGCTGTAAATTGGCACAACCTCAGTGCTGCTGCTGGACCTGCTTCACACCTTGGCTGCAGCCCCCAAAACCCCACCCTGGGGATACCAACAGAGTGAGATGGGGAAAGCCAAACACCCTCAACCCACCCCAAAATTCAGGGGCAGCTGGGCTGGAGAGAGCCTCAACACTGCCCAAGCTTCAGAGCAGCTCCTGGAGGGGCTTGCAGGACCCAGCTGTGAATTGTGGCATTGCTGGGGGTGGATTTGTCTCTACAGCTGGAAAGACTGCATGGATTTGGGCAGAGCTGCCCTCTCCCAGGGAATCACAAGGGGCTGGAAACAGAAATAAACCTCCCCTGGCATTTGTGGCTTGCTCCTCTGAGGTGTGTGGTGGATGCAGGGCCAGGGTCAGCAGATGCATCACCCCTTCCTCCTGCAGGGTTATTTATTTCTAAACCTTTGCTTGCTTTACAGAGGACAAAACCCTGATCAAGTGGCTGGATGAAGCTCAGGAACCAATCCAGCTGTTCTACAGATGTGAAAGGACACAGAGCCTTTTGCTCCTGCCCCTTTTTAAAACAAACCAGCTCCTAACAAACTTCTTCAGCCTCTTAAGCACTGTCACAGCCCGTCCCCCCCAGGGGAAAGAACAGATATCCTCCCTATCCTTCAGGGCTGGAAACCCATCTGCCAGAGATGTGTTTGAGGCTTTAAACATGGAATTATTTCTCATGGTCTCAGGGCTCTCCGTGGGTAAAAAAGATGTGAGTAAAGTAATTCTGACCAGCACCACAGCTGTCAATAAAATGAGGAGCAATCTTTAATAAGAACAGTTTAATGATGAACTTGACTTTGTTGCTGTTTGCTCCAGCTGAGTTTCTGTGGAGAGGTTGTCAAAAAAGTTCGAGGATTTCCTACAAGCATTTATCCATTGGATGAACTCAGCTCTTCTCTTAGCCTTCAGATTTCTTCACTTTTCCTGATGCTCCCAACTGGAATTGCAGGTAAATTGCACAAGAGGCTTTCATCAACTGTTCTGACAGAAAATTGGTACCTGTCTAATATTTTATGTGCATTTAAAGCTGAAACACATTGTCCTTTACCCTTTTCTCCTGTTGCAATATTTTTGGAAATATCCTCTATATTTTTTTTCCTCTGTTCTGCTCTCCACGTTGTGATACGCTGGAAGATGTTAAACAACAATACAGCAAAGAGGATATGTTTTGTATTATTTTGTTTATAAGAACACTCTGGACTGGTAAACAGCTACACCCTTCCTAAGTGTTTTCAATTTTCCCTTTGAAATAAGAAACAAGCTGCCTTCAACGAGCAGCTCTTCTTGGTCAAGGATTTTTCTCATTTAAAGTACACACATAATTTGAAGATCAAAATGTTTCCAGAAAACGTGTTTGGGGCACGTGGGGGTTTTTTTGTTGTTGTTTTGTTTGGGTTTTTGTTGTTGTTTTGGGGTTTTTTTTAAAGAGTCATGTGAAATCCAAGCTGTGACTACAAAGACATGACTGTTCATGATGCTGAGAGTTTTGAGCTCAGCTCTTTCAGTGAGGGAACCTACAAGGGATTTTTAAAAAGACACACCAATCCTGTAAAGTCACTGGCAGGAGAGACTTCATTTATTTCTTATTTATTCTGCAAAAATTTTCTCGTATAACAAACCAAAAGCTTGAGCTGTGTAGGGAAGAATTGTATCTTCAGACACAAATCAGTCTGGATTATTCCTTGGAAACAAAGGATTGGTCCATGGCATTTCAGCTCTCCTGCTTTGTTGCTCCCAAGAGTGTGGAATGATCACAAAAATCTCATTTTTTTCCCAGGCCATGCTTTTTCCCTGGAGAATTCCTGAGGCCATGTCAGATACTTGGTCCCCTTTCCCAAGCTGGGCACAGATATGGGATTCTCCTTGACTTCACCATGAGAGAGCTTGAAAAATTAGGTCCAAAAATGAGATGCCCCAGACCCAGCTTATTCTAGGTTGGCCTTGCATCCTCACAAAGGGTTTTTGGTCTCAAGCTTTTGACTGATTACACAAAACATTTTCTAGATGAAGGCTGGATAAACCCTTCAATTAAGGTCATG
The DNA here is from genome assembly GCA_013400435.1 of Pycnonotus jocosus. NCBI lineage: Eukaryota > Metazoa > Chordata > Aves > Passeriformes > Pycnonotidae > Pycnonotus > Pycnonotus jocosus. The sequence continues at coordinate 277,135 of VWYP01006390.1, forward strand.
GTAAATAAGATTCTAAGGCTGAAGCACTTTATGGCAAGCAGACATTTAGGAACTGGTTGTATTAAGAGGAATGATTTGATCAGAGAATGAGGAACAGGGCTGGGGAGACAGGAACCTGACCTCAGCAATAAAATGCACAGAGTTGCTTTTATTCCTCCTTCTCGGAATCCGGTGCACAAAGGTACAATTAAACAACATGGCCAGCATTTCAGCAGGCCAAGGCAAACCATTTGTGCTTTTCTTGACTCTGGGCATCTGCACAGGCCTTGGCTTTGCTTTAAAATTCGGGGCCAAATCTTCTTTGTAACACTGCGAGGTGGGAGCTGGGCTGGGACCTTGGGGGGCTGGAGGTGACCCTGGAACTCAGGAGCTCAGGATCAGCTCCTGGACACCAGCAAGCAGCAGGAGCTGAACTGAAGGATACCTGCAGGCAGGGTGGGATTTGGGAGAGCAAGCAGATAGTCCTGGGTCACATTGCTGGAGTCAGCTCAAGCTGGAATGGCAGGGAGGAGGAGGAGGAGGGGGAACACAGGAGCAGCCAAACACCCACACGACCCCAGTGCCAACCTTCACTGCTCTTGCAGAGTTTGATTTGTTGCTTCCTTAGAAAACCAGGCTGAGCTCCCAGCAGCAGATCGTTTTCAACCTCTCTGCCTGAGAAAGAAAGGGCTTTGTCCCAAAGAGTGGATATTTCCAGAGTCACTGGAAGCGCCAGTGGTGTTTGAATAATTCTTATTCTCCTTTATCTTTCTGCAGGAGCCTGTCCAGGAGCAGGGCTGGGACAGTGGATGCTGCTGCTGAGGTGAGAATGGGATGGGCTCGGGTTTGCTGGGGAGGATGAAGCTGAAGGGGAAGGACAAAGGGAGGATGAATCAACATCTGTGCCTGGAGGAGTTTTTTCTTTAAGAGTACTTAAGGAAAAAATACTTTAACAGGTTGTTGGGGTTTTGTTGTTGTTGTTGTTGTTTTGTTTTGGTTTTGTTGGTGGTTTTATTTGGTTTGGTTTGGGGGTTTTTTGATTTCGTTTTTGGGGTTTTGGGGTTTGTTTTTGTTTTGGGGTTTTTTTTGTTTGTTTGTTTGTTGGTTTTTGTTTTTTTTTTTTTCCTTTAAGGGTACTTGATCACCACCCTAGATTGCTCTTACACTATTTAAAATTAAATTTTTTTCTTTGTTATTTTCTGACTCTCCAGTGGTGCTTTCCACTTTAACCTTTACTCTTTAGCCTTTAGCCAAGTTTGGATGTTCTGCTCTACAGAAGGAGTGTGATTCTCCCAACCCACGTGGTGGAGCTGCAAGGTGAGACTCAGCAAATATTTCCATTGACTTCACTCAACTCCTTCATCCAAATATTGAAGCCCTACAGGGGAGGTAACACAAGCTGAAGAGACCCAGACAAAATTTAAACATGTGCTTTTTCACGGGCGAATGGAGTAATTAAATACTCAAATATTGAGTAATGATTGCACTGGCTCAGGAGAAATGCCCTGGTCTGAAGGCAGCACTTCCAAGCTCCAAATCAGTGTTTGTGGAAGTTTGATGCCATTTTGCAAAGTTTGCTCTCTCAAATGAGAAAGAAACAGCCAAAAAATGTCATGATTTCTACAAAAAAACCAAGTTGGAATAAGCCAAATAAAATGACAATCTGCACTTGGCTGGGAGAAGAGGTGATGTAATTAGCTGATTTTTATTAAGAAATGAGCAGAAAGGTGTGAATTTGGTACATAACTCATTTCTGGCCAGAAATACCATGGCATAGAGAGCAGAAAAGATAAACAGCTAAATGCTGTTTAACAGCAAAAATGACCTGTGTCTATAGTCAGATTATGCTCAAATATAAGACTTAAGAAATGAAATCATAGGCTAAAATAAATTTCTTTAATTTTTTTTTCTCTCTTTTCTGCCAGTTTAGAGTTTCTTTCCAATTTCTCCCATTTGCTGAATTTTTCTCTGGCAGAAATCTGGCCTGGTCTCTGACAAACCAGAACAAAGGGAATGCTTTCAAATATCCCAGACAGATCATTTTCTCTCTGCTGTTCTCCTGATGATGTCAGAAAACTTGAGCTGCTTTGTGTGACACCTCTGCTACTGTGACCATGTGGAAAGAACCATGGGATCCTCCAGGAGGTGACATACAAAATTCAAAATGAGTAAAATTTTTTTTTAAAAAAAATACAATCTCCTGATGCTTTGAGAAAACCCAGTGTCTCTCAGCCTCTGGATTTGGGTTTTAGGGTTTGTTTTTGTTTTCTCCACAGGATCCATGAGATCACAGGTACCTTAAAGCACCTCATGAGAAGCAAGAGGTCTTTGCTGAGCATCTGAGCTACCTCTGCATCCCCAAAGAAGAAAAAAACACATCCCTGGGGACCCCACAAATCTTCTGTTGATGGCTGAGAGACCAGAGAAGCAGCTCAGCCCTTAACTGAGGTGAGGAAATTCTGTATTATGGGAGGAACAGGGAGAGTGACCCAGTTTGAACTGGTGCTGAGGTGATGGTGTTGGGCTTGGCTGTGTGAGCAGCACAGAGGCTTGGGAAGGATCCCACAAACCCCTCCAGCTCCTGCCATCCCCTCTGAAAAGCTGGATTTGCTCTCTCCAGGTGTCCACATTGCTGCTCTCTCTCACTCTCCAAATCCAAGGGCTGTGCTGCCTTTATTAGAGAGCTGTGACTTTAATTACGTGTCTCTGTGCCCATTTTTCAGGCTGTGGCTGACAGATCACCGTGTGTGGCTGACCCAGCCAAGCTCCACCTCTCTCCACAGCCCTGTTTTCCACGGGAGCACATCTGCTCTGGCTGCTCTTCACTTTCTTCTTCATGGGTCTGGGTGGTGTTTTGTAATTGGATAGAAAAGTCCACATTGGGGTCCACAGGTGGTTGGTTATTGGGTTAAAAGTAAAAATAATTTAGGTATCGTTTTTTAATTGGACAGTTTGTGCTTAAAAGGCCTTGTAAAGGGATAGAGATGGTTCCCTTTTTGGTTTGTTAGCTGGAAGTGCTGTAGAACCCTCAGTTTGTGAGCCTGTAATGTAGATAAGAATTAATAAACATCTGAGTCTGAACATGGAACACCATCTCAAGCATTTATTCCAGGCTCTGGCAAAACAGAAGATAAAAGCAACACCAAATGTTGAATTTTCCACGTGGATTGTGGTGGCCTGAACTGGAGGGGTTTGGTGGAGAGTTTGTTCTTGTTGTGCAGAATTTATTGTGCATTTTGCTTTGGTAGTTCAGCATTCTGCTGCCACTCTGTGAACTTTGATGCAGAGAGAAGTTATGGACACAGATTTTAAAGGCTTTGACTCGTATTTTCTGGGGTAGAAATCTCTACCTGGGCAAGAATTGCTGCAATGGGATCTGCATTTGAGGTGCTGTACAATTAAACAGGGTCAGGGCTCACACAAAGAGAGGTTCAGCTGCAGCATTTCAAACTCTGGATGAAGGGAATTCATTTTCTGGTCCACAGATGTAGCAGTTATTCTCTTTATTCTCCTTCTCTGAGGATTGTGTTCCCTCTTGTCATGGGAATAAGCTCCCAGAAATAACTGACATATATGAATTCTACCCAATTTGGGCTAGAAATTTCTTGAATAAGTCGCAAAATGAAAGAACTCCCAATTTATGCTTCCATTTCTTAATTATGTTTTATTATATAAATGTGATTACACTTTGTAGCAATGGAACACAACGTACCAAACATCCAGGGAAAAAAAAAAAAAAAGAGATTGGAAAGAAAACAGGCTTCATCCTTGAGTTGAATTTGGACCTTTTACCTTTTAAATAAAACCATCTGTATTTATATTTTAAAAGTTTGTCAGGGCCAGATGTTGACAAACCCTACGATTTCCTAATCAGGGTGACCCCTTTGTGCAGCCAGGCATGTCCTGAGCCCTCCTATACAAAATAGGGTGTAAGGAGCCAGAAATAAAAGTTATTTGGCAAAAATCTTTAGGAAAAAGAAAGAAAAATGAGGGGATGCATACTACTGGGATTGGAGCCTTGGGAAAAACAATCACTCATCCTTGTTGCAATCAGGTAGGCTCAGATAAAATAAAAATGGGATAGAATATTCTTCCATAGACTAAGAAACTCTTCCCAGCAAACTGAATTTTTTTTTTTTCCTTGATTTCAAGCACAGAATTTAGATTGGAGTTTGGGCTTTCCTTAAGGCTGGAGTGTGTTTGGATCCTTGGCTTAGTTCATGCCTACATCCTGATTCTGTTTTAATTCAGGGCAGAAAGAGCAAAATATGTTTTTAGTGCCAGTTAACCAATCCATATTAATTATCTCTAATGAAAATAAGGATAGAGAGAAAGAAGGGAAACCAACACAGGCTCTCACTAAATCCAGCACTTTTAATTCAAGCCCAACCTAAACCCAAACCACCTCTGGGCTGTTGCTCTGACCTGGAGGAGCTGGGGTGCCCACACAGCAGGTTTGTGCCAGCTGAGGAGCAGTAATTTGTCCCACAGTCCATTCTCCAGCTCATTTCTCATTTTTGTGGGATTTTGAGGAGGCTCAGCTGTCCTGTGAAGGGTTGAGAGGTTCACAAACATGGCCAGGTTGGGACCTGGGACTCCAAACCTTCCTGAATCTGTGGGTTTCTGAGGGCTGGACATGGTGTGGGAATTGCTCACAGCTTCCCATGCTTGGGTGTTCCTCCCTGAGCACATGGGGACCTTTGATCTGACCCAGTCCATCCCTCTCCTGTTCCTGGAGGGTGCTCACCTCTATTTCAGCCCAGGTGAGCTCATGGGCCTTGACCAAACTGAAATGGAAACTTTTTTTTTTCTTTCCAGTGCAGACATAACATCAGAAACCCTTGTTCAAACAAAATCCTCTTGGAGTGACTGCAATTAAACCAAGAAAGGACATGGGGCTGGGCTTTATTTCTGAACTCTTGCCTCTACAATGATCCAGGCTGGCTTGGATAATAAAAACAAATCCCTCCTCCTCTTGCCATAAATCAGCTTATTCTGGCTTTTTGTCCCCAGGAAGAGCCTGTCTGTTCTGGTGCCAGGGTTATTCCCAGTTCTTTGTCCCAGTCCTAGGGCTGGATTAGCTGCAGGGACAGGCTGGTGCCTGGTGGTGCCTCTTGCAGCTTTCAGGAGGATGAGGATTCTCTGTGAGTCACCTCCTTCCTGTCTCTCCTCTGAGCAAACTGTCCTCCACAAGAGCTGAGTTGCAGAAGGGTTTGTGCTCTGGACATTTCGCTTTTTTTTTCCCTAAATTTACTGAAATGGGGGGTGGATGGGACTTATGGAGCAGAACATGGGGCAGGTGATGTTCTTTGGTGCAGGAACACCCCCAGTGCTGCGTGTGCATCCATGGCCAGACCACCCAAATTCCCCCCTCTGCTTCCCCCTCCCTTTTCAAACCCTTCTCCCTGCCCATGTTCCCTTTCCCTCAGCCTCCAGCCCTTTCCCAGCACCCAGTGTCCAGTTTTAAGATTTTATCCATCTTAAAGGCCTTCTTTTGCTAAAGATACCACAGACAGAAACTCAGTGTCAGGACACCAAAGATGCTCATTCCCAATTTCCATCAAAATGATCCATATTAGAAAATGAAATTTTGCCAAAAATTGGAAGCCAGGTGTAGAAGACCTCAGGTTCTTCCTCTCTGAGAAGGATGTTTTTCCTTTGGCTGTTTAATTTTTTTTTTTTTTTCCTATTGGATGTCATGTGTCTGAAGGCTTTAGAAAGAGTCCACAGGAGTTGCACAATTTCAGCAATTTGTGCAATAAATTAAATAAAGAAGGTGTGTGGTTTTGATAGGGACAAAACAAGTATGAGCATAACAGCCCCACTGGTAAACAGAGGACTTAAGGAGCTCATGCAGAGAAATCCATAAAAAAACCAAATTAATTTCCAGACCAAGCTCAGAGTTGTATCAAATATAATTGAAAACTTTCTCAGTTTTACTCCATGGCTTTATCAGCACTAATGCTATCTTTTAGGAATGCATATCAATGCAAGTTTCAATACAATTAAATTCAAAACAATGTGAAAAATTATTTAAAGTCCCACCAAAATCACACAGGATATTTGAGGTTGGAAGGAATCTCTGCTCAAAGCAGGCTTGACAAGAGCAGGCTCCTCAGGAGCAATTTCGGTGCTGATTTTATTTAATAATTTTTGTTTCCTCAATTGTGACTTCAGTTTTTCTGTTGTATTTTGGAGGCTAATGGGACACCAGGGAAATTGTGTTTTGTTCCTTTCATTTTGAGTTGCCAGGTCTGTGTCTAATGCAGTTACAGTTGTGGTGATTTTCAGGCTCTCTGCCTTATTTTGAGATGACAGCAACCCTGACACTGCAATAATATCTGAGAATGAATCACCATGAAAAGAGTCACCCTGAAAAAACCAGCACATTCCTGACTTCTGAATATTTTGAGTCCATCAATGAAGGCTTCATTTCCAATTTCAGTTAATTTTCTGTCAATAATTCTGTCAATATTTCTGTCAATAATTCAGTTCAAATTTCTGTTCCCCTAAGAACAGGGGCCAGTGCTGGTGCTCCTATGGAATGCAACTGTCCAGAGGGAATAAGAACCTGCAGGAACTGATGATGCTGTGGCCATGCAGGAGCCACTCAACCATGCTCAAATGCTGGAACAAAACCTCAGAGAGGCTGTAAAATCCCTTTTTTTTGGAGATTTTCAAAGCTTGGATGGACGAGGCCATGAGTAACCTGATTTAATTCCTTCTTGTGGAAGGTGTCCCTGCCCACGGAAGGAGGTTGGATCCAGATGATGTCCTTCTAGCCCAAACCATTCTGTGACCCCATGGATTTAGGAGATTCCATGGATTTAGAAGTTTCCATGAGTTTAGGAGATTCCATGGGTTTAGAAGCTTCCATGAGTTTAGAAGATTCCATGAGTTTAGAAGATTCCATGGGTTTAGAAGATTCCATGGGTTTAGAAGATTCCATGAGTTTAGAAGATTCCATGAGTTTAGAAGATTCCATGGGTTTGGGAGCTCTGTTTCACTCACAGCTGGTCCCACCAGAGCCTCATTAGAGCCCACACTGCCCTGTAACTCTTGACTTCTTCCAGTTGAGGCTTGGAGGATCTTGTCAGCCACACGGTCTCACACCTCCTCATCAGTCTAAGATTGCCTAAAACTTGATTTTTTTTATTATTATTTTCCTCCAGGATTCCTTTTTTTTTTTGAAGGATCCGCTGGCATTTATCTCCTGAGCAAAAGCAGGCAGGCAGGCTGGCAGCTGGACAGGGCTGAAGGAGCAGAGCAGAAACTCCAGATTAGTGTCTGGACTGGCTGGAGGGGCCATCAGGTGTGAGGTTTGGATGGAGATTGTGGAGTTTGACTCCTTGCCCAGACAGAGCTGGAGCTCAACCCCTCCAAGGCACGTCCGGCCAGACACAGCCATTGTGTCGGCTGCTGGAGCAGGAATATCCTGAGATTCCCACCAGAGCCACCGAGGGTTTGGCTTCACAGGGCACTTCACTCCTTGCTGGCCCCTGCTGATGATGGAGAGCTCCAGCTCCTGTGCTTGCAGAGCTGTTTGCTCGGTGCCTGGAGGTGTTCAGATCCACCTGAGGGGATTTTTGCCCTTTGGCTGGGTGGTCCAGCCCCTGGGATGGAAATCTGTGCTCCCTGAGCTTAGCACCAGCCAGATTTGTTTGAGTCTGCACTCTTGCTCATTAGAAAAAGCCTGAGGTGGGGAGGGTCTATCTTAGCAATGACATCAAGGGTATTTATTTGGGGACAGTTTGAGATCGAGAGTGTCACTTTGGATTGGTATAAATTGAGCTGTTTTCTCTTTGCCCAGTTATTTATGCTGGGATGATGTTGCAGCAGTAAAATACTTTGGATTGGTATAAATTGAGCTGTTTTCTCTTTGCCCAGTTATTTATGCTGGGATGATGTTGCAGCAGTAAAATCCCCTGCTCTGGCAGGATCAGCCCCTGATCCCACTGGTGTAGAGCCAAAAGCTCCCCCATCACAGATGCTCCATGCCCAGAGCTGTCACTGCAGTGTCTCTTCTTTAATCTCCACAGCACCAGCAGTGACCAGACAGCCCAGGGTGACTCTCAGAATGATGGTGGCAAAAATATTCAGATTATTTCACCTGTGCCAGATCCCAGACTGATCCATCATCCTGCAGAGAGCAGTGAGACCACCCCAAAAGCTGAGATGGGCAGCACTCACCCTCTTCCTGCAGCACATCCGAGCCTGCTGCAGAGCTGCTTCCATCAGGAAAGTGGGGTAGGTAGCAAAATATCTCAGTTTTTAAAGGCCTGGAGAGGCCAGAATAATCCAAACTCAGGCTTGGCAAGGCACAGCCTTGCAGCACATTCCTTCAGCACTGTAACTCCAGGCTGGGGCTGCACAGACAGATGATACTGGCAAGGCAGCAGGAGGTGAGTTTGTGTTTTTTGGAAGGGTGGGAGAATAAAGATTGATGCACCAACTGTAAACTCAAGGTGAGGGAACTTCAGGAGAGCAAAAAACCATCCTGAGGTGTGCCAGGAATTAATATCCCCTTTCTTGTAAGAAATGCAGTATTGTCTTTCCAGTATAGCCAGGGCTGAACAGTTCCCTGCCATCTGAGCAGAATAATCTCTCTCAGGCAGCAGATCCAACCAGACTTGGACGGTTTTGCCTTTAGGTACAGGTGTCCTGACTCTGTTCCTGAATCCACAGGGTGGAAGCAGTCCAGGGCTGCTTGGAGCATCATTCCCCAGCAGCTCAGCCCAGCTGTTGGAGGAATGATCAGAAATGAGAGTCAGCCTTCCCTGGGACAGCGGCATCGAGGTATTTCCTAGGATTTGGTTTCGTTTCTGGAAAGCTCGAGTGTGTCCTGTGTGTTGGGTTTTTTTTTAAATGGATTTTCACCTCAGTCTGAGGGGAATAGGCTGGCTCTGATTAACTGAAATGGGGGGCATGGGAACTTTAAAGCCAAAAAGTGTGGGGGGAAGGAGAAGAGGGGTGGCTAACGCTGTTCTGTTTTTGCATGTCTGTCACTGATCAATCACAGCTCTGTCCCTGCAGGCTTTGACAGTGATTGCAGGAGGACACTGCAGCAGTTCTCTCTCACAGCTCCTTTCCACCACCACCATCACATTTTCATAGAAATCCTCAGTTTTGTGAAGCCATCTCACTTCCCATGATCCTTCCAAAATAATTTTTTTTGCTGGTTTTCACCTGATTGTTGGAACCTTGAGGTGGCTTTTTGTGGGCTCAGGGCTGCAAGGTGCTCCTGGTCCCATCAGCCTTTCAAACCAACCAGAAATATTTGGGATAATCTTGGCTGGAATTTGCTTAGCTCTGGACAAATGTGCCATGACTGCCCTTGAACATAACTGGTTTGAGTGTCTCCAAACCAGAATAATCCTGGCTGCAGCACCTCCCCAGGATATGCAGGAGGAATGCATGGACTGTGAGTCAAGAACCCAAAAATGTCCTATTGAATTCTCTATGGCGATTCAGTTACCATAAACAGTCATTAAAATAGTTTTTGGGCTGCCCACTGGCACGAGGAACGTCACATTCTGTTATGTTTTCCACTGGCAGACAGCCAAGCTCGGGCCAGAGTCGGCCTTGGTGCCTTTTATTCCGTGCAAAGGGAATCACAGACCTGGGGCTTTCCCTCAAAACCCTGCAGTGAGCTCTCCCAAGGAATTCCTCACCTCAAACTGGGATGGTTCCAGCGCTGGGGCATTCAGGAGGATCCAGATGTGGTGGGGCAGGGTGAGGCAGACAAGGGACAAACCCACTCTGCAGCCTCATTCATACCCAGTCAAGCCTACTTAAAAGTTTACCTAAATATTTCTCACTTTAAGAGTTAATTGAAAATTTTCTTACTTTAATAATTTACTTAATTTTTTTCTTTTCTTTTACCTTTCTTTTTTTTCTTCTTTTCTCTCTTTTTTTCTCTCTTCTCTTACCTGTACATTGTCCCCTGCAAATGTCCTGCTGCACAACCCAACTCAGACCTGCTGAAGTGACCTCAGGAGCTCTGAGTTGAGGAAGGAGGAGGAAAAACATGACAAAGCTCTGCAATTCCTCTTTGGGAGAAGGGAGCTGAGGTCAATAATCCCCTACTCTGAATTTTCTGAGCCTCATGTTTCCACCTTTAAGGGTACCAAGAGCATCACCACCCCCTAAATGGATGGTTTAAAAAGTAATGATTTTTAAAATCTAATAACTTTTATGTTCTAACTAGATAGTGGTTTTTTTCATTGGGCATCTGTTATTTTCCCTTCTTTCAATGCTTTTCTTTTAAAGTCAAGAAAGAACCTTTGAAAAGGAATAAAGCCCCAAATTCAAAACAAACAAATAATAACAAAAAAGACCAATGACAACTGATTTATTGCCAGAACCTGGGGCTGCACACATGTGGGAGAGGTCCCAAAGTACCTGCAAAGCTCATGAGAAATGGTGCCAGGGGGAGCTCCTTGCTCCTCTTTTCTCCAGGGGGTTTCCTTCCCTGTGTTCCCTGTGGCACAGCCACTGGATTTATAAGACTGTGAAGGGTGAGGAAAGGCTGGACTGAAAAGATTTTGCTCTCGTTTGGGCACTTGAAAATTATTTTGGATCTCAACCTTTCCAAAATCTGAGGTGCTGAGATAGCTCCCACCCTTTAGCCAGGCCTCCTCCAGAGCAGACCCAACATTGGCAGAAATCCTTAATCCATCAAAATCCAGCCTTGAGAGCATTCAGGGACCTTGCAGGGAAACTGAGGCACTGGGTTTGGCCAGAGGTGACAAAGGGCTCAAGCCCAAACTCATCTCCTGGCTCTGCATCTGTTGGTGAGCACATCCACAAGGTTTGCATGCAAAGGTTCCTGGAGATTGTGTAAAAATCACCCACCAGGCTCTGCTGGGGAAGAGTTTCCACCCTGAACAACTGTCTGAGCATTCAGCTCACATAAATCCATGCTCAGCTCCATCCCAGCTGAGGCTGGCTGGTGGCTCATTCCAGCAGATTGCTAGGGAAAAGCTTGCTGGAAGAAAAAAAAAAAAAAAAAAAAA
>VWYP01006390.1:292811-307503 GCA_013400435.1 Pycnonotus jocosus
ATATTTGTATTTTTATTTATATTTATATGTATAAGTATATGTATATTTATAGGTATATTTATAGGTATATTTATAGGTATATTTATAGGTATATTTATGTTTACAAATTTTACAATTACATTTTTGTCTATATTTATATTTTCTTTTTTTTATTCTCATTTTTATTCTTATTTTTATTCTTACTTTTATCCTTATTTAAATTTTCCAAAACCCCTCCAGAGCTTAAAGTTTTGACTGAGGCTGCTGGGACAGGGTTACCTTGGCATGTTGACAGACAAGGGGCAGGAGGAATCTGCCCAGGATGTCACATCACAGCAGGATGGAACCACAAACCCATCGTACCTGACTCACTCAGGATGTGGCTTGTTTTTCGCCAGCTTGCACTGAAATACGGAAATTCAGGTCATTATTCCCTCAAGGGGAATAAAAGTGGAGGTGTTGCAAGGCTGAGAGCTGTGCCCACAGCAGCAGGAAAGGAGAGGCTGAATCAGAGGAGGAAGGGATGGTGCTGGGATCATCCAGGCAGGTTTTGCACCCAATCACTGCAATCAGGAACAGTTTTGTTTGCTTTGATGATGGGGCTTTAAGCAGCACAGAAAAGCCCAGCCAGATATCCCCAAAGCTGGATTTTAGATCTTTTTTTTCTCCCTGTCACAAAGGACCAAGTGCTTGGCCAGTCCCTTTCTGCTTTTCATTTTCCTGTGGGATGTTGCATCTTTCCACACGTGAGTTTACCCTGCCGTGGAGTGGCTGGAAAAGTTACTATAGGGACAACTCACAGATTAAAATTCAAAAATAGTTGAATTAAGACCATTTTAATGCTCTAAAGATAAAAAAACCTGGGCTGTGGGTCAGAAATATCAGTGACCCCACTCCTGGAGTCACCTGCAGTTCCTCCCTGCTGCTCCCAGCAATGGATTTGCTCCTCTGCTCTCCTTTGTCCTCCCACCTCTCCTCATGTGGCATTTGCCAAAAACCTTTCCCACCAAAGGTTGTCAAAACCTGGGAAAGTTCTTTGGACACAGCTTGAAACACAAAAGTTTCTTTGTTTCAATTTCTGTTTTCCAGCAAAGGTCCAACATCCCTTTTCCACAGCAGGAAGAAATGTTTTCAATCCATTTCCCTGTTATACCTTGTATATTCTCCTTTCCTCCAAATCCTCTCTTAACACCATTAGCAAATCTTAATAGTTGTGTTCTCCCCAGGAAGTGTTTGTTTGTGCATTGTTAATTTTTATGTCATTTTTTTCCTAATCTAGTTAAAGCTGTAAATTCTCGAGGGTGAAGAGCTACATTTTGAGTTTCTCTTTGAAATCATTGATTTTATCTGGGTTAAATCACCAAGAAAAAGGGCAGCAAGGTCTGTACCACTCAAGCTCACATTTAGAGACATTTGGGGTTTCAATATTTTGCATTTTGAAGCAGAGGATGGTTTAAGGACAGGATTATCTGGAGTTTCTCAGCCCTCTGCCACTCAGCTGCCCATCACCTCCAGATGCTTTCTTGGCATTATTCCTTTGCAGCAAACAGTTCTCTGCCCCCAGCTGCCCAAAACCAACTAAATGCTGAAACTCCTGTGGTTTGTCCCTCATCCAAGGAGCTTTTCTGAGGCACCTGAGTGAGCTGAAAATGCAAATCCAACCTTGAGTTGGCAGCAGCCTGCTCTGGCCAGGGATGAGATCTCCACAACAGACTCATCTATTTTCCTGCTGATCTCACTTGGTCTGTCACAGCTTCTTACCCCTGCAGCCCCTGAGATGTGCAGAGAAAATGGTCAAATTTGTGTGCAGAATGTGTGTGTGAGTGGGAGCAAACCAAGAGTTAGGGAAACATTTATATTTATTTATAAATATAAATTTATATTTATAAATATTTCTAAAATAATGGTCTTTGCAGTGTCTCCTTCCCTGCAGAGATGGGGTTTGGCCATGGCAGGGGCAGCTCTGTGGGTGTTTATCAGGGTCCAGGAGCTCACAGGATCCTAAACTTTAGGGTTTGTGAAAATCTTTACATTTTCACAGTTTTCTGTTAGCTACACTGACAGAAAAACCAATCCAGAAGCCCAGCAGTAATGAAAGCAAAGGTGCTGTTGGTATCTAGTTCAGCTAAGATAAATTAATTAAATTTATTCAGGTTTTTTTTCTAGTGATGTTTTAGGAAAAGTGGCAGCAACAACAGACGTAGAGATAATTTTGCCTGTTATGATGTGATGACAATCCTGTTCCTTTCCTAGCACATCACTGATATTTCAAGCCTGCTTTTCCACACAGCTCTAGGAAGGTTTGATTATTTCCAACTGGAGGAATACAGAAAATAACAGGGAGCTGCTACACTCGAGAGTGCCTCATGGCTGGTGGTCTGGCAGATGATCCATAGGAATATTTAGAGGAAAAGCTTCTTGGAGAGCTTTAAAAGCCTTTCTTAGAGATGGATACATGTGTGATTCCATCCACTCCTCTGCCCCAGCCATGACAAATAAACCCTGCCAGTGTCAGGAAGAGCAGGCCTGGGGAAGGGCAGCAGCATTTGGTTCAAAAAAGGGATTTCAGCTGAAATCTGGATGCAAAACTCTCCCTGCCCTGCCCAGGGAAGAGGGAAAATGTTCCCAGGGAGAGGGATGTCACAGAAAAAGAAAACCCAAAGCGTTTCCTGCCCTCATGCCAAGTTTTTCTTTCTGGAGGAAGGTTGACCTCTTTTCTTTGGGGGATGATGTGCAACCCCATCAAGAAGAAGTGGATCCCTCATCCCTCAGCCACGTCAGACCAGACTGAGCCTTTGCTTTGTCTGTGCAGGTTTTGTCCAGGAGCAGAGGAATTAACGAGCAGCATAATTAACTTCACGTTTGAATTTTTCGCATCAGCCAGCGGAGACCGTAAGTAATAATTGCGTGAGTAACTGCAGAGGAAAAGAGATACATTGTGGTGTCTGCTGCGAGCTGTATTTTTCTGGAAACAATGACTAATCCTGCTTTTCCAGGAGGATTTGATGTACATCCAGGCTGTGTGCATGAATCAGCGCTGACAACCAACAAACTGCAGCTCCCCTTGCTCCTGGAGCTCCCTGCTCTGCTCCTGGGCTGGGAGGATGTGATTTGCTTCCTCTGGTGTCCACGGGATTGCTGCTACTGCTGGGGAAGTGTGGGAACACAGGGCATCTCTTTGGCTGCCCTGGGAGCTCAGGAGATCCTGGTCAACCAGTCTGGGAATTGAGCAAAGGAAATCTGAGTTTTATCCAAGAGCACTGAAATACCCTGGACCTGTCCAGAGGGGTGAACAGGGAGGTTTTTGCCTCTGTTCATGGGGGTCACAGACCATGGCACAAAGCAGAGATGAATTACAAATCTCAAGAGTGTGAAATACAGTCGTTTAGTTTATCACAGAGTGAGAAATATGTAGTTTTAGGTTTTTATAATAGAAGCAGATGGAGGCAAGATGGAGATTTTGGGGCGGTCCCTGAGGCTTTTCTTCTTCTTCTTCACCTCCATTTTCTGCTGTGCTGTTGGCACAATGTGGCTTGGGGAGATTGGGCCAGGTGGAGATGCCCTGTTTGGTGTGGATGGTGGACATTGGTAGGAAATGGTAAACAATCTGTTCGTAATAATCTGGATTTAAAACAATGCCCTCCCATAGGGGTGGGAGTCCTGCCATGGCCGAGGTGCAGGACAGACCTCGCTGGGCACGGAACAAACTGTGAGATAAAGAAAAAGAATAAACAAAGTGATAGACCTTGGGAAAAACAGAACCTTGAAGTCTCCATCTCTTTCTTGCATCTGGCTCAAAGATTCCAGGAGGACAAAAGGACTCTGACCAGCTGAATGTGGGAAAATCATAATCCCACAGGGGAGGTGACAGCAGAGGGCTGGTCAGGTCTCTCCCATGGTGTCACCACCCGCAGGTGTGGCAGTGTCACCTGAGCCCCGTGTTCATCTGCTGACTCTGCTCACCTGCTGTGGTGTGGCTGTGACACACCCCAGGCCCCAAACCCAGGTGAGCAGCACCTCTGTGATGTGCTGCTGGTGCTGGTCACACCCCAGAGCTGCACACAGGGATTGTGTCACAGTTCTGGGGAAATCATCACCCTCCGTGCCTGAAATCCAGCGGATTTTAAAGGGAGGTCAAGGCTGTAGGGATAAGGGTTGCTCATGCAACAGCAATCCCATCTTCTCAACAACTCCAGGGGCAGCTGTGTTTAACAGAATTAACCTTGCCTCAACAGCCTCCCCAGCTGGAAGAGTCTGAGGTGACCCAGGAATACAAAAATGACCAGGGAAGAGGTGGGGTCATATCCAGCACCTTCCCTTTCAGCACCACATTCCCACAGGGAGCAAATGGAGCTGCAGGAGGATGGGCACAACCAGGAGCTGCTCTGGAAAGACATTTGCCAAAAAAAAGCCAGAGGTTTTCACCGTTATTAATGTCAATTCAAGTGCCTTTATGTTTTCCTAAATTCTATTTTTCGGTGTGGTGCGAAAAAAAAATCTATCAAGGACTTCATTTTCCAGTGGTTTTGTCAGTTTAAAAAGTGCCATTCCCACCCAGCCTGTTGTTCCCAGAGTAAATATGTTTTTAGGCACAGAGCAATCTAATCCTACAGATTTGCAGAGGAGCTGCAAACCCTCCTGGCAGTGCCTGAGACACCATAAAGGCTCTGTTTCCATCTCTCCTATTTATGGAAAACCAAAGGCCATTTATCTCCTCGATTCCCCCCCGAGATTTTCTATAGCTTAGTCAATAACCATGAATTACTGCTTGGTCGGGTTATTTTAGGGAAAATGGGATGGGATGGGAAGAGGATGTGCCTCAGCAAACAACCAATGTCTCTAGCCTGGCTTCCAAATGGGGCCACAGCGAGATCCTCTCCCCTTCCCTAAGAACCAACATTTCATTGCAAAAATCGCGCTTTTATTTAAAACCTCTGTGATTTTAGACTGAGTTTAGAGTTTGCGCTGCTGATCTCTGGCTACTGAAAGGATTCCATCCACGTCCTCCCAAATCTGCTGGTGCTGGAAAATGCTGGATTGAGGCCACAGGGAATTTCAGCCAGAGGTGAAGGAATCTCCTGGGTCCCCTCTGTGGCAGGAGGGGACCCAAATGGGGATGTTCAGAGATGTGGGACAGGGAGAAGATGCAGGAACCCCCCAACCACGGTGGCTGCTCAGTGTCCTTCAGCCCTGCCAGGGACAGGAGCAGTTTTTTTGTTCTTGTAGACATTCTGTCACTGCAAAGCTTTTATGGAGCAATTCCAGCCAGAAAGAAAAGAAAAGAAAAAAAAAAAGAAAAAAAAAAAAAGAAAAAAAAAGGGGGATATTTAAATCTTCCTGATTGGACCAAGAGAAATTCCTCATGGTTTAACTGGTCAGAGTGCAGCTATGTGCTGGCAGAGCTGGGGGAGGGCTGGGGGCTGCATCCCTGGCACTGAGACTCTCTGGAGTGTCCTGGGTGTCCCCCAAAAGAGCTCCAGGATCCCCCAGGGAACACCCCCTGGTTTTCAACCTCGGCTGCTGCTGTTGTCACCAGATGTGCCCATCACCAGTGACACTCTGGCAGCCCCAGGGCTGGCATTTGATGGATGTTTACAGAGCAATAAACACCCTCCTATTTATTTATTTATTCCTGCCCTCAGCCCCTCACCTCGGTGTGTGGGGAGCTTTGTGCTCCCGAAGTGCTTTGGCAGAAGTGGAGTTATTTCTGGTTTTGTTTTAAAAAGAAACACCCTGAAAGGCGGATCATTTATTTATTTTGTTTTATTTCTAGGAGAAGATGCTGAGGGACGTGTAAACCACTCTGCGAGATCATCCCCAGGAAAGGAACTAAAGGAGCCAGAAATTAAGTACAATTCTTCCCTTATTATTTTTTGGCAATAATTATTTGTAGAAAACCAAGCTTCTAGATAAAATACTCTCGCTTTTGAGATTATACAATTTCTTAAAATTAAGGAAAAAAATAAATTCCCTTCATTGGAAAGTTCTAAGAAGCAGAGAATGAAAGGAAGTTCCTGATCTATTTCTTATGGAGGATTTTCCCCTACTCCATATCTGAGCAGATGTTTTAAATTAAATGATGACTTTGAAAGTGTAATAATTTCTGCTGGGAGTTCAGTAGTTGCTGGGTTTGCTGTCAGGAAGAGCTGTCTACTCTCCCTGTAGCTTCTCTAATTAGGCTGTAAATTTGCAAGAAAGGGTGCCAGTCTCAGATTTTTCTGCTCCACTGGATGATTTCCCATTTTGTCAGGGTAGCAGGGGCTGTAGAACTCTTGGGAGGTTTTTTTTTTCTATTTTTTCTGTCCCTACTGGAAGTTTAACTGGCATCTTCAGGAAATCATACTGCCACACTCATCTCTCTTTTTCATTTGATCTTTTCTCATCTCAGTAGCTCAGTGAGTTGTTTCAGCTTTAGGATATCTGAAATCTTCATGACAATTATTTTGTTAAACACAGTCTGGGTTAAGAAAGAGTGAAACGATTTGGGACAATTCTTTGTTTCCACAGCACCAAATTGGGCTTGTAGGGATTCACCAAGAGGAAAGGTGTGCTGGTCAGAGGTGAGGTGATATTTGCTTGGACAGATACTCTTCAATTGCTTTTTTGAAGCTACAAATGTGGATCATTCTCTAGGGAAATTATCTGTAAATAGGATATCTACTGTGCCCTGAAGGTTTTGTCATTTTAGAGATGTTTGTAATTGAAAGCAGACAGACTGAAATCCACCTTTTGTATCTAACACAAAAGAAGTAGAAATCATCTGGCTGAGTGCAATTACTGATGTAATTACAATAAATATTAATGACATTATAATGCCCCCTTGCTCAAGCCCTTACACTGGCTCAGAGCCTTTGCCCTCCAGCTCTCCCTTGCACAGAATTTCTCAGATCCATTAAACCATTCCCACGGGTTCCAGGGGAGTGACTGAGGGTTTGGATCTTGTTTTGGGCAGCTGGTTTCTGCATGGACCTTCCTTGGTGGCTCCTGTGGCTGCTGGCTGTCACTGCTGTGCTCGTGCCCTCGTGAGGAGCAGAGGGCCAGGTTAATCAGCCTTTAATTGAAACTAAAACCAGTTTATTTCTTTTAAAAAGAGGGTTAAATTGCTGGTCTGGGCAGGAAGGAACTGGAATGGAGTCATGTGTGCAAAGATGCAGCAGACAGAAAGAGATTCAGGTTTGGGGTTTAATCCTCTGCACCAAGACAGAAACCCAAGGGTTGTGTGCTGAGATAAAACCCCAGGCAGGTCATAAATGTGCACCAATCCATTTCAAAAGAGCCTGAAGAGCTCTGAGGGGGGTTTTTTTGTTGTTTTTTGGTTTTTTGCTGCTTCTTTGAGCAGTGTTAACAATCTGCTGCAGTGCCTCAGCCCCAGAGGCAGAAGGAGTCCTGGCAATAAAAACTCTTCCTCCAGTGACACCTTCAGCACTGGCACAGCTCGAGGGGCTGTGAGCTCACATGGAAGCAGCTGCCTCTCACCATCACACAGGACACATCTCCCAGGCAGATTTAGCACATGGAAACCACAACATAAGAAAGAAAAAAAAAGAGGCAAATCAGGGCTGGAGCATGACATTTCCACCTCCACATACAGGAAATAAGAATGGTTCAGGGAATGCTGGCACGAAAGGGACTGAGCTCAGCTTTATGGTCTTGGGAAAGCAATAAACACCCATCCATGAGCAGAGCTGGAGGTCACCTCGCTCTTCCTGCACACCCACTGTGCTCCTCTTGATCCTGTCTCCTGCCATCCCACGGAGGAGCTGGAATAACAAAGATGTCCTGCAGTGGGTGGGGGATTGCTGAGGCACGTTTTGGCCACAGCACAGCAAAAAGAGCCACCCCATGCTCCAAAAAGCTCCTTAAACCCCCCAAGGAAATCCCAGAATGAGGGAATGGTCTGCTGGGTGGGCTCCAAGCACAGTTAGGGCAATGGAAGGGGAAGATTTTCATGGAGACTTTTGTTTTTCCACACCTGGAAGAGGGAAGGTTGCCAGCAGAGCACGAGCAGAATTTTGCTTGCAACTTGAAATTTTCATATTTCATGGAATCACAGAATGATTTGGGTTGTAGAGGACCTTAAAGGTCATCTTGCTTCAACCTGCATATTGCCCAGATATTTTGTGTTTCATGTTTCATAGATGAATAAATGAAGAGCAGATTTAGAGCTGAGTTTTTGTTGTGTTTTTGAGTTTTGTTCAAGTTACCAGGGTCCCAAGAGCTCAGATTTCAGCCTTAAATTTCGTTGCTAAAAGGAAATATTCAGTGTGAGTTATGGTTATACTGGCATGGGTTATGTGGACCTTTCAGAAGGGACCTCACCCCCTGGGAATGCTCCCACCTTTCCAACCCCCCTTCCCTTTGCTGTCCCTGGAAGAAACCTGTGAGTAAAGCTCCTCTTGTGTTTTCATTCCTGGAAGACAGAAGTCTTGGAGAAATGTCTCCCTTTGCTCCTTGAAGGGCTGTGGGAGAGAAGATGAATTGTGGTGTGTCCTGTGGCTGGGAATGTCAGAAAGGGGCACCTCTCTGGAGGCAGAAATCACAGAATCCCAGGTTTCCTTCTGCTGAATCCAGACACATTGTGTGGGATGGGATCCTGGGTTTGTTGTTCAACAGGGCTGGTTAACAGCAGTTCAGATTTCAGGAAAGGCAAGGCAAGAAATTCCTTCTCCTTATTGTTTGTTCTCCAGGATGGAATTCAGTGTCTGAGTGTCCTGCCTAACTCCATGGGTAGCTTGTTTCCTGGATGTCTTGAAACAGATGACCTGGAACAGACAGAACTTGGCTTTTTCCTCCTGCAGCTGTGAGGGACAGGAGTACTGATCTTCCATTGTTATTTACTGGAATTCACACCCCTTTCTGAATTAGGTCGGGTTTTAATTTTGAACAGGTTCAGCTTGATGCTGCCATTTCCAAGTGCTGGTCAAAACACTCCTTTGCAGAGCTGGGATAACTTCAGGGGTGGCATTCCATGAGCTGTCAGGAACTGTTCACACACCGTGGCCAAAGACCTGATGGGATCTGTGGGAATATTGATATTCCTTCAAAACCAGAGGAGCCATGGCAGTGCCAGTCTCTGTTGGTGTCTCCTGAGTGTATTTTAATTCCCTGAGCTTCTGAGCAACACAGATTCCCAATTCAGGCCTTACCCTCAGCACAGCAGGTCCCACGTGCAGCATCTCCCTGCCCAGCCCAGCTTCTGATCTTGCTGGAAAACCAGTTTGTTCCCCAGGTGTTGGAGGAGAGGCTCTGCAGCAGGATGCTTCTGTCAGTAGTGACCTTTCAGGAATGCTGCTCCAAGAAATTCCTGACCAACACCACCGAATGGAGAGGTGTGGGTGTTAGCAGCCCTCACTGCTCACTGGAATGGGCTGCAGGAACTGGGAGTGGGTTTTGGCTCAATGATTTATCCTCCCTCTCACCACTTCCTCCAGATCTGCCTCTCTTGGACCATACCTGGTGGCAGGCTTGTCAGACACAGTTAGTTTGATGTGGGATTGTTTTATGTCTGTCCATCTGAAAACAATTGTCATGAAACACCAAAACCTGAGTATTTCCTGGTGTTTATTTAATATTTTCCTCTTGGCTTCTCCTCCTTAAAGCAGCAACTGAAAAACAAAAGAAATATCTTGCACTTAGCTTGCACTTTCTCCTCCTGCTGACTCTTCTGTTTTAATTCAAATTCAGGGGCTTTCTCTAGAAAACAAGTATGAATAAAGTGTTTAATGAAAGCTCACATGGTAATTTAACTTTTCAAGGTCCAGCACTGCTGTAGTTTATTTACTTGCCGAGTAATTGCCAGTTTGAAATTGCAGCTCTACTCCCAAGTTTCAGGGCAGTCAAATTAAACAGGAAAGATCATCCTCAAGGTCAGACAGGTCTGAGAGACTTTAATGTCCTTGTTCCTGGTGTGGAGAGGGCACAGGCTCATCCAGGTCAGTGAGGAGTTTGTCTTTCCTTGCACCAAAATCTCCAGCCAAGTGTGGGAGGTGTGTGGAGCTCCCTGGTTTTCTGTTTGTTGATGTCAGCCGAGTTACTTTTAGCTGGGGCACAACAATTAGTCCCATTTTATCCCTCCTTAAGTGGTTTAATTAAATTTCACAGCTTCAAACCCCACACTCAACCACCAGGGAAATCTAAATTTCCATCAGTAAATGTTCTTAAACAGCTAAAAAATACCTGCACCCTTCAATTTACTTAAAATTGTGGCAGTGACGAGGAGATGGAAGTTTTAAAAGTAGCAATAGGATAATAAGAGAAGGCTGTGTCACCTCTAGACCACCTTGGGGCAGGCCTGAAGGGTGGCCTAGAGGAGCTGGGAATACAGAGGTGAGGTCATTTGGGAGAAAATCCTCCCTGAGCCTTTACTCAGGTGTGAAGCCTTTGCTGTGTATGAAGCATTTATTGAAACAGACACCAGTTTTTCTCATCTGGGTCCTTTTGTCACGATGCTGTGAACCCTGGCTGGTGGGAGACACAGCTTTATCCAGGCAGCTTTAATTCCCTGAGGTCATAGAAATCCCCTGAGTGCTCAGACCCTGGGAATGTCATGGAATCACAGAGTGGTTTGGGTTGGAAAGGACCTCAAAGCTCATCTTGTTCTACCTTCCTCCATCCCAGGTTGCTCCAACCCCCACCCAACCTGGCCTTGAACACTTCCAGGTCTGAGGAAATCTGCAGATAAAGCCATAAAAGATGTCACGGATCAGGCACGTGAAAGTATCACATTGCTCATGGCTACTGGTGTGACCAGATATGAAATATTGATTTACAGCTCTTTTTATGGCTGGCTGATATCTCCTGGTGTTGCAAATGTTCACTCTTTAATCTGTGCATTTCTATTCACTTTTTTTCTGTGGTGATCTGCCCAAAAAGGCCCAGACTAAGAGGTACTTTTTGAACCAAAAATGTTGAGGAGGTTCCAAACCTTCACAACAACCTGGATGTGCTCCCTGTTTTAACCAATCCAGCAAAACCATAACCTGTTACCAGGTAGATGTGGTGTTTTCTTTCTTCTGTTTTATTCTTTCTTTTAGGAGCTCCATGCTGTGTTTCCACTGCCTTAGAAGCAGGGAATGGTTATGGGATTTCCAGATTAAATCCTCCCTGATATAAATTGGCAGTGCATTTTTGTCAGATCAGTGCATTTTGTCAGATCAGGGCAGCAGGCAAAGCACAAGGAGGGACAACAAAGCAGGTGAGAGATCCCCACTGGTTGTGTGCCCAAATATTCCAACCAAATACGTCAGCTGTGTGCTCTTTTTCAGGGAGGAGGAGGACATCAGGAAATCTCCTAATCCTTGCTGTGCTGCCAAATGATGGAAATGTGGAAGCTGCCAGAAAGAACAGGGATCAAAAGTGTGAGTATTCAGTTTTGGGGGGATAAAACTAACTACCCCATGGGAACAAAAAAAAAAATCTATCTGTCTCTGAAAGGTATTTGAGTTGACTTGTTAAAATATTTCTTAAAATACTCTCTCAGTCAGTTTGTGGTGGTGGTTTCTGAGTTCTTTCAAATGTCTCCTTTGAAGCTGTGTTAGGATGTCTGACACAATTCACACCAAAGGAGCCCAGGCTGAGAAGCCAGAGAACATAACTCAGGTGGAGTTTTCCTGACCACTCTGAAAATCCTCTTTTTCTTTTTTTTTTTTNAATCAACATGGGAAACGATGCAAAAAGATCACAACAACACACACTTTCAGGTATGTACTTTGAAGAACACCTCGTGCTGAAGTGTTTTATTTTTTTCACTGCAAACTGCTTTGAAATGGAGCTTTCCTGCAGGGTTGTTTGTGCAGGCTGTGTGGTTCAGGAGCTCTGCAGAGGCTCTCAGGTGGCACCTCCTGCCTCAAGGGGGTGATGGGCTGCATCTCCCAAGCAGGCAGGTGAAGCACTTAGGGCTGAAGTCACAAATGGAAAATGTTGCTTGGTCGTGGTTTAGCTCAGAGTGTCTCAGTCCAAAGTGTAGATCCAAATTGTAGACCCTTATTCTTCCCCTCTGGCTCACTGCCCAGCTAGAAAACCCCTGAAAATCCATCTCTATTTCCACCAAGAGATTCCTGGAGGCATCAGAATGTCCCTTCTGCTGATCTTTCTGGGCAAACTTGCCCTCAGGGGAGGTGTGGGCAAACACACAGGTGTCCATCTCTCCATTCCCACCTTGGGACCATGAACATCCCTCCATTTGTCCTGTCTTCTCCAGAAGCCTCTGCCTACAAGGGGAGGGTGTTCCCAAAGCATTTTTAGCCGTGGAGCTCAGCCTGGAGAGTTGATTGAGAGCTGAGCCAGAGCTTGGCCATCAGGAGAGGCAAGGGCTGGGACACTGGAGGAATTCTTGGCCCAGGGATGAGGGAGATGCTCCACACCACAAAGGTGACTCCTCTAGCACTGAATGAGCAGGTGAGGGCTGTGATTCTCCTCAGGGCATTTATCCAGCCATGGATGGACAGCATAGACTGGGAGCCAGCACCCAATTCCCTGCAGGGCTATGGCTGTGGGAATGCCTCTGCCCTTGGCATTTTCTCTTGGCCAGCAGCTCCCTGATTCCCATGCCAGCTATTTTGGAGCCTGGGCCAAGGTGTCCTGCTGTCTCCAAGGCTGGAGAAGGAGGCTGGCAGCATTGCCTGCACTTAGGATGTCCTGGCTGCCTGGGCTCCTCAGGGATTTCACCCTGCCTGGTTTGCCTATGGGCAAGCTCTTGTTCTCAGCTGACCACAGCAGCTCAGATCACTATTAATTCATGATTAAATCATCCTTGCCAGCCTTTTCAGCATCACAGAAATCCATGAAGGAAAGTCTTGCTATTTTTCTCCCCACTCCTTTATCCTAATAATTTTAGAGTGTGATAGAAAAGGCTGGTTTAATTACCTTTCTCTTGCTGATGAACTTCATAAAGCACAATAAGCTTAATAAGAAACAAAAGCATGGATTTTTCAAGTCTGAGTGATGTGTTCACAGCATCTAAGAGATCTACAAACCCGGGCAACTGTGTGGCTAATTTGCCTCGTTTCATTAATTATGTCTCATCTCAGTGGAGAGAACGGGATCGACATGACTGCAATGAGTTTTCCTAATGGCCTGTGCTAATTAAGGAGCGATTCTGGAATAAGGAAGTCAAGCAAAGAGCAAGGCCAGCAGCAGAGGAGGCAGAGGGTGTGCCTTGGGATCACACTCAGTGGAGGCAGTAAATCCCCAGGGGTTGTGCAAGGGCTCTGGGGAGCGTGGAAATTTCCTGGGGCTCTCCACACATCACGCCATCAGAGGCTGGGGTGAGTGATAAGAAGGAAAGGCATGATTTCAGGTGGATGCCATTCCTCCAGAAGCTTTGCCAGGCTGGTTTCTCTTCAAGGTCTGCATTTGTCCCCAAACTCTTGTTAACCCACTACTCTGGGGTGTGTTGAGCAGTTTGTCATCCTGGTGCCAGAGCAGGAGAGGAGGAGGAAGGTGATATTTAACCTTCCCACCTCTCCCACCAGGGAGAGAAAAAAGCTCTGGAGAGGGCCAGTACAGAGGGGCAGGATCCTGTCCTGTGAGGGTTTCTTGGGTTTGTTGGTTGTGCTGGAAGCTCTAAAGCCTGTGAGGACCCTCGCAGGGTGTGTGACCCAACAGTTGCTGTGATTTACTGAATTCACTGCTCATGGGAGAGCTGGGGGAAGGCCCTAAATCACTGGAATTTGAGTCCCTAAGTCCCTAAATCACTGACCAGTGGCCTCTGGGTTGGTGTACTGGGGAAAAACCTTGCCCATGCCACCCCTTCCCCATCAGGAGCAGGATCCTGAGCAGGGTGAACCCTCTGCTCCAGACATGGAAGGCAGCTCCCACAAGCAACAACCCAACATCTGTCAGGCCCTTCAGCTGCAGCTCATAATACTTTTATTTTCCCCTTTGTTCTCTGCCTTTTATCCTTCGATGCTTCACCAGGCCACCCAAAGCAGATGAGATCTGTGGGACAGCGTCTCGCACAGCGGAACAAAATCAGGGCAAAGAAAGGCTCCCCCAATTCCTGGGGAAAAGGGCAGTAGCACTTCTCAGAAGGTTTATTTAAACATGGCTGTTTATTTTTGCTGGAGATTGAGTTACCTTCCCTTATAGGAGTGATGTTTTTGGAATCCTCCTTGTTTCGCCTGCAATAAATCACGGTTGTCCAAAGGGAACGAGAGAGGCTCTTTGTCATTTTCCTTTGCTTTCCCTCCACTGGCAAGTGAAGGAAGCGCCCCAAAAAAAGAGTAATTAATTGTGAACTTGCTTTTGACATTGCTGGCAAGTCCTCGGCGTGCTGGCTCCATGAATTGCTGCCCTATCTCTGGGCAGACAGAGCACAAAGGCGCAGCTCTTGTTTCTAATTGTAGGTTGGCAGGCCCTCTGCTATCAGGCAACGCAGACAACAAAGGCAGCAAGAAGAAAGGCTCCCAGCTGGCTCTCAGCGAGGGTGGCAGGGCTGCAGGGAGGGAACCCCAGGTCCTGTTATGACTCCAAGCCATGTTTTGTGCCCAGCGGTTGCCAAAAGTCTCTGGCTGGTTTTGCGGCTCCTCGGTGAGGACAGGCAACAATGCAGAGCTGCACCCAGGGCTCCTCGAGCCTTTAATTCTTTAATTCTCTGCGAGGGGATGGCATCTGGACTGAGGCACAGCACAGTGACCTCGGGGGACAGAATGGTGGCAAGGACTAACACTTCAAAGAAGTTCTGATTCTTCTCATCTCCTCTTTTTTTTTTTTT
>VWYP01006390.1:307538-326820 GCA_013400435.1 Pycnonotus jocosus
TTTTTCATTGAGATTTGCTGCTCTGGGCTAAACTGCTTGGGAAGTGTTTGGCTGATAGAATGGCTGGAACTGGTAATGTCCAGCATCTAACAGGCTCTGTTATGATGTTGTTTTACTTGTTTTTCCCCACTGAGTCCTGAAGAGCTTTTAGCAAGGATAACAATTTTTTTTAGTGTAACCATGAATGTGTACATCCAGAGAAACTGAGGTTGTATAAGTAGGATAGGAACAGATCATACATCAGTGAGCGAGCAATGAGAAAAAGGAAAAAATAAGCTGAAAATCACAGAAATTCTATAATTTTAAATGCCATTTTCCTAGGGAATCGCAGTCGTCATCTCTCTGCCCCTGATCATTTCTTTATGGCTTGAGGCAGAAAAGTGCTGGGCAGTGAGACACAAATATCTGCCAGGTGGCAGAAGTGGAGATGGTTTTTAGGAAGAGAAGACACCTCCCCAGCACTGACCATCATTAATGTGGTAGAAATGCCTTTATTTGGAATCTTGGCAGAGAACTCTTTTATCCATTTGAGCTAAAAAAATGGTCAGTGTTCAGTTCTTTCTCCTGGGTAGTTTTGTTTCAGCTGCCTCCTTTTGAGCCCTCAATCTTATTGGATTTTTCTGAGTATCTTGGTGTAAAGGTGGTGTTTCTTGATTGATGTTTATCTTTCATTTATGAGACTAATACACTTTCTGCTTTATCTGTTGTAACCTTTGAAGCAGCCATACTGCAGAGCTGACAATACACACTCAAGAAAATTTTGAAAAGTGCAATTATTTTAGGCTTTACAAGGCTGGAAACAGGGAAAATCATTTTGATTTCCAACCTCCATCTCTCTTTAGTGATGTTTAGGATTTACAAGGACTTGGAGGGTCCAGCAAAAACATTTCCCCAGATTATGTGATGCTCGTTCCTCGGTCTCCCTTAAAAATATTAAAAGAAATTTCATCAGATCATGGAGCTTGGAACGTCAAACCAGATTCTTACACAAATAATCCAGGTTTGGGGGAGCTTGTCATGCTAAGTGGGTTCTTTGGCATCAGCTGGTTTTATTATGGATGGAGCCACAGCAGAACCACATTAGAAAAGGATATTGTTACAACACTTTCAGTATCAACAATGCTACTTGGAGAGGAATAATCTGTTCCAGATGGCTGTTAAGAATGTCTGTCCTTTTTAGAAGGGATTATTATTTTTTTTTTGTTTAGTTGATTTATTCTGATAAAATTTGGGATCATTTAGACTCCTGTCAAAGAGTCAGTAAACATGAAGATAATGTGATTCACAGAAAGGGCAGTCTGAGAGGCTACTTTCATTTAATTCAATTAGATGGGCTTTTGTATTGGATTTATTTGTTTTATCTTGAGTATTGTAGCAAATTTTTCTCTTCATGAAAGAGGAGGCAGAGTACAATTACTGCAGACATCAAAACTGCTGGGTTAATTCCAGGGCTTTTCCATGCCACTGGCAAGTAATGGGACTGCAGTTACCTGCATAAATAACTGGGTGTAACAGCAGCCACTGATAAAACAGATGAGATTTTGAGAGGCTTAAAGGAAAAAACTCTGTTTATGATATATATTACACCATCATTTCCCACCAGACCCATGTGCAAGGCAGGCATCAAAGTGAATTGTTTGAAATGAAAGCAAAAATAGTTTCAATTTGGCTTTGCTGCACCTGACTGAGGGGAGCCTGGTAAACTAAACTAAAACTAAACTAAACTAAACTAACTACTGTGAATCTGCAGGTTTCTTCAGTCTCTTTGTGCCCTTGTCCTGCTCCTGGGATAACACCCATGGTTTTTATAGCACTGATGGGGATGCATTTGGGATCTCCTTTCCATCACTGATGTCCCTGTGTCCCAAATCATCCTGCACAGACAAACAGCAGGCAGGACAAGGCTGGGAGCACCCCTGGACAGAGCTCAGGAGCAGCAGTGAAGGAAAATATTTCAGTATTCCAAGGGGTAATTTTTGAATCTCCCTCTGGATTTCTGGTTTGCCAGGGATTTCAGCTCATGGGTTTGTGCCCGTCCCCAGGCACAAGGGTGGGAGCAAATGCTGTTGTGGTGTGCCTCAGCTTTTAATTGTCTGTTCTTCTCAAGACTTGCTCTATCTGGGCTCCCTCCCAGCTTCTCCCTAGGCCATTGCTGAGGTCCCTTGGGTCAGGTATTCCCAGCAGCCATGGGGAGAGCAGTGGGGGCTGCCTGGCTGCTCCTGGGTGCCTCTTCCACTGAGCAAAGCCCTTGGTGACCCCCCTGACAAAGTTCAACCCTCACCCCTGCTCTCTGCATTCCCATCTTCCACCTCCCCAGCCACTGGATTTTCCCCCTGAGGACTCCAGTTTGGTTCTGAGTGTTGCTGCAGCAGGCATTAGTTAAGCCTGAAAGGCTTTTGAAGACCTTCCCCAGAGCTGAGGGCTGCTGAGCATCCAGCAGGGGAAGAGTTTGGGGAGCTTTGTTAGTCCTGGATGAGCAGATTCCTGTTTTGTATTTGAAACAGATCTGCACTCGCTTGCTTAACAAAATATTGTGCTCAGGATAACCACCTGAGCCACCTGGCCAAGCCAGAGAGCCCTAGCAGGGTTCCAGAAAAGCCAATATTAAATCCAGAGACATCAACATTAGTGAAGTAGGACTAAATTATCTCCAGCTGCTGCTGGCTCTGGCCTCAGGCTCTGAAATAAGTAGCTCCCTGGAAAAGAGAGAAAGATGAAGGCTGTGCTAACGAGGAGCAGAACCAGGAGCTCAGGTTGTGTTCTGTCCCCAGCCCTATCAAGTCCAGTCAGTGACAATTTCTCAACTCCCATCACTCCCAGGCACTCCATCAAGACAAATTCCTCTGGCAGTGAGGAAGGATCCAGTCCCACTGCTGGGACATTGGAGACTGCCCCTGTCTCCAAGGTCTGGGTGAGAAGCAGAGATCCCTTGAAACTTCTGCTTTTCTTCCTTCAATTAACTGTTTGTAATTGTAACATGAAGCACGTTAATTGCATGTTAACCATGACCAGAACTCATTACCTAGGGCTTCTCAGTGAGCAACACATTTGAGTGCAAGTCTTGAAATATTTGGGGATGATGATGGGTAAACATCAACCATTGCTCTGTGCTGAACATGATTTAGAATAGCAATGTATGAGCAAATTAAAAATCAGCACTGACACCACCTGGGTATTCAGAAGCCTTCACTGTCTGTTTCTGATCAGTTCCTATGATGAGAGGGGTCTTAGAGGAAACAGGGATTTCAGAGTTGAATTATTTACTGCTGTGATTGGTGAGCTCTCCTCTCACATGTACCACGCTATTATTCTTAATTAACAACTCCAGATTCTCTGGAAAACCCTCCTTTGCCATGTGAATCCCTGTATCTAAGCAACATTGAAAATGCCTCTACTCCTAACTTACCTAGAATCATTGAATGGTTTGGGTTGGAAGGGACCTTAAAACTCCTCTTGTTCCAATCCACCTTCCACTACCCCAGCTTGCTCCAAGCCTCATCCCAACCTGGCCTTGGACACTTCCAGGGATCCAGGGGCAGCCACAGCTGCTCTGGGCAAGAAGGAGATGGGTATTTGTGTGAGTGTGGCACTTGTGCAGCACTTTGGGGCACGTTGTTGGGCAGAGATGGATATAATGAGGCATGCAAAACGTAAATTCAGCTGGCTGGGAGCACGGGGCCAGTAATTATCCCAGTGGGAACACAGCAGGTGGATTAGTTACTGGGCTGCCTCTGCAACGAGCAATTAAGGGGGAAAAAAACATCTGTTTCACATCACCCATTTCTCCTTTTCCAGGATACTCCTCCGGTTTTGTCTCTGTGATGCTGCAACCTGGAGACGAGTCCCTGCTGCAGCAGGGCTGTGCAAACATCGTGTGTTCCTGGGTGGAAAGCAGGGGACACGGCCAGGAGCAACAGCACACGGTCAGGAACATCCGGAGTCAACCCCTGCCTGCCTTGTTGTATTTTCTCTCGGGTTCTGCCTCGTTCCATGCCCGGAGGAAGCCCTTTCCAGGGGCTGGGAGCAGCCCCGATGGAGGTGCAGAAAATAAATCCAATCAGTGACTCAGAATCTCTGCTGCCATCTTGAGTGAGAGGAAAGGCTGAGCATCTGATCACCATCACTGCCTCATCCAGGTTTTTAAAGAGGATTTTGTTCAGTTGGCCATGCCAAACTGACACCTGATGTTGGAAAGGCTCTGGAGAGGTTTTCGTGCTCGCCAGGGTGTCCATGGCTGATGCTGAGTGTCCTTGTGCTGCTGAAAACTGAGAACAAACGAGGCAAAATGGGTTTTGTATTACCAGCAGGATTTCTTTGTGCTCTGGGTGGATTTAATTGGGTGAGATTCTGTTCAGAGTGATGGTAAATCCAGAATAACTCTGCTTTAAGTGAGCTGGTTTCAATGCTGCTGCTCTAGATTGACATGCACGGAAGTAAGAGAAGAGATTTCCCCCCTAAATTGTGGGTATTTCTTACTGGGATAACTTATCTAGTAGCTAAATCTGATTGTCTATAGATTTTTCACAATGTCTGTGGATCTGCCTGCTAAGAGAACATAGAAAAATAATTTTTCGAAGGTGTGGATTTCATTATTTAATTTATCCATCTTGCCTAGGCAAGTGCTGCTTGCTCTGAAAGCCCCTCATCCTTATCGCTCTTGTCTGGGATTCATTTTTCAGGCAAGGATTAGATTAAATTTCTATAAAAAAAATATTTGACACACTTGATCAGCAGTGTGGGGTTCAGCAATGCATTGGTGCGTCTGTCACCTGCTGTGCCCACAGCAAATGTTGGTTATTTTCTTAATATCTCAATCTAAACTCATGAATATACAACTGGAACATACATTTGGGGAAGAAATGTATCCACACCCTCCTTTACAGCGACGTGAAAATCACATGTTTAATTTGAAGTACAATGGAATTGTTTCTTGGCTTGAAGTGCTTCAGCAATATTAGAAACTTTTGCCTAATCTCTGTTTTACAGATGAAAATACAAATATTTCCAGCACGACCAGGATTTATTAAAGCAGGCTATTGCCTAGGGAAATATGCCTTTGGATGTGTTTCTATCAACTCTCCTGGGGAAAAAAAGAAAAACAAAATGTAATTAGCATTGCATAATCTTCTAGAGAGAAAAATGGGCCAAACCCTCAGTGCATAAAGAGAATATTGCAACTTTACAGTGTAAATTGCTTGTGGCTGCCTGGCTGGTTGTTATTCCTGAGGGCCAATCCAGTTAGAAAATCCTAACTGGGAGAAAGCAGTGGGGCTGGAGATGTCCAGGAGAAAGATGAGATGAGCTGTTGTATTAAATTGGGAGTTCCAGAGTGATTCCAGAGTAATTTGTTTTATACATGCCTTGTGTACCCATCAATGAAATTCAGGCCAAAATGTTCATGGAGATTCCACTGGCTCATGAAATGTTGCTAAATAATTTTCAGCAATTGTTCCGTTCTTTCTCCTTTTCATGGTGGAATCAGTTCTGTGCATCAGCTCCTCTTGCAATTAAAACAATGAGCTGATTAAACCCATGCAGCGAGATCAGATTTGGGTGATTTAAAATCTGTTGGTTTATCTCATAAAACAAAAATACAGTGTGCAGGCACTGAGGAGAATGGTTTACAAAAAAAAAATCTTACAATGGAAAAGGTGAATTTTGGTGACATTTGAATCTACATTGTGAGAAAACTGGATCCAGATTCCGCCACAGAAATCTTAAAATATAAAAGAAAAACAAGGGACAAGGTAAATGCTTTTAAAGCCAGAACTAGGAATTTGTAAGATACAAGTCAAACCCCAAGGTTTTGAGTTAATTTTTGAGAATGTGGGAGATTACAGTTTGGAATAAATGTGTGTAGCTGTGATACAAGAACCTCTAAAAATGGTGCTCTATGTGCTAGGAAAGGGCTTGTAACACAACAAAAGCACTCTCTAAAATAGAAAACCCAACACCAACATAAAACACTCATCACATTTTCAGTGCAAGGCAAGGATTTGCACTCCTAACCTCCCACGTTGGAGCTGGGGCTTGAATAGCATTTCTGTTCTCCCCTCAGCTGAGCTAATGACAGATCCCAAGAAGTGTCAACA
Organism: Pycnonotus jocosus; assembly: GCA_013400435.1. Lineage (NCBI taxonomy): Eukaryota > Metazoa > Chordata > Aves > Passeriformes > Pycnonotidae > Pycnonotus > Pycnonotus jocosus. Next base: position 313,631 of record VWYP01006390.1, read on the forward strand.
CCGCAGCCCAAAAAGCTCGAGGTGACAGGAATGCTGTTCACAGGAGACACGGGAGTCACAGCAAACACTCTCCTCAAGGCTGGAGACTCCTGACTAAACAGTGTTTGCAGCAGGAAAAGCCAAAAGCTTGCCCAGAGGCTGTGGAGTGCTCCAGATGAGTCTCATGCCTGCTCCCACCAGCGGGTGAGGTAATGCTCTCCCTGGCTCCTCTCTCCTCTCCTGCTGCCAGCCCTGTCTCAGCCTGGGATATTTGCTATTTATTTGGGGTTTTTTTATTTATTTGTTTGCTATTTACTCTTTGCTGTTGATTTATTTGCTATTTGCTTTAGTCAGGGGCTGGCATCACCCATGGTGGAGGAATCCAACCTAATTCCCGACGGCTCCGTGTGCCATTTGCATTCTTGGCACGGGGAGTTTATTCTCTGTTGTTGGAGCCCTAGAAACTTAGAATTTGGGGTTTTAGTGTATAGTAATACATATGAGTCAAGATGGAGGATTTGGGGTGTTGTCTTTGTCTTTCTTATTCGCCTTCTTCTTCCTTCTTCTTCATGGGTTTGGGTGGTTTTCTGTGATTGAGTGAAAAATGTCCACATTGCATGCCTTAGGTGGTCATTATTGGGCCAGAAATATAAATAATATAGGTATGACCTCATTATTGGGTAATTAGCACTTAAATAACCTTGGAAAGAGAACAACTCCATTTTTACCTCGTTTCCCTGGCTCGCTAGTTAAGCTCATGGCTCGTGAGCCTGTAAATACTGTAAATAGATAAGAGATAATAAACATTCCAAGGCCCCACTCAACATCTTCCTTCCCTGTGTTATTCATCCTGACCTTGGCAAGGGAACAAAAGAAGCCTAAACTGCCACCCTCTGTGACTTCACCTTCCATAAAATTTGCAGGTTGGAGGGAGGTTGGCATGGCTGTGCAGTTCCTCCGAGGTCTCTTGGCCACCTGTCTGGATTTGGGATGAGTCACCCTTGGACACAGCAGGAGAGGAAACGGCCTCAAGCTGAGCCAGGGGAGGTTGAGATGGGATAGTAGGAAAAATCTCTTCATGGAAAGGGTTATCAAGTGTTGGGGCTGGCTGCACAGGGAGGTGGTGAAGTCACCATCCCCACGGAGATTTAAAAAGGGTGAGGATGTGGCACGTGGGGATGGGGGTTGGTGGTGGGATTGGCGGTGCTGGGGGAATGGATGGACTCCATGGTCTTGGAGGTCCTTTCCAATCTTAATAATTCCATGATGTGGAATTTTTCCCTTGATTTTTCTCCAGGGGTTGCAGAGACACTGGTTTTCCAATCCATGTGTGAAATCTCAGTTTGGGGTGGCGACAATCAGGAGAGCTGAGTGATGGTGGTCTGGAGAAGGGGCTCTGATGCAACCAACAAAATCTGGATGAACACGTGGGAACAGCTCATCCCAAGGGCAGTGAGGGGAGAATGAGGGGAAAAAATGGGAATTTGATTCTTTTATGATTTCTTCCCCATGCTTTGGTTTTCTGGACGGCATATTTCAAAGCTGTGTTTTCCATTTTCTCTTCAGTCTTGGATGTATCAACGGTTTGGAGGAATTTGGGATGGATTGTTCTAAAATGGAGCAGAGCTCAGCCCAAACTCTTGCCATTATTTGAGTTTGGATTTTCTCGTGTAAGCCCAGCCAAGGAAAAACTTGCTATCTTTGTAGGAAAAAACTGCAAAAAGAACATTTTCCTGCCTTAGAGTGAAACACTGCTGAAATCTCACCTGTGAAACACAATATAAATTCATTGAAGTATCTTATCTTAATTTTGGTGAGCGAGGTGGAGTTTCACACACAAGCTGATGTTTTCACGAGTTGATTGTGCCAGATATGTTCTCTATTGAAATTCTTAAATTTTCAAACAGAAGGTGATGTTCCCACAAATTTGTCAGTTTTTTACCTGGGACATAACTTTAATTTGAGTTTCAAAAGGTTTTCAAGGGTCCCAAACTTGATGCAGAAACTGGTGCCATGCCTAACATTTGCAAACAAACATAAGAACTAAAATGTTTTGTTCCTGTCCTTTTAGTACTTTTAATTTTCTTCATTGTTAAATATTTTAGTTGTTTTCCCTTCAGTGAACTTCAAAGTTCAATTACAAATGAAATCAACAATTTTTTTTCCACAAAAAAGTATTAAATGAAGCTTGTTCCTTGTTTTTACATAAATATTTCAAGCATCGATCAGCTGATCTCTTTCCAGAAAGGAAAAGAGACAAAAAGCCCTCTGAAATATCCTCAAGAAATACCCACTGATAGAAATATTTGTTAATGTGAGGAAAAATATAATTTAAAAAAAAAATATTGCAGGCATTTCTTATTTCTGAGAATTTACTTCTGCTTATGGGAAAACAAATTCCATAAGCAAAGAAATTCCAGCTGGTGCATGGAGGCATCAGGTGTTGGCTGTGAAGTGTTTGCCAGGCAGGGACAGGTTTGTAAAAGATGTTGAACTCCACGTAGGGGAAATGATGTTTTAATCAGATTTCACTCAGGTGTCCAAAAAAGTGGCTTTATTGCTAAATCACCAGTGACCCGTGGCTGCATCTTTGCAAATGCAGTTGTTATTCCGAGTGGGAGCTCCCATTTCTCAACAGAGCTGAAATCCGGGCTGCTTCACGTTTGGAAATCAAAAGGAGCCCTTTGTGCTTCTGAAATTCCAGCCTTGGCCAAGTGCTCTGCAGCCAAGAACAAAAGTTAAGTGAACTCAGAAAGAACAAGTCATCAGCCTGACCTTTGGCCATCAGAAAAATTTAAAACATCTTAGATTTATTCCCCGAATCCAAGTAAGGTTTTGTCTGTGCTGAGCATTGGGTGAAATTACTGGGAATTTCACAAATTAGCCAACCTGGACTCACTGCTGGCAGTGATTTGTACTTGACAGTTTGTAAAGACCAGAATCCATCATTCCAACCTGGTGGAAAGAGTTTTTTAAAGGTTTTTTTAAAATTTGGGTTGGGTTTGATCTTTTGTTGTTGTGGGGTTTTTTGGGAAGTGTTGGGGTTTGGGATTTTTTGTTTTTGTTGTTGTTTGCTTGTTTGTTTAAATTGTTGTAAAGGGATTTTTTTTCTAGCATAGTGACTAAAGCTTGTTTACATTTCTATTTACTCCAAAGGGTTGTTATGGAAGAGCAAACCTCATTGTTCTAAAGCAAAAGGAGTAAGTGATAAATGAACATGTTTGGCAGCAGTAAAGCAATGTTTGTCTGGAGAAAAAGGAGGTGAAAGTCCTGACTTTTTGGGGGTTTTTTCTCATCTCCATCCTCCTGCATGATGGGTGATGCTCTCCCATGTCCATCTTGGGATCCATCACCGGACTTGAGAAATTTCTTAAATTATTTTTATTTATGAATAATCACTACACAGACAAAACCTTTTTGGGAGATAACAGCTGGAAGAACAAGGAGACCCTCACAGTGGAAGTCACAAGATGTAGAAATGTAATGTTCATTGTAATAAGGGATCCCTGAAAATGTAAAGAAACATTTTGCTGTTTAGTGTATCACAGATATCAAACTGCACCTGAGAAAGGAGGGAGCTGATTTAATAACATCTGGTCTAGATAACTTTGAAATATCTGCCATGGTAATTAAAGTTAAGAGTATGATTATAAAGTCAGAAACACACTGTTTCTATTCACACATTACCCAGAAAAGGGCCTTGCTGCCTTCTGTCTTTAAATTTTTGTTTTTATCCAGACATCACCTGTCCAGGTAGGTAATATTATGGTTACTGTTTCTTCTGAGAACAACCTGATCACTGATGGATTTATGCATAAAAATCCTTTTCCTCAACCCTGAAAGTTCACAAAAATATAATTAGTGCTGCATTTCAGTCAGAGAAAATTTCAAAACAGTGGTAGAGGATTTTAAATGGCTTTCTATGAATAAGAGAAGAAAACTCCTGTTCCAAAAATACAGCCAGCGACTTCTGCCTCACCATTTTGCATAGCAACAAGTCCTTGGTTAAGTTTTAGTCTCTCAGACACCTCTCCCCATATGCAGCATTGAGCTACTTTCCATTAAAATCAGCCTCCAGAGATGGATGTGCAGCTTCCACGCCTTGCAAACATCTTCCCCCAGCACTCACCTTGCCAAAGAAATGTTATTTCTGACGCCCTGCCCGCAGTACTTTGTGTTCTCTCTTAATCAATCAAAGCGTCCTTATCTTTGCTGCACTTCATCTTGTCTTAACAAGCGTTCTCAAAAGCACCTGAATTTTATTTCTAGGAATAAATGTGTTGTGTTATTGGGACCATGTGTTCCTCAGAGCCTGCCCTGTGCCCTCACATAGGAGCATCCACACTGATTCATTCCCAGAGCTCGAACTTTGAACGCTCATAATATTTTTATTAAACTTAACTCTGGTTCTTTCTCCCTTCTCCCCTTTCCCCTGCGCCCTCCAGCTATATCCAGCCTCGGAGTCAAAACAGGAATAAATGGAAAACACATTGAAAAGAGGATTGTGTCCATATGGAGGAGGATTGACATCCATTTCCAGACTGGGAATATTGAGTTGTGCCAGCCAGTTCTGCTTTTGGTTTTCCACCTCAGACACCTCTGCAGGTGAGTCCATGCCTGAGCACCCAAGGAAAGCACCCTGGGAAGGGTCTCAGCAGAAAGTGTTGATCACAAATCTCCCCTCAAATCCATCCTTTCCGTGGCCACAGCCTGGGAAGGATCTGAGTTCTCTTCCCATCTCCCTGACTGCTCTGTCAGGTTGGATCATGGTGAGGTAATGAGAAACCAGCTCAAGATTCCTGGCTCTTGGCTGGGCTGCTGTCACTTCACTGTGACAGTGAGCAGTGCTCAGGAGGTGTGAGGCCACCTCTCAGTGGGTTTGATTCCTCCTGATATTGATAAAACCTAGCCTTGACCTGGAGTAGCCCCAGTTGAATTGCAGCTGTGACTCAGAAACTGATGAAAGAAACCAGGGAGAGGAAAAAGAAGAAACTGCTCAAACCTCAGCAAGGTTTTGTCCATCTTCAGGGCTGCTTTTGTGCTGGAGTGGTTTGGAACAGGGCGTTGACATCTACTTGGAAAAAATGCCACGTTCTGTCCCTCCAACACCACTTTCCACAAGTCAGTCCTGATTATCAGGGTGGATGTGGTGCTGAAATCTGGTCCTGAATGATGAAATTTGCTCTATAACCTTTTGTCATTCCCAGAATGAAAATTGTCCAAGCACATCCTCATCCCACAGCTTTCCTTGGAAATTATCCTCAACCCTCACATCGTACTGAGAGATGGAAAATATTGAGAGATCTCTAAATCCAACAAGATCAGGGCAGGAACCCAGATTTCTCCTCTCTGAGCCACAACTGCCCAAAAGCTTGGTAAATACCAAAATGGCTATTTCAATGGTGAGAAATCCATTAAAAAAACCCCCTAGAACAGTGGAAATGTGAAAAATCTTTGCTGTAATAATAGCAGAATGCTGAGAATCAGGCAGGATTGTGCCCACAGCTCACTTAAAAAAAAAAAAAAAAAGAAAGCCAGATTAATGGGCATAATCAAGCCTGACATTGAGTAAGAGGCAAGAAGGAGTAATCAGATCCCAACTTAGCTGATGCTGGCATTACTGGGAGCCTGGGGCACAGTCCAAGGATAAAAACATAACGTCTTATCTGAGCAGGGAGTCATTTGTGCACCACTGGTTACAACATGTCCTTAAAAAGGGAAAGAAGGAAAAGGAAAATACGACACATGAAATTATTTTATTCCCCAGAAATGATAAGAAAGTAAAGCTGAAAGTTTCTACACCCAATCTTTATAGAGGAAAAGCCTATTTAGAGTTAACCCCTTGCAATGTCCACTGTAAAACCCCAGGGTATGAAAAAAAGATATTAAAACAAAAAGTGAAATGAGGATTAAAATCTAATTAGTATAATGAAGGTCGTTTAAAAGTCAGATTTTGGAACATTTCTTGTTATTTGGGGATTGCTGGGATCCATGAGGCCGGGCTGCTCCTCGGTTCAGTGAGAGTTCAGGCAGTCTGGCAATCCCATCCTTTTGGCCAAGACTCCTTTTCTGGCAACACGTCTCCCTGTTTCTCAAGACTCTTCTTTTCCTCCAGATTCAACAGGATGTTGACCTGGATCTCTCAGAACAGCTCACGGAGAGGAAAGACCCTCTGACACAAACCCACGTCACTGGAGAGGGAATTATAATGTCAGGGAGGGCATCTGGAAGATCAAAGTGGGAATAAACCAATCATTTCAAGCTGTATGGCTTTGCATGGCTGAGTTTTATTTCCAGCCTTTTGAAGCACAGCTCATGAGCCTTAACAAGGAAAAGAACTTTTGTGTAAAATTCAGTAAATTGAAAAAGCTGGCTTGTGTAAAATTCAGTAAATTAAAACAAAAACAAAACCAAAAAAAACCCCAAATCAAACACCATGGGCCTGTGGGGGAAAAACTGGAATTGAATTTCCGTAACACGGACCTTTCCCAGAAAAGCCAGGCGTGTCATTAGTGGAAATGCAACACCACACATCTGCCAGGGAGTCTGCCCAGCTCCTCCCAGCCTTTTCCATTTTCATCTTTTGCCATTGTTTGGAACCTTCCACGATGACAGCTCACCAGCACAGCCCAGCTCTGAGACACTGGGGCTGCCTGGAGTCATGAGGATGACACAGGTGAGAGGGACGGAGGGTGGTGGGTGGAAGTCACCTCCTCCCCCTCGCCTCTGCCCATGGAGCAGGGTGAGACCACGTGTACAGCTGGAATAAAGCCTCATTCTCCCCTTCCAGCTGCAACTCAAGGTGTGAGCACTGTGGGATCTCATGGCAATGACTCAGGCTCTCAATGCTGGCCTCCCTTAATGGTCTTCATCCAGTGGAACATTGATTTATTGTCCTCATGAGCCTCAAGTGACACCATTTACTCTTTCCCCAAGGGCTGGCAGGTGAGCAAGGTGACAATTGGTGACTGGACATGACCACTGCTCTGACCTGAGAGAGTGACACATGTGTGTGACGGCCTGTCCTCAGCCCTTCTCAAAATGTTTGTGCAGGAGCAGCCATAAATCCGCCTGTATTGACCCGAAGATGCAATCCAAGGCGTTTGAGCCTAGGCCTTATCTACATCACCTTATCAGGAGCGGGAGAGCGAGATGCACCCCGGGAAGGGAGGGGACTGCGCCAGAGGGTTTGGCCTCGTCCCTCCTGTCCTGGCACGGGGAGGGGACTGCGGGCAGAGCTGGGTAATGATTTGTCATGGCAGGACTGGGGTGTCTCTCTCTGCAGAGGAAACCTTGGCCGTGATTGACAGCGGGGCTGTTTCTGCCTCTTCCCTCGCTGTTGTCAAGTAATAATGAAGCTTTGTCAGTCCATCATGGACATGGATATGCCAGACTATGTCGACTCCCTGGACTCCTCCTACACCATGCTGGAATTCGACAACCTCCGCGTGCTCCCCAATAACACCGGTGAGATTTTTTTATTCATTTTCTCTTTAATAAGCTCCATTATTTTTGTTATAAAGCTGGTCACAGAGGAAAGGCTGGTGGGAGGTATGGGGCAAAGGGTGGAAGGGGTGATAGTTAAGCAGCTGACCTGTCAATCTCTGTTGCATCCATGGTTATGTTTGGGCTGAAACGTGACCCTTTCACTTGCTTGTCCCATTTTGGGTTATTCCTTTCATTAGTGGGCTGAGCATCACGCCCCGACGAGCCCACCAGGTTTTGCAGATGTTGGTATAGGTCTTCATGGCCTTCCCTGGGTTTGTCTCATTGCTTATCAGAGGAGTTATTACCAATATTTCTTGTTCAAATGTGTTTTTCGCTCCCGTATACGACTTCAGTCGATATTTAATCCTTGGGAAAACATGTCGTCCCAAATGCCATTTGCCCGTGACCGTGTGCCCTGTTTAAGTTGGTTCTGGGAACTTGGACTGGGAAGCAATATCCAAATCATTGCTAGCTTTGTGTTCCTTTTCTGGCTACCAAGATGGTCCAACAGTTTTTAGGGCACAAAAGGACTTGGCTGGGAGGCGGGAGTGTTTATACGCCGAGACTTCCGCTTCGTTCGCGGGAATAAAGCGCTTTGTGCGGTGTTTCATTTTTCTGCAGTCGAAAGTGCTCTGGCATAAAGCGAACTCCATTCTGTGAAACCAACTGCTCACTGTGTAAAAATAAAGGGCATTTTGGTCATACTGCATGAAACCAACAGTGCAACTGAATGAGATTCCAGCGTTAGCGATCCCTTCGGAGAGTTTTGGCAGCCTTTTAATTTGTTAAGAAGCTTAGTGAAATTAAGATGGGATTTTCGCATCTGGTCATTAATTGGCTCATCAAAAGAAATCAGACTTTCAGTAGGGATTTCACCTACAATGTAAAATGATTAGACTTTCTAGTGTGGGGCATGGAGGGAGGTATGGAGACAGGTAAAGTTAAAAGGCCCTAAGGAAGTTGAATTTAAAATTGCCTTCTGTAAAGCTCTGTCTCCCAATCAAGGGTTTTCAATACATATAATTTTTGTGAGCTCCAGATAGACTGGATCTTATTTTTGAAGAAAGTTTTCTATCTCTCATCCTACTCCAGAAATGTCATTTAACGCAGATGTTTCACTTTGTCACTTCCCGTTGAACAATAAGATATTTTTCCCTCTTTGAAGCGGCACAACTTTCCTCAAAATTCCATATAATTTTGCAAACGACCCACCAATGCCTGTTTGGGCTGTCTGTTGATTCACGCAGTAGAACTGACAGGTTGAGTTTTTTTTCTGAACTTTATCGAGCTCAGTATTGTGTTATTTGTTTAGCTGTTAATGACTAACCAGCTCTCTCGGGAAGTAGCTGCTTTGAAATTAGCTTGTTTGTCTTGGGTAAGTGTCCTTTTCTACGGTTTGTAAAAATTACTTCAAAAAAAGACCTGAAATGGTCATGCATGGAAATCTATTGCTGTCCAGCTGAGTTCAGTCCCCTGGGGTAATTCGAAAGCACAGTTTCCTTGTGGCTTCAGAAATAATTTAAAATTTTTTATACTCAAGAAACAACCTCGTTTTAGGTATTTTTTATAACTATACTGGATTTTTAAAAAAGATTGTTTATATCTCTCCTGAGGTTCATGTGTGTTTTCCCTTCTAAACGATGACAGCTTTCCCTTCTATAAACATGAACAGGAAAGGATGCAATATTTATTTTTATGGACTCAGCACAATTTCTTACCTTCTGAACAATTCCAAAAGTGAAAATTGGAATATTTTCAAAATAAGGTCATGCTTTCTTGAAACCAACTCCTTCCTTCTTCAGAACATTATTTCATCAAAATTTGGGGTGGATTAATTTTATGGAGCACTTCCTGTGCTTAGATGTTTCTTCTTCAGGAGGCTGCTATCATTCTGAGATTTTCCCAGAAATGTATTTTGGATTTTCCACCTTCAAATAGCCCATAATTTGCCAAATATTTTAAGATTAATTCAAAATAAAGAATAGACCACTTTATAGGAGTGATATAAAAAGTACTGAAGGTTTAAATAGAAAGACTGACAAAAGGAAAGGAGCAAAAATCACTGCTAATTCTTTCCTTTGTGAAATGTGTGTTGTAACAGCAGAAATTTTCCCATTCCACACAAATTTGTTTCCTTCACCTTGGCAGGCACTACAACCCATATTCTCAGTTTTTTGTGTGTGGTTAGTGCCCGTTCCCTCTCACTCTTGTCTCATTTTGGTGAAGATGTGAAGCATTGTGGCAATGCAGCCCCAACTCTTCATTTGAGAGTTGGGGAGTGCTTTCCCCCAGGGTGGTGCTCATTGTCACACTCCCCACTGATCCTTGGGACTCTGGTGAAATCTCTCCCAGCCCCACAGGAGTCTGACCCAGTTCAGACCATGCCAAAGCCACCAGAGATGTTTTGGCAGTGATTTTACCATTCCTTGAGCTCCAGGAGTGCCTGGAACAGCTCTGGCCTCTCTGGTTGGCACCTTTATCATCACTCCTGTAGGATTTGGGATCATTAAATAACAGCTGGGTTTTATATCCTAAAAACTCTTCTGTTTGCTGAAAGCTGATGTAGAAAGAGGCTGACCTGCACGTGGGCAGGGTTTAAACCCCCTCCTGACCTACATTTGTGTGTACAGCTTTCACAATGCTGGCTTTGGCACTGGGTTTGACTGTGTGTGTTCAAGCCCTAAACCCACACTGGTGATCTCTCCACATTCTAGCCCAGCACATGTAATTTGGGGATTTTTAAACTGCAAATTATGTGCACCAGAACTTAGATTTCCTGGTAGATAAAAGCCACCCTGGAAAGTATTTCAGGACAATTCTCTTTTACAATGTGCATCCAGAGGAGCTGTAGCCAGTAAAGGAACTGAAAGGAAAAGCAGTGCAGGGGTCAGGTATCATCCTCAGTGTCATTTCTTATCACTGTAAAACTGGCATTATCATCTCAGCCCTGGTTAGGCAATGATTTACATACAGAGGCAGTAGGTACCAAAAAATTCGTGTGCGTTTCAGTTGCGAGCTTGGCTGATCCCAAATCTGGGGAAGCCACTGGGGTGCTCTTCTCAGCCTTAGAGAATATATATAAATAGAGAATATATAAACTCACAAAAAAAAAAAAAAAAATGGTCACAAAACTTCAGCTATGTCTGCCAGTGAACCTTGGGAATTTTGTAATTAAAAATTATCATCATAATTAATGTGTATGCTGGTTTAGGGCTTTCCTTTTATTTATTTATTAACATTTCAGTTCACATTCAGCCAATTCAGCTGAAAAAGACACGTGGCTCCCTCCCAGGGTTTGAATTTTTTAGCTGTGGAGCTGCCCTAACACGGAGCCACCCAGCCTCACTGCTGGTTTGTTTGTGCTTCCATGGATACAAGTGAGGGCAAAATTTGGTTTGCTAATTTCCACACATGGTGCTGCTGGTTCCCTCTCCAGTAATACCTGGTTTAAGGCCAGATTATTAATTCCTTCCTTATATCAGCAAGCAGATTCTCCCATCCTACTCGCATAAGAGAAAAAAAAGTGTTTTCTGGTGAGTAACTATTTTCCAGCATCAGGAATATTTTGCAGTCTGGACCTAGTTGAAGGATGAAGAGTCCATTGGAGACCTAAACGGTTTGAGCTTGGTTTGATTCCTCTGAAATCTAGAGAAAGCATGAGTGGAGTGAAGAGGAAAATGGCTGGGAAATTATCTTTATTTTGGCTGTGCAAATTTTTAAAATGGAATCTAACACAGTGCATTTGTTTATGGTCATATGCTCCTTCAAAAAATGGATGGAACAACAGATGCCCAAATGTCCTGCAGTTATCCCCAAAGGAATATTCTGCACAGTTCATTTAATACTGAGTTATTAAGTAATATAAAATCAAGAATAACTTTTTAAAAAATCCCTAAAAATCGATGTAAGTTGCCATTAAAGACTTCATTGTCTTCTTAATGACAATGTTCCCAAAGGACCCAGGTTGTCATTTCCTGACGAATGTCAGGGCTGGGAGAATCTTACACAGAATTTGGGAAGAGGCAAATCTCAGTTCCTGTCAGTATGACCTGAGAATGATTTTGATGCTGTCATTCTTTCTGGTCATGTTGCTCCCATCTTGCTTAACCCACTTATTTACCCCATACACCAGGAGGTGAATAGGGACCAAAAGGGTTATTTTAGGAGGTGGCAGGAAATCTGAACTTTGCATTACTGAAATCTTGGCTAAAAATGTCTTAGTCTCAGCCTTAGCTAAGAAACTCTCCACTTTTTGAAAAACTAAAGCTTTGCTGGCTTTGTTATTTTTGGGGGGTAGATTGATTGCAATTTTCGTTGCACAGCAAATATTTTCACTATAATTTTTTTGATGTGTATTCACACACAAAAATAACCTTCTCTCGCTCTCTCTGTGTGTATGTACATTCTGTGTGTGGATTACCCAGAGCTATTTTTATGCATTATGGAATAGAAAACTCTCTCCAGGCAGACCAGATGGCAATTCCTCCCCTTTGAGCAGTTTTCTCTGAGAAACTGCTGAACTGAGCTTTCCCCAACTCTGTTGTGAGGATGTCCCATCCCAGAGACACCTCAGGGTGTGCCTTGTCCCAGGAACTTTTCTGAGGTCACTGGAGCACGAGGTGGGCTCCTCTGGAGCACAGAACATGCTCCCAGAGCTGTGATAAATTCATAAAACCTGCAGCGAGTGCCCAGGTCAAACAGATGGGGAGATACAAACACTGTCAGCTGCCCTCTTCGCAAGGGTCTCTGGTTTTTTCCTTCCCCAAACTGTGCCTCAAATTAGGAGGATTAAGAAGGGAGAGAGTCTGGTGGTTAGGGCAGAGGGAGAGCTTCCAAGGGGAGTTTTCAGCAGTGTGTACACACAGGGCAGGCAGGGGCAGAGCTATTCCTGCCCCAAATGAGGGGGTGCAGGAGGACATGACAGAGGGCATTCATATCACCTAATTTTAGGTGCCTAATTTAGAAGTCTGATCTTCCTGCACACCTCTGTTGCTTTCTAGTGGAAAGCAGTGAGATTTCAGTGAGAATTCTCTTTGGAGAGAATTCCAGAGGATGGGCCAGACACAGAACTAAAGTGGTCCCTGTGGGAGGTGTTTTCTCTGGCTTCCACCTGCAGAGGAGCTCTCAAGAGCAGCCTTTTATCTTCAGCACCTCTGTCATGGGCATGAAGTAGTTCATCCTTTCTGCCTCTGCTGTTTCTTCTCTGCATTCTATTTATTCAAGTTAACCAGCTTTTTTTCCCCATTTTCTTCTGTGGGCACCAGCTTTGAACCATGTTCTCCAGGTGTCTCCTTGAGGAGGTGGCTCCCCATCCTTCAAAAACATAAAACTCTTCTGCAAGTGAGGTTTCTTTATATCTCTCCAGGAAAGCAGTGATAATTGATAAATTCTCAGGCTTGGTTTGGGTTATGCAGCTTGAAATCCCTCTGATCACCAAAGTGAAGAATAGCATCAACACCAGAAGCAAAGGAGCTGAGCTTGGCAAGAGCATGACCATTTTCTTGGTTTGGAAAGACAGGTGTCTGCCAGGGAAAGCCAGAGCTTCCCTTGGGATGGAGAATGTAAACCCCCTCCCTCTGAATTACTATAATTTTGAAATTAAGGAGCTTTCAGGCAAAGATATGGGAATAGGAGTAACAGTTCTTTACTAGGAATATTAAAGATGCAGTAGTATGAAAAAAAGGGAAAATGAACAACAAAAAAGAAAAAACTGACAGTCAGAA
>VWYP01006390.1:327034-366080 GCA_013400435.1 Pycnonotus jocosus
TGTTTATCCAGGTCAATAATCCAGTGCACACAGGCTGTGCTGCTGTTCCCAATCCCAGGTTTATCCAGGTAGGAATGCTGGGCTCCTCCCCTGGGTGCAGCATCTCCCCATGGGATGATGGAATTGTCTCAGCCATGCAGTGAGCCTCGATGGCTCATTAACAGGAGATATCCCCTGCAGGGATGATGGGTTGTGGAAAAGATAAGAACACTGCCCCACTTGGTTTTAACAGAAAGATACCCGTCTCCTTCCCCTAGAGTTATGAGATAAAACACCTCCTCAACCATTTTCAACACATTGGGAATAGAACACATCTTGCATTGCAACCCACGACACCATAAACTCAGATGTTTCCACCTCAGGGAGCTCTAACTGTCCCCGTTCTGTGCCCGCAGAGGCCATCGCGGCCGAGTCAGCCAACACCAACCTGCACCCCAACGGGGTCAGCTCCCTGTGCTCCATCTGTGGGGACAGGGCCACGGGCAAGCACTACGGGGCCTCCAGCTGTGACGGCTGCAAAGGCTTCTTCAGGAGGAGCGTCCGCAAGAACCACGTCTACTCCTGCAGGTACCGGGATTGATAAACGCCATTTATGGATGCGGGAAATGATTTGGGGTGGGAATCAGGGGATCGTGTCTCAAATGCCCAAGCTGCCACACAGTTGAGGCCACCAGTAGGGCTGCAGTTTGGTTTACAAGGGGTAAACTCAGTCCTGTCTCTAAACTCAGCTCTATCTCATTTGGATCCTGAGACCTTCCGTGGCACCAAGCAATGCATTGAGTGAATTCACCATCACTGCTTTCCCCATGGTGTAAATGGAGGGAAAATCATAGACATGAGAATCACAGAGTGAACCAGGTTGGAAAAGACCTTTGAGATCCTTGAGTGCAGCCTAAAACCTGAGGTTTGACTGATGTGTAAAATGCATAAACACAGACCCAGAGTGTGGAGTGACACCATGACCTCGTCACAGCCCAGCAAGGGGAAGCCAAAGTAGCAAAGGACCAAAGCTCCAGAGATTTCATCTTTCTTGCTTTTCCTGGTAGAAAACAACAACAGACATCCAAGAATCTGTCACCTCCAGAGCTCTCTCACAGCTTCTCCATTCTTGTTTTGAAATACAATAAATTATGTCCACTGTCTTATCAGTGATGATTTTATGAATATTCTGAGAAATAAGTGTGGACCAGAGATGATTCACATCCACTTTGGCACACATTGAGAGAGGTTTTTTGCCAGGAGGAGGCTATAAATTATAAAGCTGCTATCTTGACTGACCTTAGAAAAATGATATTTATTCTAGCACAAGTGAAAGTGGAAAGAAATCCCAAACCTGAATACACTTAAGCCCTCCACCTCTAGTTAAAACCTGGAAGCTTTCTTTCTGTTCCAAAGCTTTTCCTCCCATTCCAAATTTTTATAATGCGAGTCATCCTACTTATTCAAAATGTTCCTGGTGCCCTTATCACTCCAGGACACATCAGCCATGAACCTGAGGTGACAGCAGTGTCCACCTACACAGTGCCCATCCTATGAACTATGGGATTCCTGTAGGAGATGATGAACTCTGCTACTGGTTTCTTTGAAATTTCAGCTGTCGGTCTCCTGGGAGCGGAGTCGTTGCCTCTCCCCAGGAATCCATGAATCTCTGTGATATTTGGCAGCTCTGGGAAGATCCACAACACTGAAGCCAAGCTTGTGTGCAAGCCCTTATTTGGTGAGCTCAACCCAGCTCAGAGCTCTGCTTATGGCAGACATGAATTCCTCTGGAAGTCTCTGGGCCTTTGCACCTTTGGCTTTTCACCAGTCTGGGAAAGGGCCTCAGCTTTTACAACCTGATGGTCCCGGAGTAACCCACGTCATTTCCCCTCTGCGTGGAAGATTCCCCTTCCATTGTTTCACCCTCCATGGGGAGAGATGCCAAGCCTGTGTGGGCCACCCCTGGAACAGCACAAGGGTTCCTAAATCCCCACTGAAAGGAGGAGGAGTTGGGAGGCCACGAGCCTCAGAACAAGGCTGCAGACCCAAAGGCCTTGTGGCCCACGGCGCGTTTTATTCTACGCAAATCGTAGAATAGTTGACAAGTGAAATCAGACAAACCCCAGCGCCAAACACCCAAAAACTGTCTGGAAATGGGAGGTGGAGCTCCTAGCAGAGCACAGCTTGATCCACAGTCATGTTTTCACAGCCAAACCCATCCCAGTCCCTGCAGGGTGGGTGGTCTGAAGCCGCTGCGCTGGCAGGAGCGGCGGTGAGGAAGAGGAGGAGCTGGGCCAAGCCAAAGTTGATTCAATCCATTTCTAGCAAACCTTTGGCTGTCCTCTAGCACCACGCAGTGTGGAGCTCAGGGAGGTCTGGGGGCTGTATTTTGGGCTGCTCAGGGTGAGGGGCTCGCAGATAGCCAGGCTGGTTGCTCCATGTTGTATTTCCCATCTCCTCCCAGGTTCAACCGACAGTGTGTGATAGACAAAGACAAGAGGAACCAGTGCAGGTACTGCAGGCTGAAGAAGTGCTTCAGAGCTGGCATGAAGAAAGAAGGTGGGTGCAAAGAGGCTTTTCAAACCTTCCTGCTGCTCTCTCAAGCCTTATTCCACTGTAGATCATGGTGGAGAGCAGCAGCAGCAGCACTGGCTGGAGACATGATGATTGTGTGTCACAGAGAGATAGTTTTTGTTGCAGCTGAAAGCTCCATTTGCCATTTTATCTCAATTTCAATGAGCCCCCTGACACCATTCACCCATCCTGTGAGGCTGGACTTTTAGTCCTTGGAAAGGGATGGGCTTCCTCAGGGATTATTTGGTCTCTAAGCACTTTACAGCAGCAATTTGCTGTCTCCATCCCACTGGTGTGACTCCTAATCCCATCTGTGCCAATCTCAGCGAGGATCTGCCACCTCCAATCTCATAAACGCCATCAGTTTGCTGCTTTGGGTGGTGTGATTGGCTGGGCTGCTGCTCACGTAGCTGCGTGCAAGGGCAAGGTACAGCCTGAGCACGGGGCCTGAAGGGCTGGGAGCCTCTCCTCCGTGGCACAGGGCAGAGCTCCTGAGCAGGGTGACTCATGTGTCCCCCACAGGTGACTCATGTACCCCAACAGAGGACATGACTCACTGCAAAACCCTTTGGTCGTGCTGCTGGTGACAGGGTGACAGTGGAGCCACCACCAGCACTGAAGGGCCAATCCCATATTGACCAACACTTTTTGTTGCACTTCCCATTGTCTGCATGGAGGAGGTGGAGAGCTGTAGGTTTGGGTGCCAGGGACCATCAGGATGTGCCCTTTCTAAAGGAAATGCTGTCATTTCCTAATGCTCTGCAAGGAAAAAAAACCCATTTCTGTTAACCTGTGCCTGCATGCAGCTTCCCTGGGGGAGTCTGGGATCTGTCACAGCACTCCTGGTGTCTGATTCTGACACTGGGAGAGCATGGATGATGCTGTTTTATTGTGTTTTACTGTGATTGTCCTTGCCCACTGAGTGCCTGACAAACTGGGGGCTCAGCCCACCCAAGGTTCAGGTTGTTGGACGAAAACTTCACGCTCTCCACCCTTTATTTGTGCTGTTTCCCAACCCACTGCCAGCTACAAGATGAGAGAGGTAGAAATGAGTTTGAAAGTTTCTTTCCATGCCACCGAGTTCGCCCAAGAGGTGGAATTGTGGCCCTATTGAACCCAAGGGGAAAATATGTCATTGATTTCTGGTAATTAATAAGATTTTACTGGTGATGAAATGATCTTTCCAATCTTCTGACCATATGTTTTTTTTTGGAGAAGAAGGGTGTCTTGAAATCTGGCATAAGTCATGGATGAAGCAAAAATGCTGGCTGGTTTAATTTAGGAGAAATGGAGTAAATACAGCAGATGGAAAAATAAATAGAGTTCAGATTAATAAAGACCGAACTGAAGCTGATCTGGTCAGTTCTAGGTGGGATAAAGCCAATTGCCAATGCAGCAAACTGCCCTGCTTGGAAAGGCTGAAATCTGGTTATCAGATCTATTCTTTGAGCTGGAGCATGACTTTTATTGGTTTTTATGGTAAAAGTTATAAAACCTTGGCTCATGCCTCCATCACTGAGTGCAGCCTGATGGGGGATGACTCATTTCGAGTTCCACATCGTCACATTCCTTGAAACTTTTTTTTATGAGTGCAGTCAGGTTGTGCGCTCGGGAAACTCTCCTGTGTTTGGCAAGGAAGATTTTAAAGCACCTTGAGCAACTGCTGTGCAGAAATTAGCTGAACTGACCAGAGCTCTACCCCAAGCACAGGGCTGGGGGGAAAAGAAAATTCTTGCACAACTGTGTGTGCACGAAAAGAACACGGCTATTTGCTTTTGGGTGGTTCTAGATTAATATTAAACAGCATTGCGAAGCGTTGGGGAAAGGGAGAAGCCATGGATGGAGCACGACTGGAGTGTCCAAATATTTGTACAAATTCTTTTGGGGCGTGCAGCAGTTGGGAGGTGGCAGCGGTGACATCCACGCTCGCCGTGCTCTGCGTCCCAGCGCTGGCACAACCCCTTTTCCCTGGCACATTCCTTCAGGGCCAGCCCTTATAACGGCAGCCAGAGTTCCCAGGGTGTGGTGAGAGCGTTGTTTATCCACGGCAGAGGGGAAGGAGCTGGAAACGATCCTTTTCCCAGGCTGGCTGTGACAATACACCTGGGGTGGGGTCACCCTCGCCCGTGCCCCACTGACCCACTGCTCAGCGCCTGTGTGCACAGCCTCGGGGAACTTGCTGTTCCCTGGGAAAACCAACTGATAAACGGGAAATTTGGATCAAGAGGGGGTTTGTTTTTTTTGTTTTTTAGGTTTTTTTCCCCCCAGTCTTCCTGTGTTGTAAGATCTGATGTGACGCGCTTGGATATTTCTCTTTCTCTCACTTTTTTTTTTTCCTTTTGGAAACTTTTCTAGTGAATAAGGAATTACAAGGAACTGTGTGGCCTGGTAGAAGGGAAATTTCTCCCTAAAGAAAAAGCCATATAACAGAAATATCTGAGCTCTGTGATGACCAGGTCTGCCTGGGACTGTAGGATTTAAACTGTGTCAGAGGAGGTTTAGGTTGAATATTATGAAAAAGGTTCTTCCCCCAGAGGGTGATGAGGCACTGAACAGGCTCCCCAGGGAATGGCTGAGAAAATTGCCAGTAGGATCTTTAGATTGCCTGGTTTGTACAGCCTGAATTCAATCCTACTGCCAGGAAGGACCAAGACTGCCCCACACAGGAGCCCCACACCTTCAGGCTTGTGAATTGAGATGGGATCCAAGTTCCATCAGCACTAACGAGAGCAGGGAAGAGATAAAATTTGAGTCCTGTGGAGAGTCCAGTTCCCAGATCTCCTAGAAAATAGCTCACTCAGAATCACTCCTACCCAAATGGCATTTTTGATATCGATAATTCACTTTAATAACAATGATTAAAGTTAGGATGAGGGGAGAGGGAAAGCCTTGCCTCAACAACAACAAAAACCCCCTCTTATGTCCTAAGCACCTCTATGATCAGGATCTAAGAGTTTTCCAGGAGATTCACTCCTTTATTCTTGCATTGGGGTTAAGGCTGGGACTCTGTCTGAGGGTGGTCTGGATATTTTGGGGATTTTCTGGCTGTTGCCCCTGACTTTGTCTGCTGGCTCAGAAGGTTCGATTTCCATTGTCTTGCACAATGCTACCAGACAGGTTTTTGGTCACTGCAGCATCAGTGGCTGAGCAGAACACCAGGTACTTAAACACCCAAAGAAAACAGCAGGATTCTATTTTTAGCATCTCCCTGAGATCATGCTGAACCTCGAACAAATCAGCAGGGTGTGATTTCTCAAGTGAGCCAGGGCATCTCCTCACACAGAGCCTGAAAACCTGGAAGCTTTTTTGAAATGCCACCACTGCACTGTCAGGATTCAGTTTGCTGGTGGGAAAACAAAAAAATGAGGGGTTAATATTTAACCTCTCATCCCTTTCAGAGTAATTTATGAATGTGCATGGACTTCTTTAGTTTTATGTAGAAGTTAAAAAAAAGTTGTATCACTTATTGCTGCAACAGTAAGGAGGAGGGAGAGTTTGAGGGAGGGTTTGAGGCTTTTCTTTATTTATTATTGTGAAATTGGACAGGTTTATAGGACAGTTTTATTAGTGCTTCACAGGGCCTCTACCTTGTTTCATACCTTTTGTTTGCACATTTCTTCTGCCAGCTTTCAGCAGGCTGGGACTGTGGTTTATTGCAAAGGAGGATGGAAAAGATAAAGGATCTTCTCTACCTTCAGCAGTCATAAATCAGCCCACAAGCCCAGGAAAGGATTAAATGTACTTGTAGCATTGGGATTTATTTGCGAATAAAACACACCACACCTACAAAATCCCAGGCAGCTCAGGGGAAAAAAAAAAGATTATTTGTGGATATAAATTAATCAGGCAGCAGGAGGAGTAAATCTGACGGTGAAGACAGAAACCCTGGGAGTGCACCAGGCAGGGAACTCTCTCCTCCTGCTCTCTCTGTGCCATTTATCACCACATTTCCAGCCCCACCAGCACTCACTGAGGCTGTTTTAGTGGAATAATGATGGAAAGAGCAATTCCTGTGCAGGCAAAGCTCGAATCTCTGCAGTTGCTGTGGAAAGTTCCTGGTTTGCTGCTCTGTGCTCCCATTTATTGGACTCCCTGGAGATTCCTCATCCCAGGCTCTGGCCCTGTGTGCCAAGGCAGCAAGGACAAACAGTTTGGGAAGCAGGAGCTCGCTGCAATCCCACAAAGACGGAGCTGTGGAGCTCCAGGCAGAGTGTCCAGCCTTGCCCTGAGTGACAAAACCGTTCTGAGGGCTCCCCTACGTCACACTGAGATTGTGTTTGTGTTCCCATCCTCCTCCCACAGCCAGGACACGCTGTAGCCAGGGACAATTCCCTGGAGGGAGTCACAAGCATCCTTCTGCCCTCTCTCCCCTTTCCCTGTGGGAAAGCCCAGCTTGGGGCCACGCTGTCCCTGGCCAGCTCCATCCTGGGGACTCTCTGACGTCCCTTCTTGCAGGGCTTGGGTGGATCCTTGTGGTGTTTTCTGGCTTTGGGAATATGCAGAGAACAGGATTAGAGAGGGGAAAAAAACCCCAGGGAACAAAGATTTTTGCCAGGCATTTCTGGAAATAGCATCCCCTGGGAGACAGAGGGGTCCAGCACTGGGTTTTTGAGTCCTTCATGTAGGTTTGGTGAGTTTTATTGACAGCAAAGCCAAGATCACAGCTGAGCCCAGCACATCCCTTGAGCACCCCCCTGCCTCACCAGGAGTGACCCATCCCTTCCCTTTCACAAACACAATAAACACAGCAATATAATCACTGCACAGTCAGAGATTAATTTTTGTGGCAGGTGAAACATTAACTCCCCTTTGTGTCCAATTCCAGCACATCTCGGGCGCTCTCAGCGATAACACCCGAATCACCTTGAGAAAGTCTCTCTGTGCCATCCGCTTCCACTGGAGGGCTGAGCTTATCAGAGCATGAGGGAGGCACTGAAATATGTGCCATAAAAAGACTGGAGGGGGAAAAAAACAGGCTGAGGTTTCTTAAAGGAGTCTGTCATGGGGACCAGCTCTGCCTGGGACTGCAGGGTTTACATAAAATCAGGTGTGCAGCTCGATTGGAAAGGCAGAACTTGTCCCTTTTATTGTAAGGCCCTGAGAGCATGTGGGAGAGCATTGATATAAATCCAGGTGTAGGAGCTTGGATGGAGATTTCACAAAATAGCCAGTGATGGCACAGATTGGGTCAGGCTTGCTGCCATTCACCTTTCTGGTGGTCCAATAAACCCCATGAAATGTCAAGATCGTGGTTCCTATAACCACCTTCACCTTCAGGCTGAGCCTCCCCTCGTGCACAGAGCAACTTCTGCTGCTGTCTAAGCAGGGTCAGCAGAGCCTCCCAAAAGCTGTGCTGTTTTTTCTCTAATCTGATGACAAATTGCCTCTCTGTAGCATCCATAGCCTGAAAATGCTCCAGGAATGTGTTTGGTGCGTGGCACCTCTCAGAAATGGATGCACCTGGCAGGCAAGGCAGGCTCTGAGGCTCAAAGTCAGATCCCCACAAGCTGATCCTGACTGACAGCAAGGCTGAGCCCCAGATCTCAGAAAACAAACACTGCCCTCCTGTCGATAAGGGGAGACATCGATTTTTTGTCACTGCTGCTTGTTTTCTGCCCTTTCACTTGGTTGGCCCCTCATCAGAGGCTGGTTAGGAAAACAGAGCAGTGCTTGGACATGAGATGGCAGAAAAAAAACCACCTTCCCTCAAATTGTGCAGAGCAGTGACCACACTTTCCCTTTGCATGGATTCCCAGGAATGAGCCCTGATGCTCTAAAACAAAGACCCAGCAGCGAGGCAAAGACTCAAAAGAATGATGGCAAAATAACTCTGCTGATTCTGCAGAAAGGGAAAAATAAAAATGCTGGAAAAACTTTCTCCAGTGGCCACTTTTGAGACAAACCCACGGTGTTCAACACCAAGGGGTTAAAGCACAGAGTGAGTTGAGCATTGGCAGCTCTGTTTGAGTCATTCCCCCCAAAATGAAGCAAAAGGAGTCTGGGATTGCTGGATGAGGGAGGAGGGATGTGCTGCACTGTCACCATGTGCTGAATCTTGCTGCTCCCTCTGCTTTAAGGACATGGCAAGTGCCTTTCTGAGCTGTTTGTGGCTGTGAGCTGCCAGGGACACATCGAGTGTGCTCAGGCTGCTGGACAGAGGCAAGAGGGCTTGGGGGACAAACCAACTGGCTGGGGGGGGAATTTCTCACTGACACAACCACTGGGATTTTCCCAGTTCCACAACCAGTGGAATTTTCTCATTTCCACAACCATTGGGAGTTTCTTACTGACACAACCACTGGGATTTTCTCACTTCCATCACCACTGGGATTTTGTGGAAACACAACCACTGGGATGAGTTTCTCACTGACACAANGCTGTGAGCTGCCAGGGACACACCGAGTGTGCTCAGGCTGCTGGACAGAGGCAAGAGGGCTTGGGGGACAAACCAGCTGGCTGGGGGGGGGAATTTCTCACTGACACAACCACTGGGATTTTCCCAGTTCCACAACCAGTGGAATTTTCTCATTTCCACAACCATTGGGAGTTTCTTACTGACACAACCACTGGGATTTTCTCACTTCCATCACCACTGGGATTTTGTGGAAACACAACCACTGGGATGAGTTTCTCACTGACACAAGCACTGAGAGTTTTTCACTTCCACAACCTCTGGGATTTTCTCCCTGACACAAGCACTGGGATGAGTTTCTCACTGACACAGCCTCTGGGATTTTCTCACTGACACAAACTCTTCTCTCTCTCTCGTTCCAGCCGTGCAGAACGAGCGTGACAGGATCAGCATCCGCAGGAGCAGCTACGAGGACAATGGCTCTCTGTCCATCAACGTCCTCACACAGGCTGAGGCCATGGCACAGCAGGTAGGACACCTGGGGACAGCCCCTCCAAACGGCCCTAAAAAATTCCAGCCCCTTAAATCAACCAGGGCTGGATGGTTTTTCTGCCCTTGGATGGCTCCTGCACAAACCCACAGGGAAGGAAGTGCAAAAAATCCAAAAGCAGACAGGGAAAATCCATTATCAAGGCAATGCATCCTGCAGGGAGGAGATGCAGCCTTTGGTGGAGGATAGAAAGCTGGAATTCCAAGGGCTGAGGGATGTTGAAGAGCCCAGGTCCCCTATTCCCCCAGCCTAAATTGTTGCTGCACCCCTAAAATCTCCCTGCTTTCACACAGAATTTTGTCCTTCCTTGCTGCACTCTCTGTCCTGCTCTGAGCATAATATTCCAGTCGTGGTTGATTGTATCTTTCCTCATAACTTCTTTATCAGGATAACAATTTCAGGGCAGAAAAATAATGTGAATAAATCCTCGGGGCTTCAGCTGATGCTGATCGCTTTTTTATTTCATGCTCCACCATTAATTTCACCCTGAGCGTCCTTTAAATTCTTATGCAAATGCCCTTTCTCCATGGAAACACACGGTCCAGATGTTGCACATTACATGCAGCAATGAGCCCCCTTCCTTTTTTTGAAAATTATGATTTTTTTAACCCTCTCCCTGCCACGCAGCCCTTTAGAGAACAAAAAGGGAGTTTTGTGTCCTTGACAGAGAAAAGCTGGATGCATTTCATGCATTTGGTTGGCTGGGGGGGATTGCTGGGAAGCTGGGACACAGCGCCGTTGGCTCCTGCTAGGGATGGGAATGTCAATTTTGTCCTGAGCCAGCCCTGGAGAGCGGGGAGGGAGGAGGAGGAGGGCTGGGTGTGTGTTGGGACTGAGCACCACCTCGTGGAAGATGCTCCATGGGCTGAGCTGAGCACAGCAGTTCAACCACAGCATCTTCTCAGAGCCCTGATGGGATGAATCCTTGCTGTGGAGGGTGATAAAGCAGCGTTGACCTGCTCCAAACACAGCCGGGTGGTTTCTCTTCCAGTATTTATCCCTGAGCCCCGTGCACAGCACAGACATCGCCATGAAGAAGATTGCCACCATCAACGATGTGTGTGAATCCATGAAACAGCAGCTGCTGGTGCTGGTGGAATGGGCAAAATACATCCCGGCCTTTTGTGAGCTCCCCCTCGACGATCAGGTAAAATCAAAGGGCTCTTCCCGGTGAATCCAGTGCCTCTGAAAGGAATTCCCAGCTGGACGTTTCGAGGGAGAATCTGCCATTAACATACACATCACCCTATGCAGAGCTGTAAACAACAGGAGAGAAAGAAGGACCAATTAAAAATAACTTCAAAATGACCAAAATCTCTCAAAATATAGAGAAACTTAGAAAAGATCCAGTCAAAAAATTCTGGTTGGTGTCAGACTGCTGCAGTTCTGAATTACAAGGCAATTCTGATTTTGCCTTTACTGGTACCAAATAATTGAACAGCCAATCTGTTTATTTCCAAAGAACTCAAATTACTCAAGCCCCTCTTTGCTATTTTAGTTAAAAACAGCTTCTCATTTAGTTTGCCACGGATGTAGCACTTGTCAAAGTGAACACACACTGATATTTCCTAGCCCTGAACAGAACTTTATCTGCAGATCTCCCAGATCCAAACAAACACCAAATGAGGCTTAATTAAACAGCAACAGCTCAGCATTTCTTTCTCTGCCTTTCCAATATAATTTTATTTCTTTCTCCTGTGCCACCTCCAGGTTGCCTTGCTCAGAGCCCACGCAGGGGAACATCTGCTCCTCGGGGTAGCCAAGAGGTCCATACCATACACTGATTTCCTGCTATTAGGTGAAGTAGTGAAACACACCCCTGATTTTATAATTCACCCCCTCCCAAGTCATTCCCGAGCTTTCTGCATCCCTGAAACCCCCTCAGCCACTCCTGGGCGTGGGCTGCACATCTGGGTGGAGAGAAAAAAGGAGCAAGTAAATTCAGATTTTTGTAACTGTTCCCTCACTGTTTGGAAAGGAGCTGGAGAGGAGAGTGAAAAAGAGCAGGTAAATTCACTGGGGTTTTTATAACTGTTCCCTCACCGCTTTGAAACTGTGGATGAGAAAGCCCCAGTGTTGAAATGGCATCTCAAACTGGGTTGTCTTGGTTTTGTAGCTGAAATTGCCAAGGCTCAAGCAATGAGGTGTTTGGGTATAGATACTTAAAAACGTAGCAGAAATGTCTGTTAAAAATTACAGTGCAGAGAGGTGTTTCCACACAGCTCTCTGCCACCACAGGTGGGATTGTTTTTTTCAAAAATGAGAATACTGACCCTGAAAGGCTCACATTAAAGAGCAGAGAGAGGGATAACTTCGTTTAAGAAAAGAAAACCAAAAATAAAGGTGCCACACTGCTCACAAGCAGATGCTCGATGTAACAGAGGGCAGAGCAGAACGTGGAGCAGGCTGTGTGCACAGTGTGGGTGCACTGACGTGCAAAGGAGATAAATAAGGAGCAGGGGATGAGATCCAGGGCTTGCTTCTCACTGGTGGAGCAGCTGACAAAGCTGCAGAAACTGGAAATTGCTGCAAACAGCACTGGGACTCTCAGGAAACCCTCCTCGGGGTAACTGCTGGATGGGGCCAGAGCTGGAGCCAAAGCCTGAAAGGGAATTCCTCTTGTCTTCCCAGGGAATGATTTCATCATCCCAATGCACTGCCCAGAGCTGGAGATCGCTCGTGTGGCCACCAGAATCTTGGATGAGCTGGTGAAGCCCTTGAGGGACATCCAGATCGATGACAACGAGTACGCCTGCCTTAAAGCCATCATCTTCTTTGATCCAGGTGAGATTCCTCCTGACTGCCAAGCACAGGGCTTGCAGAGCAGCTGGGGGCTCTCCAAAAACCAGGAAAAACCCCTTGGAACCCCTCTACACCTCACCCTGCCCGTGCTGAAAGGAGAAATACTCAGCAGTGCAGTTTTAAGTGACCCATTCCTGAGTGTTTTACTCTTTAGCAAGGAAGAGCTCCAGCCAGGCTGATTGTGCAAGGCTCTGCAGGCTCTGGAGGAGTTTGGCTGCTTCAGGAGCTTGGCTTTGGGAAAGCCCATCAGCCTGAAATGCAGGAAATGATCATTAAGGACACACATGCCTGTATTAATTATGTATAAGCAGAGTGAGCCAAACGAGCAGCAGAGAGCATCCATAAGAGTCCAGAGAGCACCATCAAAAACCACAGAGAGCTGGGCTGCCCTGAGTGCCCAGAAATACCAGGGATCTGCTAATGGAGCTTGCTGGAAGCCAGCAGCAACCCAGGGCAGGGCTGATCCACAGGATGGAGGACAGGGAAACAGAGAAAAACCAGTTTGTTTTGAAGTTTTGCTGTGTTTATTCCAGAAGCACAGGGGGTTCTGCCTCAGCCCAGGCTCCAGTGGGTCACCCTGGAACTCAGGGAGGTGGGAGAACAATCTCAAGTCCAGACAATGCCCTTTTGTCTTTTAGCATGGAGAAATCAGAACATCACCCATTAATTATTGGGGGTTTTTTTTGCTATATTCACTGGTTCAAAACCAAGATCCAGGAGTTTCAGGAACATCATGAGCCTTGGCTCACCCAAAGCCTGCTGTGAACAGAGTAAGGGTGCTTTCATCAAATCGATTTTGACAAATTACCTTCTCGGCTGATCAGTGTCTCCCTGCAGCTTTAGATCAATGTGACAGCGAGGTGCTGAGGTTTCAGCTGGAAGGAGGAGGTGTGAAGCTCCCCAGAAGTGAAGTTCATCCATGCTAACGAGCAGGAGTGTCCTCAGAGCTTCCTGCTGACACACAATCATTTGTGAACCACTTTATCTAATCTCTTGGCACCACAGCCCCGAAAATGTGGTGCCTGTGGATTCTTTGCAGACAGAGAAGGAAATGGTGCAGTGATCCAGAAATCTGAGGTTTAGATAACAGCAGGGGCAGGAGTGGGAGGCTGTAAATGCCAGCATTTCACTCAACTCAGGGACAACTTTATTTGCTTCAGCAAAGCTGGACAAGTGGTCCTTGAAAAAAAGGATGGACCACAGGTCAAAGACAGGAGAGCAAGATGGGAACTTGATGCTGCAGTGAGCGTAATCACAGCACACAGGCACTAAAACTGCTTGCATTCAGTGGTGGCAGGTGTGACTCAAAGTTTTCAGGGGAAAATTCCAGGCTGTTTCCTTGGAAGGATAAATATTTTAACTTCTAAAATTTTCCCCTTCGCTGATGGCAGTAGGCAGACACGCTCGTGTGAAGCAAGCTCCCATTTTCTCACTGTTTCCCTCCAAAGTCTCCTCAAATTACTGTTTCCCCTCCAGTTACTGTTTCCCCTCCAATTCTCCTCCCTGTTTCCCTGTTCCATGTGAGATGTGAAGCCATCACAGCTGACCTTGGAGACTCTGTCAGAGCATCAGGGCCATCTCATCCTTTTCCATGTGATGCCTTGGGAAGGCTGAGCTGGAACGGAGACTGGGCAGAGCCAGAGAATAAAGCAGAGATTTATTGAAAGGCCTCTAGGATCCACCTTGGGCAGAACAAGAGCCTGGCCAGGGCTACACTCAAGGTGGACCCAAATGGTCACAAGGTCTCACATTTTTATACATTTTTGGTTCATTTGCATGTTGGAGTTAATTGTCCCATTCCAGCTCCAGGTCCTGCAGTCCCATCCTTCTTGTTCCTCCCTTCAGCCACCCTTGGTTGTGCTTTGGGGCTGAAAGTTGTCCTTGGTGTGCAGCAGGAAAAGGATTTGTTTTGTGTCCGTGCTGTGTGCAGAGCTGAGTGACCCTGACTGTGAGCTCAGAGCTGCACCCCTGGGTGCACAGAACATGAAAAACACGAAAAGATAAAACTTGAGGCATCCCCTGCACACAGCCTGCCTGACAGGCTGAAATTTGCCCTCTCAGGCCAGCGATTAACTCCCTTTTCCCCCTGTCCCAGACTGCAAGGGGCTGAGCGAGCCGGGCAAGGTGAAGAACATGCGCTTCCAGGTGCAGGTGAACCTGGAGGATTACATCAACGACCGCCAGTACGACTCGCGGGGCCGCTTCAGCGACATCCTGCTGCTGCTGCCGCCCCTGCAGAGCATCACCTGGCAGATGATCGAGCAGGTGCAGTTCGTGAAGCTCTTTGGAGTGGCCAGGATCGACAGCTTGCTGCAGGAGATGCTGCTGGGAGGTACGAGCTCCTCCCGAGGAGGGGCAGCACAGCTGGGTTGTCTCAAAGCTGTTATTCCGGGTTTGTATCTGCTGGGGGGTGTGCGGGAGGGAGGAGGGAGGGGAAAGGGGTTTTAAGCTGAAAGAGAAAAGGTTTAGGTGGGATATCAGGAGAAAATTCTTCCCTGTAAGGGTGGGGAGGCCCTGGCACAGAGAAGCTGTGGCTGCCCCTGGATCCCTGGAAGTGTCCAAGGTTGGATGGGGTTTGGAGCATCCTGGGACAATGGGTGGCATCCCTGCCCATGGCACGGGGTTGAAATGGGATGAGCTCCAAGATCCCTTCCAACCAAAACCATCTGATGGATTATAGCTTGAAGGATCCTTCTCACTCCAGTCCAACCCCAGAGCCATCCTTCCCAGCCTAGCTCTGGAAATCTGCTGAGATTCACAGCAAAGGATCCACCCTGGGGTGTGGCACTTGACTCCCACCTAACTGAGGCAGTTTAAGGAAGACAACGCGTCTTTTGTTAGAAATGTGCAAAAGTTACAACTTTATGGGAAATCTGGATCAGAGCAGCACTTGGGACACCCCCCCAGGGCAGAACAGCACAGCTGGAGAGCAGCTGAAACCCCAGACATCCCAGGGGGCTGTCCCTGCACAGCCAGAGGCTGAGAGCAAAGAGGAAGGAAGCAGAGATGAGCCATTAACCTTCACCCACAGAGGTCTTCCACATCCTCTGCACGGAAAAGATTTAGCCCAGAGCATCTGGTTTGTCAGGAACTATGCAAGGAATGATGTCCCTTCCCAATTCCGCTTTGCAGGAACCAGTGCTGATCTCCAGTACCAGTCAGCACCTCCCAACATCAACCTGGAACCTCTGCCAGGACACGTCCTGCAAAGCAACATGACCTCTGTGATCCACACTGCTCCAGACCGTAGGTCCCCCTTTTTGCATTATTTACAGTCTGGTTTTGCATTATTTACAGGCCATTTTTGCATCATTAGCATCAGCGTAGCCAAGGAGCTGGGCAGCAGACACAGTTCAGGAAAAAAAAAATCTATTTATTTATTTTAAAAGTGTATTTATTTTTTAAAGAAGTGTATTTATTTTAAAAGTTTCTTTATTTATTTAAATAAATTTAATTTAAGTTCTCTATTGAAGTAAACTTAGGTTTGGTTAAGTTCTTTAAGTTTATTTATATGAGTTTAAGTGTTACACTGGAATCAGAGCTCACAGCCCCCCTTTGCTGTGATTCCAAAGAGGAGTTAGGATTTTTAATGGTAGCATGACCCGGGTGAGGGGGTTGAGATGTCACTAAAACAACACAAGATAGAAAAAAAAGGGCAAGAAATCAGGATTGGGTGTCTGTATGGATTTGGCAGCACTGGGAGATGCCACAATAGAGGACAGATGGTTTTTTATGGCAGGAGTTCCCTGGAGTCGTTGCCAAACAACAGGACCTGAATACAAGATGATCTTCAATCACCCTGGGCACTGCTGGGGGTGGGTTGAGGCATTTATCCCCTGTTGGACCATGCTGTTCAAAAAAGAAAAGCAGAACAGGAGGTGTAATTTAACAGCCACTGCCATGTAATCACAATGTCCTGTACTCAGCCTCCCTCCCCCTGCCAGTTACAATCATTTACCTCCCGTAGTGTATTTTGCTGCTTCTCAGCTATATAAACGCTGGCATAATTTTATCTTAGGTGGCTTTTATTTAGCTTTTAAGCCCCTTTCCAGCAAAGGAGATTAGAGAAATGCTGTGCTCTGTAAATGAGGCTGCAGGTTGAGCCCCTCTCTGACAAGATGAAGGACTGAAAAGCAGTTGGGGGCATTCCCCAAGTGCAAAATACAGGGAAGAACTGTTCCATATGTGCCAGTCCACCCTGAGCCTGCTCACAAACCAGGAAAGGAGGACGGGCCAGGATCCCCCAAGCTCCTGGGGTTTGTAGGACGGTTTGCTGATTTCCATTGAACACCATCCAAGCCCACGTTAATCCTGTTTCTTTTTTTTCTCTCCCGCAGCATCTCCTGAGACATCCCTTCCATCTCCCTCTGCCAGCACGGGCAGCGAAGACTATAAACTGGGCTCCAGCGCAGGGCCCAGCAGCGTAGTGCAGCTCCTGCCCCAGACAGTGCTGCCCAAGCAGGAGATGCTCTAGGGGAGAGGAGGAAGGAGGTGCTGGGAGCCCAGTGGGAGCCGTGCTGGCAGTGAAAGGGGCCCTTTCTCTTTGCAGAGGCCAAGCACAGCAGCCCCCTGCCCGCAGCCGCCCTTCCCCGCCCGTGAGCCCCGCGCCAGGACAGCCCGCAGAGGAGCCTCGCCACCTCCAGCAGGAACAAGGATTGGGGTTTGTGCCCCCCTCAGTAGGGCCAGGACTGCCAGGCCCATCGGGGCAGGGTTCTCGGTGTGTTTGTGGCCATCGCTCGGTGTCATTGTCGCCCTTCCAGAGCCGCTCTCTGCATCGACCCCAGCGCCCTGCACAGCTCCTGGTAAAACCCCCCACGCACACAGCACGGCCTCAATCGGGATGGAGAGGTCTGTTCCCGTCACAAATTTGATTAATTACACTCCCACTTCTGTTAAGCTTTAGGGAAAACAGCATCATAATCCTTGGAAGGCCAAGGCCTTATTCCACCCAGCAGGGCAGCCAACATTTGATGCTGTCCAGTTCCTTTTTATGAACAGAAATACCAACATTTTGCTATTTTTCATCATTCCCAGTATATCCAGAGTCCATTTGCAAGCCAGTGGATGGACTCTACCTTGTGAGCACATCTAACACCAGGCAGCAGCAAAGATCTCTGCCTCTCACCATTGCTGCTGCTCTGGTGAACCCCCAAATCAAGGCTGACTAATCCCAATCCCTGCTTTGTGCCTTCTGCAGGCTTTTACTGCAAACATTTCTGGAAGAAGCGAGTGCCCCAAAATACCTTTTCCCAGTACACAGACACGACTTTTCTGTAGTTTTGTATTTCTTTGTAATGTCTGCAACGTGGCTCTAAATTTAGCCAAGAAAAGGAATAGGTCTGTGAGCCACTTATCACAAAAAGGGGTTGTATTTAAAACAAGGTGCTTCTGCCTTAATGTAAAATGTAATCAGAAGTTAAACAACAAATTAAATGAGCCCAGTGGTGACTACACAGCCTCAGGAGTTCCCAAAGTGCTGCTGTTGTGCTATGGAGTTGATTTGAATGAATGGGACCTCATTAAAAAGCAAATCATCAGATTTCCACAAAACTTGAGCTCATTTGTGCACCAACCTCTTAGCAAACAGCCACTGAGGGATCAGGAGTGGCCATCCTGAGCACTAGGAGATGACAGAGAATTCCTAGTTCTGATCCTCTGCACACATTCCCAGCCCACCCCTCCCTGCTGGTGGCAAACCCGAGCTGGTGGGGCCCAGGGGGGCTTTGGGGAGCACCTGGAGCTGCTCAGCTGGAAGAAAAACAATCCCGGAGACTGAAAGGGAACTTGGGCAGAGCATCCCAGCTCCCAGCAGCAGGGGAAGGTCAGCGTTGCCATTCCGCAGCACCAGAGAGAGCTGAAAGCCATCAGAGAGCGGCTCCAATTTCACCTGGATCAGAATGTTTTCTTTTTCTCCTGCCTCTGATGAATTTGAGCTGACATTTTATGCTGATAAACTCTGATTTGAAACAGCTCTATCTGGAGAGCAGGCTCCACTGCAGGCATTCCTGCTGCATGACAGATGCAACTGTTCCGAGCCAGCATTGCTTCCAGTGCCTCCAGCAGCTCCATTCCATTCCTCTTCCAGACATTAAATGTACATTAATACTCATTAATGGTAAGAAAATAAATCTATGGGGGAAATAAATTCCATATTCTTGTATTTCATCCGGACAGTCTGCCTTTTTTCTTGAATTCCAACCCACGTTTCCAAGGTTCTCCACTGATTTCTCCAATACAGAGAT
Source organism: Pycnonotus jocosus (assembly GCA_013400435.1). NCBI lineage: Eukaryota > Metazoa > Chordata > Aves > Passeriformes > Pycnonotidae > Pycnonotus > Pycnonotus jocosus. The sequence goes on from VWYP01006390.1 coordinate 345,534, forward strand.
CTATTTTTCATTAAAAGGAATCACCTCAGGCTGCAAAGCCTGGCTTTCACTGGATACTGATGGAATTCACAAACTGAGAAGAAAATAAAGTTGTCCGTGAGAAGGAAATGAAGTTGTCCATCCACCAGTGTTCAGCTGGTCTGGGGAAGGTTTGCAGCAGGAATAATTTACTGTATAAAGGCCCAAAAGAGAGTTTGGCTGTGAATCTTTCTGGCTTCCCTGTCTCAAACCCCACTCTAAATTAAACCAATATTCTTATGCAAACACACCTTGGAAGTGATTATTTTCTTGGAATCCTGATTTTGTTAATATCATTTAATAACATTTCTCTTGTCAGGTGCCAGCTGCTTATCAGAATGGGACACCTCAGGCAAGAAAACCTGAAATATTTCTGCATTATCCCTTTCCTTGCCAATTCTAATATTTAATAATTCTTGCCAATTCTAATATTCATCTTTTACACTGAATCTGGGTCCAGTATTAACTTTATGCTGCGCTATAATATAAGGAGAAATTGCAGAAATATTTTGGAGGTGCAAAGTTCTGCAGTTATTAAAAATCAGCCTGTGCTTGCTTTGATGCCTGCTGGATAATTTCCAGAGCTCTGGCTGGGGATGACAAGAGTGAAGTGCAGGACAGAGCAGATCTGCTACTGGAATACAGGCAGGAAAAAAATTATATATATATATATATATATTCAGAACAAAAGACCCATGAGTAAGTGAAAGAAGCAGAATAAAAAATTAACAATCTCATCAATGAAGAAGCACCAACCACATTAAAATATGAATTGACTTGTAACCCTGTTCAGAAGAAAAAAATAAAAAAATATACAGAACCAATGCTGGTGCACTTCATTTTAGTGTTATTAACAGATTCCAGAATCATTTTACAGCCCAATTTCCGTATTTCAAAACCTCTTAAAAGCTACTTTCTTTCTCCAGTACCATTGGACCTGGAGCCAACAGAGAGAAGCAGAACAAATGCAGAAATTTAACATTTCTGCACAGGAGAGGCATAAAGAAATCCATAAATGAATTCTTGCTAAGTCTAAGACTTCAGAAAGGATTCCTGGAGCAGTACTGACATTACCACTAGAAATTAAACAAGAAAATAAAAAGGAGATAAATTGGCAGGCTCCATCTGCAGGGCCGTCTGTTCCCTTCAGAGAATAAACAAACTCTTCCCTAAAACACACATAAACAGAGCCCAGCCTGGCTGCTGTGGCACACAAACACAATCAAATCATTAACCTGCTCCAAAATATCAGCAGCACTGGCACAGAGCTGTGTTCATGGATCTGGAGCTCTTTTCTCCATAGAAACATCAGAGTAGAGCGTGATATAGACACAGGAAATATCTCCAAGTGTTTTTTAGAATTATTGCAAAGGGAAAATGAACAGCTTTGAGTCTCCCCATCCTTTCCTGCCGTTTGTTCCTTCTCCTCTGGGTTTGGGGACACTCCCAAACTGCTGCTCTCCAGGATCAGAACTGTCTTTGCTCCTGAAGCTGCAGAAACAGGAAAAATCCAACATTTGCACAGAAAAAAAACATGGAGACTCAAACCTGCATTTATCCCAAATTCCTTGGAAGTGCAAAGGCTGGAATACTGAGGTAAGGTTTCAGATTGGAAGTGTTTTCCCACTCACCTCAGAGGATGATGAAAAGAGAATGCCCAAGAAGGCTAAAAGAGTGCAGCTTAAAATTCTTAATAAGCAGAGCAGTTTTGGAGCAGCATCACCTGGTAATTAATATAAGTACAAATTAATTACACACCAAAGGATTCAAGACTATTTCCCCAAAGCTGCTTCAATCTAAAGGTATGTGGAAAAAAAACCCCTGACATGTAGAGAAGTTAATCAACTAAGACTTCAATTCATTAGTTTATTCTTCTTTACATTAAAAAAAAAAATTAAAATTACAACGTAAGGATTTGAAAAGCCAAGTAAACCGGATTTCACACGCACACATTTGCCAGGTCACAGGGTTCAACCACCTGGAGTGAGATTTTCTGATTTTCTCATTGAACAATATACACAGCAAGAGCCTCAGGACAAAGCCAGACACGTTTTTTTCCCTCCCCAATCTTTAAGGTGTGCAACTGAATCTGCACAGGATTCTGTAAAATTTCCAGCTTTCCCCTCAGTTTTGTTCATTGGGCTGCAATTCCAGAGGATTCCCAGCTGGGAAGTCTCCAGCATTCCACACCACCACCCTCTCTCCCCAGCCAAGTGAAAATATCCCAAAATATTGCACAGTTTTGTTCACAGGGCCACAGACAAACAATGGATCCCACAGTGCCTTCAGCCACCCCATGGAACAGAAACTGATGGAGCTGGGATGGGGATGCCACGAAGAGATGGAGAAGCAGGGCACTGAGAAAGGAAACAGCTCCTGCAGTGCACAGAGGCTGCAAGAGGTGGGACAGCTCACCAGTGCCACTGGCTGAGCAAAAGCAAGAACAGGACAATTTTAAGGCAAGTCCCAAAACAGGGAGCTATTGACTTTCTAGGCACGGTTTTCAAGCTATGCATCAAGGCTCCTGCTTTATCCTTTATATGGTCAGTAATTTATAGGTTAATAATACAAAAAATAGTCTAAATGTAATTTGTAAAGAATCAACTTTTAGCTGGATTTTTTATTACTTGCAGCTTGTATTTCATTACTTGCAGATTTATCAACATTTTTTTTAGCACTACTGTTGTTTGTCAGGCCCACATAAAGCAGCTCTAGATCTATATTGCTCTCGTTTCTTCGAAGTAGTTTTGGTTGGAAACTGTTAAATTCAAAATAACTCGTTCTATTGCAGATGTTTCTACATTTAAGATGTGCTGTACTTGAGAAAGGAGGGAAGTTTCCTCTTTCTCTGCTGTCTTTGCTCAAGGGATCATTAACAGCTTTCCCTCTATGAAAAGTCTGTACAGTAAAAAAGGGGCAGAACAAGACCCTAAAAGGACAAAGTGTTTGCAGTGAATTACCTCCAGTTTGTCACCTCACAGAGCAGGACACTGCTCCCACTCATCCCTGTGCAGTCCACTCTTGAAGAAGAACTGGAAATGCACATCCCAGGGCAGGATTTGGCTCCCAGCCAGGCTGCAAGTGAGAATTTAGCCTTTCCCAAAATGCCAGATGGGATGGGCACTGCCAAACACAGGCCGTGCTTTGAGGAGCCTGGAAAGAGGCTGGGCAGGGTGTGACAGTGTCCCTGAGGAATGTGTGGGACACAGAGGGACAGCTCTGCTGCTCAGGACAAGCTGAAAGAGAAAGGAGAACTGAACAAAGCACAACTCCCTGAAATCTGGACTGAGAAGGCTGCGTCTCACTGGAGATCAACTTCCACCAGAATGCTCCTCCTAATGATTGACAACTGCATCCAAGGACATCGACTCGTTATAAAAACACACAGGTAATTCCCCAGACATTTATCAAATAAAAAGGCTTTAACAAAAAAAAACAAAAAAACAAAAAAACAAACAAAAAAGAAAAAAAGAAAAAAAAAGGGAAGTAATCTCAGAAAATAAATTACAGTAGCATGACACAACATTTGGCTTCTTTAGTGTGACCACGTGCTTTTCCTCTGGTATCCTGCTGTGAAGATCATGGCAGATCCAGTTCCCGTCTCGGAATTCATGAGATGTCTGTGACAATAAACGTAGAAAACTCTGCTTGCTACAAGCAAATGTCTGAGATCAGTTTCACCTGGTCACAGATTATATGTAGACAGCCTTCTCTGGCCCCCAAAATAAATACTATATAGGATTCTTGTGAGTTCCAGCATATTTAGCCTCAAACAGAAAACTCAGGTCCTCCTTTCTTTCCTCGCAGTAGAAGCCTCCTGATCCGAAATCCTGCGAAAGGGTTGATCCACAGGAGGGAGGGCTGGCCCCCAAAAACAGATTTCATCCCTTCCCAGCGGAGCCTGCGCTCCCACGTTGGCTTCTCGCTCTTCAGTCTCTCAATCTCCTGAAAATAAACACAGGCAGGGATGCACTGCTAAGTCCAGGGTTTACTTTAATCTAATGGTGGCTATAAAAACCGGGTTTAAAGTTTTTATTGTGTTGTTTTCTTGTGTTGTTCCTCGGCTGATTACGTTTCTTATTGTTATTTATCAAGTATTAAGGCAGAAATTAAAAACTGGTTTAGCCCTGTGGATACAGGGCAGAAGAACATAAAATATGTACAAGAAGGTTGATCTACCTCTATCTCTTTCCCCCTCGAGCTAAAAGAGAAAAACCCCAGAAAAGGTGATGGATCCACATGCAATATCCTACAAGTTGTTTACTCAGTTAATGAAAGCAGACAATAAGGCTCCTGCTCCACAATTACTGCAGGCAGGATCACTCTCCCAAATCCATTATTTTGATGGTCATTTTTTGTGCTTCCCACTAATGAAGGCTCAGTATTTACCAGTTGTTTTGCACTTACTCCTCAGTACAGAAATACACTTTAAAACATGAAAAAATATCTAACAGTCACAGGATTCAATTTCCTTATGTTTCCAGGCAATTTTTCTCTCAAGATGTGACACTGCAGATCTAAGGACAAGGGAGCCAATGGCCCAAATTCTGTTTTATCCTCTGATAAAATGTATCAAAGTGAGGTGAGAGACAGTGATTTTCAATGTAAACCTGAGAAAAGCAGACACTTCCCCTGGCACCCAGCAGGAATTTGTGCCAGCTCAGGAAGGAAAGCCAAACCTCAAGTCAAAAGTTTTGCATTCTTGGTTATTTAAAACCAAATCACAAAATGTCAGAAAAGCAAATAATGCAAGAGCTTCTGTTAGAAAGCAACCCCCAGTAAATTCCAATCTTCCCAACTGTCAAAAATAAAAATGATGAACTACTGAGGTCTTGCAGCTTTCTCCAAAATAAGAGCCTCTCCTCATGCAAATAAAACCACATCCAATCACATCTTCCCAGAATAAATTTTACAGAATACAAACAGGTCAAGGGTTTTACCGTTTCATCGTTGCATATTGAGTGGATTTGGGTGCCAAACATGACTGCAGTGAAAGTGAGAAACAGAAAACCCTCAAGGCACAAGAAGATCATCAGGATCACAGTTACAGGTGGGGAGAAGTCACTGCACTCTGTGAAAACGAGAGATATGCAGTTACCAAAAAAAACCCAACAGCAAATTACAGAGCATGTCCCACATGTCTGGCACTTGAAACAGTATTTCACATCTCAAACAAACTTCTGATTTTGCAGCAGCTTCATTTGCTGATGGAGAAAATTAAGGATTTTATGGAATAACACTTCTGGCTTCCTATAAAGCACACAGTAACTATTTCTGCAATCCTGCCTCGGGATTTCAAGGCTATCAAATAAATGTGTGCACGTGAGGGGAGTGAAGAACTCAGAACTGCACATGAGAGAGCAGCTTGGAGCTTCCTGCACGACAAATGCAGTAAAAACCATCCCCACTGTCAGCCCTGACTCGCTAATACAGATGTTCCACTTGGCTGGGATTGCTTTATTACTCTTTTTTTAAAAATTATCATGTTCTGCCTCACACATCTCTGCAGAGCCTCTGATCACCTGATTAACTCAATTATATTTAAACAGGGATAGTGTACAGGAGGGTGAATGTTTCAAGAAAAAAAAAAGTTCTAAGATTCCACCCATTTAATGAAATACTCAGAAAAAAACCCAAAAATCACATGGATTTTCCTGTTGCTTCATATACCAAAAAAACACACCAACGATCTGCCAAAAGCACAAGACCAGAATGAGCTCTGGCACATTGGAACATTAAGATATACAAGCCAGAAGCCTAAATAAAAAAAATTGGGATAATTTAGGGAATTTCTTTTCTGCAGGAGCCCCACAACTGATTCCAGTAATGGAATGAGGCAGAAATCTGTTTAAATTTCAGGTCTCATTGCCAGATCTGAGGTGGGGCACACAAAGCCCAAATTGAGGTGATGCAGTGCTGAGGTGGTTGAGGAACTAGCTCAGTTTCCTTCCTACTACAGAGGTAGTAATTTACTACTGTGTGTAAAGGGAGTGAGAAGGCCCTGACAGCCACAGCTCTTACAGAGAATGGCTGAAGGAAAGGGGGAAAAAAAAAACCCAGAAAGAAAAAGGAGAGTGATGGATAAACTGATCTGAAATGTTTTAAGGATATCACCTAAAGATGGAATAGGAATAAAATAGGAATGCTGTGACTTCTCCCTAATATCTGCTAGATTACGATAATGAAAATAAAGTAATTATTTGCTCACCAGTCCACTGCCCTCGGACACAGGAGAAGAACTGAAATCCACAGAGTACAAGAGCATGAGCTGAAATTAGGGCTATGTACATCTGCAAACAAGAGACAGCATCACTTCACTCACTGTCACCACAGAAAACACAGCAAAACCAAGAAACTCCAAAACAACAGCACAAAATTAAAACGAATATGGGTAGAAACACCTTGCACAGAAGGAAAAAAACCCACCCAACCAAACAACACAATCATGTCCTAAAGTCATTACTCACTAAGCACAACACAAATTGTTATCATCAAGGTAGAGTCAGACTAAAATCAAGCTGCTGCTGCTGCTCACTTACCGTAAACAGAACAAAAAATCTCTGATTTTTCTCCCCCACACAATTATTCACCCACGGGCAGTGGTGATCCATCTTTCGGATGCATCGCTTGCAAATACTGCAACAAAGGACAAGAGGCTTCTGTTGAGAAATTCTATTTTACATGTAGAAACAAGGGCAGCCAGTGGTCAGAGGATGAGGTGCTGAAATATTTTGCAGACAGGGATTTTACTCGCATTTCTTTAAAGAAATTTTTTGCTTCCTCTCACAACTCAGGTTTTGGTTGCTCCAAAATAAGACTGTGTACATAAAATACTGCTCACAATAAAACACAATCACTGCATAGCCAAACACATAATCAAGCAAATCCAGAACTTCAAAATGGGCAAAGTTTCAGCTCTCTCTACATTCAGTATTAATAAAACCCTTTCACTTCTGGAGAAGGTTTTTAGATAAAGTAAATATTTCACATTTACAGGCTTTCAAGTTGTAAATTTTGCTTGTGGATTAAGAAGAAACCCAAGAAATTCACATCTTCAAGAGAGAAATTGTCACTCTTGAGGTCTCATCCAGCCATAAAATTCTAAACTTACGCAATCAAAATCTCAATTAAAGCACAGCTTACAGTATCAAACCTCACTTCCTTGACAGAAAACACAAATATTGAAACTATAACCAGCACTTATCAAGTGGCTACTTGTTCATGACTTGAACACTCCTGTTCTTTGCTGGTTCACTTGGTTCCTGCCCAGTTTTGAGGCAAGGCTGTGTCCACAGAAGTCAAATACTCCAGTAATTCCATTTTAATCTGCCATACAGCAGCAGTTCTGCAGCCAAATATGAACAATTACACACCAAAAAATAAACCAATTGCAACATCTGTTGTAGTTCTTCATAAATCAATAGCTTAAGCAATGCTGATAATTCCATTTTCCCAGCTTTGTACTTCAGACAGCCACGCACTCAGTGCTCCAGATTTTCCTGCAGAATACCCAGAATATTAAACACTTTCACTTCAGCAGTCACCAAGCCAAACAAGCCTAAAAAATGCAGGCACTCTTATTCAACCCCCTTTGTTTTTTAGCACAGGCTGATTTTACTTGTGGTGTCTGCAAGTGCTGCGGTGACAAACCACAAAGCAAAGCTGGGTGACTGTCACTGGGGAGACAAAAGAGGGAGGTGTGGGGGGAAATCAGTGCTCTGAGGCAGAAAAGAACTTTTAAGTCACCACATTTGTATGATTCGAAGGTAATTCAGCACCAGGCAGAACACACCCACTGTGCAGGTTATGGGGAGGAATCCCAAAAGAAGCTGCCTTTGCTCTGAGCTATCAAAACCCAGCCCCTACATTCCCCCTGCCTCTTGTTTTATGGATATTGAAGAGGATTCATCCTCTGTTACAAATGACTTTTTAAATCCCAGTACCAGATAAACACTCCAACCACTCTCTGGTGCAGGAAATCTGGGTATCACTCAAGATGAGACATTCAGGAGGCTCCTCAAAAGACTTTCCTTGCTGCCTGCAAATTCAGCCTCTCATTTCCCTGAGTACCACAACAGACAAGGCTCCTGATGTGCCACAGAACCCATGCCAGCACTCTAAAACCAATATTAATGTGAAGTGCTGAGTAAAATCCTACCCAAACTCAATCAAGCTGAAAGCTGGAGGATGTGAGGTGGGCAGGACTCGCTTCTGCTCATTCAGAATTTCTCACAAGCCCACACAGAGCTCTCACAGGAGCTCAGATATCTGGAACTCTGCCTTCATTCCTGATCTCCCACCAACAATCCCACAGCAATGCTTCAAGCAGTGGTTTTGCCTTCTTTCTACCCCATCCCCTTGGATTTTATTCCTTTTTGTGCAGCAGGAGTTTGGGGAAATCTCTCCCTCAGCTGCACCCTGGGTTGTTCATAAGAGAGAGGCAAACAGAACAAGCACCTGTGGATGGAGAAAAGTCTCTCCTCCAGCCTGGAATTGCTGCTCCAATTGCTGAACTCAGGCAGATGCAATTACAGCTCTGAATGCCAAAGATAACACTCAGAAAGACACAGCTAAAGACTCAGGAGAAATGGGTGTGGGTAACAGATATTCCCTGGGAGCCTGGTGGAAACATCTCAGTGACTTAATTCAGAGTAACAGCTCCCCACACACAAACACAGGCACTCAGAACAGGCAGAAATGATGACAGCTGTGCTCCTTCAGTGAAAATGAAATCCCATTCACTCAGGATAGGGCTCTTCCCCGTGCTGAAAATGTTAACTGCTCACTAAAACATCACTTCAATGTATTTCAGAGATGCTTAGCTGTAAATAAAAGGTTCCTGATCTTCCCCCATCACGAATGTGCATTATGAAACTGTTTTTCTTCCTTAAAAGAACTTCTGTTGCAGTGTTGCACAACAATTTTTGTAACTACATCCTAAGAGTCTCTTCTGTTAATAATTTACTACTCAAAACATGCACTGTGGCTCTCAGTGTAAGTATTTCCCAACAGCAACCAACTTCCATTTCCATTTTCAAGTCTCTTCTATCAGCAAATTGCCACTTTGAATACTTGGGACTAGACCATCCTTTTAATGTCCTTGGAATGGCTTTGCAAACCAATAAAAATATTGGCAGCATAATCAAACAAACCCTTTTTCTACTGGGTAAACTCCTGCAGGGATAAATCGAAGGCAAAGAGTCAGATTAACAGAAACAAAGACAATTAAACCAGAAATCCAACTGCTGAGAAAAACTTGACAGCAGCCTCACAAAAGGATACCACAACACTCTCAGGCTCTGGGTTTCTCTTTCAGAGGTTCTGTGGAGCCAGGGATGCACTGACCCAAAATGCCTCCTTTACCCTTAGGTAAAACATGACAGAAATTTGACCAAGGATTAAAACAATTCCTAAGACACACAAAGCTGGATCCCTGAACAGGTGCTTGGGGAAAACAAACCCTTTGAAAATATCAGATATTTCCTTTTTCACAGACATTATCCATTCTTGCCCTGCTTTAACAATAAATGCTGCTCAGATAAAGAAGCCTCCACTCCCAGCTCATGCTTCATCCTGATGNGTATTTGAGCTCCAGGATCTCTGATACTTCAGCTCTTTTTCTGTCATATGGAGTTCAACAGATGATGCCTTCATTTAGGGCTCCTTCCTAATTAGCAAATCCTACCAGGACCAAAGATGTGGCAAACGCTTTCCATAGACACCTGCAAGGTCTCTGTAAGAATCAGCCTGAATATGGGATGAGAAAATGAGTGAGATCCAGCCCATGCTCAGTGAGGCTCCCAGGTGTCCCTCAGTGCAGCCATGGACACAGAGCCAGGCCATGTGAACACTGCACAGCTCTCCTGTGGGATTTTCACCTCCCCTCCTGCCCCAGGAGCAGCTGTGCTGCCTCCACCCCCAGCTCATGCTTCATCCTGATGAAGGAGCAGCAGCAGCACCATCCCTGCACAGCAAGGCAGCCCTGGGACCTGCACCTGAGCAAAGGCAGCCTAAACCACGCACAAAGGAACTGCAGATAATCCCACACTCTCCTGTTTATCCATGGAACTTCTCCCTTGACACTCCAGACACAAAATCCCACTCAGAGCTGAGAGAAGAACAAGAGCTGCGTGCCAAGGCTGAGTGTTTATGATGGGAGCAGCTCCTCAGCCGTAGCATTTGCTCCGAGCACTGACACACACCAGGCTTTTAATTTAGAACCCACAAAGCTCCAGAACCATCTCAGAATCCTGACAAGACTCTGCTCTGTTCTTTTGACAGAGACTTCAATTTAATCCTTCTCACGATTCAACACACATCACTCCCCACACCTAGAGAGCCACCAGAAGCATTTGCATCTTTATGTAAGCCCTGATTATGCAGGCACAGCTATTTTCAACTGGCACACAATAAACACTACAAAAGCATTTCCACAGTGCCTGGAAACTCCAAAGACTGAGAATTAAAAATATACATTTACTATCTCTTCCATAGCGTGTTTAGCTCAAATGATCATCATTTCTGCTCTTATTCAAATGGATTTTCAATAAGTGGAAGTGCATTTAACCAATTATTCAAGCAACTTTGGGAAAATAACCTGCTAATTCACATAAAACTTCAAATGCATTGCAAAGAAGATATGACACAAAGTAATCACTTAAAACTACTCTAAATTTTGTTAATTTAAGACAGCAGGAGTCATTTCTTAAACCAGCTCCTCTCAGGAATTTCTTGGAGATTCTTTTCTTTGCCCTGCATTACCCACAGCACAGCACAATAACTGGAATTATGTACAGGAAAAGATAATCACAGATCAAAATTATTTAAGACACCAGAGCACAGTTATTTGTATAAAATCCTTGAATCTCTTATTTCTCTCCCCTCCTCCACAGTCATTTTTGGCCATAGTACATTACACTTATAAAATACTCTGCAATGTAGGAATTTGAAAGTTGAGTGGATAGCAAAAGAAATTTGTGGGGGTAAAAAAAAGAACAACTATCAGGAATGTTATTCCATGGCTCCAAATGCAGAACTCTTTAAGGAACTCTGGCATACCTGCAGTGGTGTGCACGCTCAGGTTTGATACTACAGCACTTGGGACATTTGTAGATCACTTCTCCTGGTTTCAGTTGCAAATTATCCATGTATTCTTTAGTGGCATTTCCTTTGGGCACAGCCCCCTGAAATCATTTCAATTAGAGGAGAGAAAGCTTCTTAAATGGCATGAGAGCATTTAAAAATACATTTCATAGACTTCATACCAGCAACCTCAGGATAATTGCTGAAATAAGTTCATTTATTCAAAGCCAGTCTGCTATAAGCCAGAATCAATTCCAAATGAATAAATTACCTCTGCTTGACCTCAAATTCAGCTTTATTTCAGCAAGACTCATCTCTAGCCAAGTATTAGCTTAATTCTCATAGAATATCCTGCCACCAGCCCACAGAAATGAGGAGGGAGATACATCTCACCCTGCAGATACAAGCACTGCTCATCATTTGCTGAGGAGTTACCCTGAGTGTTTGTTGTGGCATTTGATTAATGGGCCAAGCCATCCACAAAAGTTAAATCAGTAACTACTTGAAAGATGTTATTTCAACTCTCTGAAGCCAGGGTTTAACCATCTCCCCAAGTTTTTGAGAACTGGCATTCTTTTTTCCTAAAATCTTTAGTTTAGACACTGTTAGCAGGATCAGCACTGGCTTCTTTATTCTTCTTTATTGTGCAGCTCCACGGTAAAGAGTTGAAGGAACGGATTCAAAAGAAAAATAACTGATTGGGAAAAGAAATTAACTTTTAGTGATTAGTTCTCTGATCTGATTATCACTCTGAGCTGAGTCAGCCTCCTGAGCTCAGGATCTACATTTGGATTAGGAAGGAGAAAATAATGGACAGCACCACTGTCACTCTGCTCATTTATAGAGATAAAGCCTTATCTGGGAGGGGAAGTGATTGTGAAATAAACTGGGATGTGACAGCCAAGTGCAGTGGCTTTGCTGTACCAACTGCTCCAGCTCAGCCCTTCCTTCACACTGAGAGAGCCTTCACCAGGTCAGCCCAAGCCAATTGCAACATTCTACAATGAATTCTCACTCAAAAAATTCCCCTGGCAATACCAGCACTTGACACAGACACCTTAAGGAGTTCTGGGACAGAATTAAGAAGCCAACAGGAATTCAGATTCCATTGCCAAAAACACCTCTCTGCTTAGGCAGGGAGTTTTTGATACCTATGGCCTGAAATAACAAATTTGTGTTTGTGTTGGCCAAGACACAGCCCAGGTCCTGTCCCAGGTGAGCTTTTTGGCTGAGTGCGGCTTCAAACCTGAAGTGGTGCTCACAGGAGCACAGAGAGACTTCCTTCAACACCCATCTTGTACTCCTGAGGTGTATTTTGCAATCTGAACGTTCTTACTCAAGTTACTATTTGGTGTAAACATCTCACATTCCCCTGTTCACCTGCCACAAGGATGAGAACCCTCAGACCGTGCTTTCAAGCATTTTACTGACAAAAATATGCTCCATTTCAAGAACACCTTTCACAGTCACAGCCAGTCACCAAGAATCTATTTTTATAGTTACAAGAGTAAATTTAATTCATATTAGTTTTGAGGCAGTTCATTCCTTTCATCTTAGTTTCTATCACACAGTTGTGTCTTCCATTCTGGGAGTCAGCAGGAAAGGAAGAGAGGGAAAAAGCAGTGACTCATCTCAGTTTGGATCATTTTACCCATAAAAAACAACACAGGTCTAGAGAGACATCCAGTTTTATACCAGCTCATATTTTTAAGCAATAAATCCTTAAACCATTAACTCTCTTAGCTGTCACAGTTTGTAGAAGTTGTGATATTTCATCACTGGGTGTGGGCAGAAGTAAATCAAAGACCTAGAAAATCATTAACTACAACAGCCTGCTGGGTTTTTGAACACTCCCAGAACTCCTCTATACATTGGTACTGGAGAAAAATGAAGATTTTTCTCAGAAAATCTGGTAAAAATAGATGTTTTTCCCCTCACTCCACTTTCCCCAGATTTATTCCCTAGAAAAAGTAATAGATTTTAGGACAAAATGAACTATTTCATCTCTTGAAATCTTGAGGAGTAGAAATTCTAAGAAATGAGCACTTTCAAGACCTCTTACACCTACACTGCTTCAATGTGTGTTCAGCTGAAATCTCCCTCCCCTCTGACTCCAAATATTTAAAGAGAAAACTGCAGGAATCACATGGGACAGCGGTTTTTCCATTATGCCAAGTGTGCCTGAGGTCTTGCAGCACATCCACCTCTAAAAGTTCTTCCATGTGCCACAAATGCAAGAAGTATTTCAAAAGATGCAACATGACAAAGGTACAATTTTTTGAAAAGAAATTTGATGGAAAAAAGAAAAATAAGGACAGAGAAGACTAAACTTTATTAGCTTCTTCAGGACCTGGAGTAGCATTTTACTGCTTTTTCTTGAGTCTGGCACTTTTAAAAATTTTATATTGACTGTTCCTTTATGGTTTCATTAATGGAGTAAGAGAACTATAGGTACCATCCTGATGGTAAGTACAGGTATCATCAAAATCTTGAGGGTTTTGAATCTAACAGGAGGATTTTGACTCTAAACATGAGGATTTTGACTCTAAACTACTTTTCCCAGCAGGAGAAGACCTGGTATCACTTCTCCAAACTTCTGTGCAGATGGAGGGGACAATCCAACGCCCAGAAACTCTTGGATACTTACTGGATCAGTCAGCATAGTCCTCAGATGTGACGACAGGGCCAGCACCGCCAAGCAGTTAAAGAGAACCCCATTGATCACAGAGTACCAAAAGTCTTTGGAAGGCAGCAACATGACAAAAGTCACTACAAAGTCTGCATAGACCACCAGGAGCCAGGTCATGATGGCACAGACCATGCCACAGCCATCCCTGATGAACCAGACCCTGTCAGCCATGTCAGCCTCCGAGGAGGAGGAGGAGGAGTCGTAGCTGTCATTGTCGGCCAGGAGCAGGTGGTGCTCGACATCGCGGAAACGGTGCCCTGAAGACTGCATGGTTTGCTGGCCTCGCCCTGCAGGGACAAACACATCACCATCATCGTCATCATCATCATTAATTATTAATGAGGAAACAGAGGACAGGTGGCTCTGGGTTTTTGTTTCTGGGAGATAAAGCACGGTCAGGTTCAAAACAGAACTGGGATTCTTTTTGTTCGACACCTGAGTGATTCTGTGACAACATCAAGATAAATATGAAAGAAGAGGGACTACGTTTTAAGGTTTTGTTTTTAGGGTTCTTTTGTTTGGTTTTAGTGCTTTTTGTTTCTTTTTTTTGTTTGTTTGTTTTTAGGTTTTATTTCTTATTATTTTACTCCACTGTCATTGATAATAAATTAAGCTGATTTCCCCAGATCAAGCCTATGACGGTAATTGCTGAGTGATCTCCTGCTCTTATCTTGACCCACAAGCCTTTTTTTAATATTTTCTCTCCCCTCTCCAGCTGAAGGATGACACAGACCAGCTTTGGTGGGTGTCCAGCCAGGGTTAACCCACCACAAATATGCAACTTCAATGCCTGACAAAAGGATTTGACACTGGTTTCATTTCCGCCGTGCTGTGCTCATAAACCACTCCTCCCCTTCTGTTAAAAACTCAACTCTCTTTTATCTCAAACTGAAATGGCAAAGTCTTCATTAAATTACAGCTCATGTCTCTCTGAAAACAGCAAATTATGGCACCAGACTGTTGAGGGTTTTATTCTGCTGCAGCAAGTGAGGGAAGAGTAGAAAGGAAAATCAGGATGGAAATAAAGCTGTTCTAATACACTGCTCACAACAAACAACACAGCAAGTTAGAAAGCAGCTAAATTTGTTGACAAAAATGTTATTGTTTTGGACAAACCACAAGCCTGTTACAAAGATATATTGGATAACTCATAAAATGGCCTCAGATCAGCCCAAACTTAAGGGAAACAAATGGTTTTGGTTAAATTAACATGGCAATGGATTACATGAATCAGATTTTCAAAGAACACATTAATTAATGTAATTTCATGAAAACTCTTTTAGGGCTTTGTTGTCCTTCCAACATGGAGCAAAAGCCAGACTTGAAGCCTTAACAATTTTCATGAAAACAGAATTATTTCCCAGACATCTCTCCCAAGTAAAGATTCGGAATGGCAGAACCGAAGTGCTATCAACAAACAGGAGACAAATTAAAGCTTAAACATGAGGCCTCAAGAATATCCTGCTGCTTTCAAAGTCTACTGTGTTCTAAAAATCATATTGATTCCTGCTCTTAAAGGCCATGCCTGAGAGAAACCTGAAAGCATTTCTATTGATTTATGGCAGGCACACAGAAGTCTCCCTTTTTGCCCCTTATTAATGGCAGCCTGTACATGACTGTAGGGATTTTGCACTGCAATTTCCACCCCAAGACCTTGAACATGGGATCACTTTGTCCCTCTAGAATGGTCCAAGTGACCATTACCAGGTGAAGACACTGGCACTGAGATGGTTTTTGATGAAGCTGTGTTTGTCTAAACCCTTTAAAAACTCTTTATCAGGAATCAGAATAACACATTCTGCCCAGGAAATCCTTCTGATCCTTAAGCTTTGATGCTGGCACCAAGCAGGAGCAATCCAAGAAACCAGAAATGGAAATAAATACATGCAGATGCAGCGGAGAGATGTGAGAGCAACTGCAAAAATAGGTGGGAAGCTCTCAGGACACTGTGAGGTGTCTGAAGGACACATTCTGTGCTTGTGGAACAGAACAAACTGAAATTCAGCTCTGCTGCTTGGATCTATTACAATTTCTGGGAGTTAAATTGTATTTTCTGTTCACACATTGGGGGTTTTTTTGGACAAAATTCCTCTCTCTCACCAGAATGCAGCTGCTAAGCCAAGGATGAAGATGTCATACACTAGAAAATTACCTTAGGAAAGAATGAATTTTATCTCCCTGAAAAGTAATTAAAGCTTAATTTAACCCAAATAAGGCCCTCTTTTCACCCAGTTCAAATTATCCTGATCCTCCTAAATGTTCATAGTAAAAACTACAATCTGTGCCAATTAAGTCCAACAGCACTTTGTGATATCACCACCCCTTGTGGTTAAGAAAATTTAAGTTTCATAAAAATACATAATTAGCAGCTGGAACATGAAGATCATGTAAATAAATCAGCTATTACTCAATCAAAAAAATGGCTTCTCAAACTTTTAAGGAATGTTTTAAGTATGGAATGGCACAGAATTACTGCATTCACTTTGCTTAAATGTCTTAAAGACAACAGCAACAAAAAAAACAGCACAATTTAAAAAAATCCAAAACAAATCAAATACCTCAAAAAATGTTTTGTACGTTATTCTGACATCCTGTCCTGCCTTTGGGTTATCCCTGGTTATTCACATAGTCATGTCTGATGTCATCTGAAAAGACATCACCAACAAACTGATTAGCAAAGCTGCACCAGGAAAATATTGTTAAATACAAATAATACACACCAATAGTAGCACTCTGAAACAGGCTGAAAAAGTTTGTGTTTTATTTAGAAGACCAGGTACTTGAAAGCTTGACATTTTTAGCTGTTAACTTTTGGAAATCACCACATGGCATTTGGAGCAGGATTGCAGCACAGAATCTTGCATTACATTTCTATTTGAGGAAGAGAACAGAAGAGGTGTGGGCCTGAATTGCTGTCTGATTAAAGCTGCCTAAAGAAGCACCTAGGGTTTTCTTCTTCATTGCTTTTATTCTCTACTTACTTGAAGTAAATTTTGTGACATGGAAATCACTCTTATTTGCAATGTTAACTTAATATATTTTGAGAGTAACATAAAGATTCTGATATTTAAGAGCTACGGCAAATACAAAGTCACTTTGCTGAAAAGCTTCTGAAAGCAGCTTGTTAGAAACAGATACTCCAAATACAACATTCCTGGTGGAGTTCTGCAGCACCCATTCTCAAAATTTCCCAGTTCAAGGGGAACTGAAAAGGAGAAGTCTCTTACCTCATTTAAACAAACTCAAACATTCTGCTACAAGACTAAATGGTAATGCAAATGTTTATTATGAACATATCAGAATTATTGAATAGATTGGGTTGGAAGGGACCTTTAAATGTCACTTAGTGCCACTCCCTGCCATGGACAGGGACACCTCCCACTATCCCAGGTTGCTCCAAACCCCCCATCCAACCTGAGCTTGGACATTTCCAGACAAGAGGCATCCACAGATCCTCTCTGCCATAACTTCATCACCCTCACTGGGAAAAGTTTCTGATATCAAATCCCAACTGGCCCTGTTTTAGTTTAAAAACACCCCCTCCCTTACCTTCTGGATCACTGCAGGAAGCTGTGATTGCTTTGTGGTTTGCTTTGCAAATAAGCTTTTAGACTCCCCTTAAAACTTCATAATATTGTGAAACCCACACCCATTAAGCTGTCACTGAGGTGGCATTTGGTGGCAGCTGAGCAGAGACGCAGGAGCAGCCAGGTGGGGTGTCTCACATTAATGTGCAGTGTCACCCACCCGTTTGGAGCTGGGGGTGACAGCTGATGGAACACGACACACTCAGCCTCTGCAGGTGAAATATTCAACTCGGAGTCAGCAGCTGCAATTGCTCACGGAGAGTTCACTGACGAGACAGGGACGTGATTTGTTCAGTCAGCCCCAAATCTCAACTGCAACCCTGTGCAAAATGTGTGTGTTTATCACAGCCTGCTTTATGTGCAAGTGTCCCCTCAGATCAGCTTGGCAGGAATAACGGATTTGGGCATTCTCATGGGATTTGCCCCATCCTTCTCCTCTGCAGCTGCCCACACCAGTGCCCCCACCTTGGTCCCTCCAAGGGAAGAGGATCAATGTTGGAAAGCTCTCCCTTTATGAAGAGCTCAGCATCCCCACTGAGATGCTCACAGCTTCCCTCTACTCTTCATTTCTTTGCTTCAATGCCTGTCCTAACCAAATCCCCACTTTGTTGCATACTTAGAGCACAAAAGTGCTACACTTCAATCTCTAATACACCAAATAACACTTTTTTAATTTGACCTTTTACAAATCTTTATCTGGCACCGGAAGATAACATCGATTTATCCAGTGTTTTATGCCCAATGTTATGCTTGCACACTTGGTTATATTAAACCTGACCCAATCCAATTCCACTTTTAGGGGTTATTTGAAATTCTCAGGTTGAGAATACCTCACCTGACCTGCACCTCACTGGTACTGAAACTCAGGCCTAAAATGCAGACATACTACTAGAATAAAAAAAAAAACCCCAAGCAACTTCTGAAGAAGTTACATTATAAATTCATGATCACCAGAAAGATGGCCTTCTAAAACGACTGGTTTTAGTGGAAGCAGGTGATCATCTAATTACATACGACTTTTTTCAAACTTAAAGAGAAGAAATTTAGTTTAGATATGCAGAATTAATTCCTCCCTGTGAGGGTGACAAGGCCCTGGCACAGGATGCCCAGAAAAGCTGTGGCTGCCCCATGCCTGGAATTGTTCAAGGCCAGGTTGGATGGAGCTCTGAGCAATCCCATCCAGCTGAGGATGTTCCTACAAGGGGTGGGAACAGGATGATTTTTAAGGTCCCCTCCAACCCAAACCACTTCTATGATTTATGCCAATAACATCTTTATAAACATCATCAAACCCCAGAAACGAGAATTCACAGTAAAAGAAGTTATTAAAAATGCAAGAAGACACCCCGATGAGCGTATTCAGAGCACATATTTGCACAAAGTATTACAAAGCTTTGCTATCAGACATGGAATAGATTTGTGATACCAAATCACTCTTCCATCAGCACAAAGTAACACCAGAGATGTTCAGCAGGATATCTTTTCAACAACACATCTTTCACCCTGAGATGAGAAAGTCAAAGAAAATGTATTACACACGACTTTGCTGCCCAGCAAGGAGCCAAACACACTACCTGATCCACCCAGAGTTCACTGGGGTACAGCAGCAAGGACAAAACACTCCTGGATTCAACAACCTTCACCTGAGAAGGACACAAACACAATCTGTGGCTGCGCTTTGATTTCTGCCTCTTCTGGAACATGGCCACAAGCACAAATTCAGATTAGACGCCACAAGGCTGCAGGCTCACACCAGTATCAACATTGGCATGTGAAAGCTGAAAGTTTTACCTCTTTGCCAACAGCAATTGCATGAATCACATCCTACTTAAGAGAGTACATTTTTTTATTTCTAATCTTTGCATTCCTCAGTGCACACTTTATTCTCACACTCAGCTGAAGCGAGCTCAGCTATCACATACAGTGATTGCTCTGTGATATCAAGCTGGCAAGCACATTTTTATGTCAGCTATTATATCCACATCTACATCCGTATCTACGTGATTCTTCCTTCCAAGGTCCCAAAAATAATGCTCTTGGTCAAACTATTCTCACTAGCAACTTCCAATATTCATTAGAGGAATATTCAAGTCTTTGTTTCAATTGTTCCTCATATCAGACACATAAATCCTCACAGTTCCTTTATGTTCTTCATGTTCAGCCATTCAACCACTGCAAAATTCCATCAATTCACTTTCCTTAAAAGTTCTCCCTCCTCGTAAAAGGAACAAAAAAGAAATCCTTCGGATCTGTATGATACAAAATACACTATGCTAAAGGAAAACCAAGAAGCTTTAGAGAGATAAAAGTATTACCAATTCATTTCAGCCACAGAGAAATCTCAGCTATTTAACTCTAATCTCAAACCGCTAAAATTTCACATCAGTTTCATCTCCTAATGAACCAGCACGGCTCCTTTTTATCTGTAAATTTTCCAAGCCAGAGAGCATTCACTTCAAAAGAGCTAATTTAAGTCTGTTAATGTGAACAGTCACGGCGACTTCAACCTAATTATGTCTCCAGCAAAGCAAACAGTTACATCACTGTAATTCTGCATCTTGATACCATCACTCGAGTGGATATTCAGCACAGAAAGTGGCCAGCGATTTCCCAATCCCTTTTTTTTTTTTCCTTTTTTATGGCATAGATCACACACACGCTGTGCTGCACGAACCCACCCTCTCATTGAGAGCTATTTGCAATTCCCACTTCCTGGTCTTCCCTCCTGGAAATGAGGAAAACGAGAACCACATCAATCAGGGAAACCCCCCGGAGCAAGCGCCGGGGCACGGCCGGAAGGGTGGGAGTCAGACGGGAGCTGCTCGCTGCCCTTCCAGCAGCTCGGATCCCACACCGCCCGCACTGGGGCACAGGGACACGTCCCGGCTTCCTCCCACAGCTCCTCATGGATAATTTTTAATTATTTTGGGGGGGTGTAAATAACGCGGAAAGCGACAGCAGACGCAGGAACACCCCTTGAACTGCTCCCAAACATCAGCCCAGCGCCCAGCCCGGCCTGAGGCGGCTCATCCCCGCTAACCTTCCCCGCTCGCCCTTCCCGGGGCCACCGCGCTCCTTCCCGCAGGGACCCGCCGGGGCGCGGGGAGGCACCGCGGGCGGATTTACCTCAGCAGCAGCAGCAGCGGCAGCAGAGGCGGCGGCCCCGCTGCG
>VWYP01006390.1:371234-398184 GCA_013400435.1 Pycnonotus jocosus
TTTTCTGAGCTCTCCTGTCTTTTGGCTGAGGTTTCTCTGGCTGTTCTCGGGGTGTCCTGCTATGAAACACAAAAACCGAAAGTAAAATCTGATCCCTGAGCAGAAGCCTATGGAAAACAAAGGATCGCTGACCTCGTCCCCTCCCTTTCCTGCTTCCAGCTGGAGCTGAAATCCATTTCCCTTTCCCCAGGCGCTCGATTCCTTGTACTTCACCGGCTTTGCGGAGACCAACAGCACCTTTGTGATCGCTCGCCTCGCCAGGCGTCCCGCTGGCCTCTGTGAGATGTGGCTCTTCCTGAGGCTGGATGGAGTAGGCGAGTTTGAAGTAAGTGCAGGATGTGAGATGAAGTTCAGGAGCAGTGCTTAACTCCTTTCTTGAACCTGTGATAGGATCCCGAGACAAAAATTCTGTTCTCTGCATCTTCACACCAGTGAGACACCAGTGCTGTGTCTAAAGGCAGGGGCAGAACTGGTCAGAGTACTGGGTATGTCTCTTTTTCTGTAGGATCTGACACTCATTCCCCTTGCCCATAATCTGCACAAGACAGAATAGTTTCAAAAAAGTGGTTAATTAAATCCCCCAGGAAGAAATTGAGCATCCAGCCTTTCCAATCAGGTGCAGCACATGGTTAATGAATTCCATTTTCTGCTTATGGTTGGTTTCCCCCCCTGCCTTTTTAAATTTTAAGGCTATAAAAACCATTTGGAATTGCCTCTTTAAAAGAAAAGGGAAGGCTTTTAGGGAGTTTTATGCACATCTGCTTCATTCTTGCTGAAAAGAAAGCTTAATCAGATATTATTAATCAGATTTTTTTGCCTGCAGATTTTCTTTTTTTGTTAAGAGCTGGCTACATAGTAAAGAAGAAGACCTGACATAAATCCCTTTGCACTCCACTCTCTTTATGTTCACAAATCTCTTTCACTAAGTAGCCATGACCAGAAAAAGCAGGAGAAATCCTATTTGGAGAATACAGAGAAAAAAAGAGGGAATTGATGTGCATTATTTTGGGGTTTTAGTAATATTTAGTATAACAAGACTGCTTTGTGGCATCCTCACAACTGAATTAAGCAAATGTTTTGCTGAAATGTTTCTTCTTTTTAGCACCCACAGCATCCAAACATGATGGTGAGAGATGAATCCCAAGAGGTCTGGAGTGGAGGAGGCCTCACTATGGAATACTTGGAGCCCCAAATGTGCTGGAAGATAAATTTTGATGGATTACTCAGGTATTGCAGCACTCCCTAATTTCATTTATCTACACATAAAACCAAGGTTTCTTCAGCACTATCTGGAAATAGATTTAATTTATTTAACTTTAACCAGCTTGAACCAAAAGCTGTTTGGTAACTAAGACACTTTGATATTTAAAGAATGAAAATATACCTGGTGCTGTACAGTATTATAGATTCCTCTATTGTACCCAATTCCAAACATGTAAGAAACATTCTGTTGTTTGTTTAGGAGTGATGTAAAATTACAGTGCTTTGCTTTGCAGGAAAGGACCTTACAGACAGCAGTGGAGTGAAGAGGAAGGAGAGCTTGTACCAGTTAAATTCTCTTTGCAGTAAGATTTTCATCTTTGCTTTGGGATGTACAGTAAGCTCATGCCTCAATAAAAATGGCGAAAATCAGAATTTTCCAATAAAAATACCAAGATTGCCTCTGTCAAAGCAGCAAGTGCACAACTTGGCCTAGCATGAGCTGAATGCTAATAATGTCTTTTTTTTTTTTTCCTCTCTCTTTTTCTAGGTGGGAGAACTCCACAGACATTTTTAACTTTAATGTTGACAGTAACCCCAGCACATTTGCTCGTGCTTTAGCCCAGGAGCCGTGGACCATCAAGCTCTTCCAGACGGTCAAAAAGTGAGGGGCAAGATTAATGGGAATAATAATAATAATAATTATCCTGGTCTTCTGGGGTTAATAATAATTTTTTCTACAATTCTCTTCATGGTCTGCTGTGTGTTATAGTTGATTTTAGAAGGCAGGATTAATTTGAAGGGCTTTATTAAAGGACAAGGCTCCTGGCTTCAATGCCACACCACATCTGGGGAATCCTGCACACAGATGGGATCTTCCTGATACCTGAGTGACACCTTCAGCATCAGCAATATTCCATATTCTTTCTTTTTTTTTCATTGATTTAGGCAGCTTCCAAAGTCAATGGTCAGGTATAGCTAAGGAAAGGGATATAATCCTATGAGAAAGGAGCTGAAGTGAGAGTTAAAAAAATGAGAATCAATGATGTGTTGTCTAAATAGAAGCAGAAATTTTGTATATCAATAATGTGTGAGTTTTGGTGATACCTGCTGGGTTCTGAGCAGCAGCAGTTTGGCAGCCCAGCATTTCTTCAAGCAAAGGGTGATTTTTTTACTCTGTCAGGGTGAGAATTTGCTGTTGTTTCATCCTCAGGTGTCTCATTGTGTAACAGTAACTGGGAAATGTAGAAGCGATGTGTAAAATCTGGGATAGCCATGGTCCAGATGCTCTGAAATATCCTTCATTTTGGGAGTTAAATCCATCAGATTGGCTTCTTGAGGAGAGCTGGAGATCTTGCCTGTGCTGATCCACTCCTTTTTTTCTTCCAGACAAAGGCAGCAGCATTTCCGACACGAGCAGTGGGGCCAGTCTGTTGGAGAGATTGAAATAGGAAATGATGGGAAAACTGAACTTTCCCTCAAAGGCATTCGGAGCCACTCCTATGGTAACAGAATTCCCTCCCTTGGGAATACCTGCACTGCAGCTGGCACGGGCAGGGCACTGAGATTAAGGATTATCTGTTAAAATAACCAGTTCCATGCCTGGGCATGAAATTAAGACATTCCAGAGGAAATACCATCACTGTTTTGGGCACACACAGTGCTCACCATGTGAACAGTGACTGGATATTTCTTTATCCAAAAAAGTTGTTGGGAAGTCAGGTGCTGTTAGTTCATATTTCCCAGGAATGCTGAGCTTCAGGTTGGGAGATTTTTGTTCTTTTTTTTTTGCAGGTGTCCGGAACTGGGCTGAGATTTCCCGTTATGTCATGATTTTGGCACGCTTTGAAGTAGGTATTACTCTGGCAATGTGCTACTTAACCAGGAAATTTTTCTGAGCTTTTCAGGCAGATTTAAGTATCCAGAAATAAGGATTTTGGGAACAAATAAGGATCTGGTGGCACCATTAGCCCAGATCAGTGTTGGGAGCAGCTCTCTAAAGCAGAGCTGTGTGTGTAAAAACTGAGATTTTGCCATGCTGATTGAAGCAAAACTTGTTTTGATAACTTGAAACAGTTTGTTTTGGCTTTTTCCAGAAAAATTGGGCAGGCAGCTTTACAGGAGGGATTCTCAGCTGCTGCAAGTACCCAGCACTCCATGGAGTTGCTGCAGTGCTCATTCCCATTAATGGGCAGCCTGAGGTGTTTGAAGCATCCTAAGCCTTCATGACAGCAGTCAGCAAATATTTCTGCCTGTGCTGAGCCATAATTCTCTGCCTTGCAGTGTGGGGGAGAGGCAGTGCTGTGGCTGCTGGCACCACAGCCCAAGGCCATGCTGAGGGCTGCCAGCTGCCAGCCAAGCCCAGCAGATGCTCCTGAAAAGGCATTTCCTTTGCCAAGCCAGGCATAAATCAAAGCTCTCTGTTACAGGCAGTGTTACAGGGGTTTAGACTGAACTCAGAATAAAAGTTCTTTTCCCAGCTTGGGAAAATCCCACTTCTGTGCAAATCCTGATTTATCATGTGCCTGTGTACCTTTGAGTGAGCTTTGGCATCACAATGTGTGTAACCAACCCTGCTCTTCAGTTCTTCAAGACTCAAAGTGACTGAGGCTGTTCTGCCCCTAATTAAAAGCCAGCTGACTTCATTAAGAAGTTTATTGCAGATTGAAGTTTGGAGTCCTCTTACCCTGAGTGTCTGTACATTTATAGCATCAGAGGAGGCTTAAATTTGCCTCAGAGCAGCCCAAGTGGAGCATAAAGAGTCCAGACCTAAGGATGGAAGAGAAATTAATAAAACCAGGAGATTCCAGTTCCTTCTTAACATTTTCCCTATCTGCTGTTCCCAGACATGGATTAAAACAGGTTAGAAGAGAAATCTGGTCAAAGTACAGCAGTTTTGTATTTCTTTGTTTCCCTCCTATGTCCTCTTGCTGTGGACTTTCTGTTGTTCCCATTGTCCTTAATTTGTCCTGAGTGAGTTTGGTTTATATTCCTGGATTTGTTTGCAGCCAGATTTTCATGGAAGGTGTAGTGAGAGGATTTTAATTTTGAAGCCACAGCACGTTGATAAGCTGAGTTCTATCCGGTGTCTTCTTGGTCCAGCCACTGAAGGCCCCTCAGAAATGAATCTGCACAACTTTGGCTTTTTCTCTCTCTCTCTTGCAGGATGGGACTGCAGCACATTTAACAGTCATTAACATGCCAGCTACCACAACTCAGTAAGTGACCAAAGAACTTTGTGTTGCTAAAAACACCCATCTCAGAGGTGGCAAAAGCTGCTCTGCAGGACACCTGTGCAAATTCTTGCTTTGAACCTGGACAGCCCAATTTCCATCCATGCCCTCATGCTCCCTACTCCCAGTTTTTCATTTGCAGTTGGTCACAAGGACAGCTTTTACCTTCCCTTGCTTCCTTTCCCTTCAGCTGCTGAGGGCTGATGGAGCTGCCTGTCTGGCTGGATGATTTAAAGGGATAAATTGGGCACTCCCAGCTGGCAGGGAAGGTGTAGCCTGCATTCCACAGGAGCCCTGCCTTGCTGACTGGTGTTCCCTGCATCCAGAGCATTAAAGACCAATGTCCATGGCCCCAAGGCTGCTCCAAGCCCCATCCAGCCTGGCCTTGGACACTTCCAGAGATGGGGCAGCCACAGCTTCTCTGGGAAACCTGTGCCAGGGCTTCACCATCCTCACAGGGAAGAATTTCCTCCCAATATCCCATCTAACCCTGCCCTCTTGCAGTTGGAAGCATTTCCCCTTCTCCTGGCACTCCAGGCCCTTTTTCAAAGTCCCTCTCCAGCTCTCTTGGAAGTCCTCAGAGCCTTCTCTTCTCCAGGCAGAACTGTCCCAATTCTCTCTGCCATTGTTCTGGTGCATTTGAGTTTTGGTTGAACTTTAAAGCTGCTGCATTGCTCTCCCCTCCAGCCTCACCGTAGGTTATGTGTTTTTTCCTGATGGGAGGAAGGCTGGCATTGAGTGGTCCAACGCCTCCCTGGCTGAGCTGGCCGAGGATGGGATTATCCAGGATCACTATGGAGTCAGTTTTACTGCTGGTAAGCTCAACACAGTCCAGCTACATCTGCCTCCATTTCTTGCTGTGCAGTTCCTTCAGTGGAGGAAAGATTATTCCCTGGGATTCCATGTGATCCTGGGAAAATCCATGAGAAATCTACCCAGAACCATAAAATCATGGTTTGGGTTGGAAAGGACTTGAAGATCCTCTGGTTCCAACCCCACTGTCATGGGCATTTCCCTGCTTAAATTGAATTATAGGTGTGGTGTGTCCTGGGTGAAATGTGCCCACTGCAGCATCAGGGCCACAGGTTCCAGAGGGAGAGAGTCACAGATTCTGTTTGTGGTGACTCTTGCTTGTGCTGATCCACATAAAACAGTGATTTCCTCTTTTTTGGGGTGTCAAAACATCTGTTCTGAGGTGGATTCAGCTGGAAATACGGTTGATCAGTTTTCTTGATTTACAAAGCAGACAGAACTATCACTCTTCAGAAAAGCATTAAAACCCCCATACACAAAAAAATAGATATTGAAATTTTTTTTTTTTTTGAGATAAAATACTACTGAAAATTATTGACATTGTTCCCTTTTTATCTTCTCCAAGGTGGCAAAAGCTTTGATGTTTCTGCAGCTCTGGATAAGCAGAGCTGTCCTGTGGTGTACAATGGCCTGACAGGGAGTGGAGTTTTCCACGAGTGCATTGCAGATTTCCAGCTCAATGGGTCAACACCAGGCTGGGGCCTGGTTGAATTTTATTACAGGTAAAATAATGACAGGCAAGAAGAAACTCCCATCCTCCTATGTTGACTTGTATGGTTAAACTCCATAGATATGTGAAGTATAAATGCACTATTTTTTTTAATCTGATGTAAAAAAATGTTGCTTATTTAGTGCTTAATGTGTTTATTAGGTTGACAAGAACTCTGTATATTATTTGGAAAGGAATTAATTGCACAAGCACTTCATGGGTGCAACAATTTGTTTGTTATATAGGTTTATGTGGGGTTTATATAGCTCCCCATATAGGTTTATGAGCTGTAGGATGGTTCATTCTGGACACTCTGTAATTTAGAAAATCTGTCCCATTATAGAAATAAAGAGTTCTCACCCCAAACAGAAGCAGTTTACAGGGTGAAACTTGCTCACTCAAGAGTTTTTGTGGACAGGATTTATTTGAACAGATAAATGTTCAGAAAATCCCCGCAGGAGTGGCTCTGTATGTTTACAAAAAATGTTCTTCACTTCTCAGGGAAGTGCTGCTCCTCCTGCCACATGATTGTCACTCTTTCCCTGGAGCCTTTTCCATAGAGAGTCATTGCTCTCATGAAAGAAAAAGGCAAATTTTATTGTTGACATTTTGTTTGCTTTTTAAAATAAACACCTATCCTTGGCTGGTGGAGGAAATGCTGTAAATGACTTTGGGGAGATGGAGAGCTCAGCTCCTTCCAAAAACCAGACACATGTTTAAAGCACATAAAACAGGCCAAAAGTGCAGAATACCTGCTGGTTGAACTTGAACCTGCAGCTCCTGCTCCCTCCCCTCTCGAGCTGTCCAAACCTGCCTGGTGGAGGAGATGACCCAAGGGGGAAATCCTGGGGTAAAACCCAAACAGGGCACGTTCCACACATCCAGACAGCCCTGCCCAGCTCTGGAGCTGCCCCAGGGAGGCTCCATTTGGCAGTGCTGACACAATTCCTGTCTGCTCCACCCCATATCTGCTCCCAGCTGAACCCTGTGGGAGGAATGAAAGGGAGGGGGTGTTGTCCTTCCTCCCTGCCACGAGACTCCAACTCAGCATCGCTGCTCTTCCCGCAGGGACGAGGCCGCCCAGCCGGTTCCAGATCTGCAGCTCGCTTCCAAACCAGAAGGACCCGACCCTGCCACCGATGCCTCTCCCCCATGATCATCTACAGGCTCGTCTCAGCAATGTTAGCAAGCAGCAGCTTCCCAAAGAAATGTAATTCCCTGCAAAAAACAGCATTGGTTTGAGTGTAGAGCTCGTCACAGGATGCTGGGGAGGTCAAGGGTATAAAAGGATTTGCAGAGAAATGAGATGTGTTTTTATTAGTGCAGCTTGCAGTGGTTGCTCACCAGGGTGGTCTGGAGGATGTCTGATGGCAGGAGGAGTGCACTGGGAGGGATCACTCCATGCTCTGTCCTTTGGTGGTTTTCCTAAATTTCCAGCTGCTCCCCGCCGTGACGACCAGGACCTCAGGCTACGTGGATCACTGACCCAATTTAGCAGCTCCTCTCTTCTCTCAGATTTGGTTTTGAAATAAAAACTGTCTCTTTCTGAACTCTCTGGTTGTTATAGTCATTAAAACGTGGGAAAAACCTGTTACAGGAAACTGCACTGATTTGATAGTTTTGTCTTTGGCTCTGTAAAACATGAAGTGGAAGGAGCAGGAGAAAGCACATCTAAATGGGGTGTCCTCTAGGAATAGCATTAATGGCCAATGAAATAAGTGGTACAAACACGATTTTCCCTTGTCTGAAGGAAAGCCAGGCTCTGGCAATCCAGTTTAGAAAGGGATCTGAATTCCTCATCATTCCCTTGTAAGTGTCTTATTAACCACAATATCCACAATAGTCACTGGCCCAAGGTAGCCTACAAGGTATTCCCTACCTAGATGGATCTTGCTGTTAGTTACTGAAAATTAAACATACTTAAAATATGTAAAAAAATATATCTAGTTAAGTGGAAAGTGGGAAGAGGAGAAATTAAGGAAAGACACCCTACAATTAGAATAGTACTACCATTCTATTCTATTTCAGAAAATAGTGAAATCTGGGTGCACATCTTTGTGCTTTTGTATAATCCCTGCTTAGGCTGGAGGAGACTTTAATAGAATTTAAAGAATTTTTTTTTCCTTTCTGAGGGAGTTTTACACTTATTGCTACAACAACTTTTTATGCAGAGTGGGTGCATGAATATAAAATGATTCCACCTGCATTTATGACACATATGTCCCAATTTGGGATGTGTCACTGAACAAGGCTGGGGTGCTGTAACAGGCTGATTTTATCAGCACCCTCCTGCAGCTGAGATTCCCATTATTCCCATTCCCTAATTCCCTAATTTCTGACCTCATCCCTGTTCTGCACTTGTGCCCTTGAGCTGCACCCCAACAGGTGCAGGTGCTGTGCCTCTCCTTCCATCCCAAACCACCTCTGGGTGCACCAAGCTGATTTCTGGGTGCATTTCTTTTGGGATAGGCACTGCTCCAGAGCTTTGGATTTCAGCTGGACCTCTATAAACACTCCTCCAGTTACAGTGGTATTAAGAGCCACATTCCTGTGAGCCTTGCACAAACCCCAAGATGTCTTAAATCTGTCTGTGCTCTCGTGCTCTCGAGGTGCTGAAACAGGGAGCTTCTAAATTACCCCAGACAATGATGCTTTGACAGGAGGGAAGGCCTTATGCCTCTTTTTACACCTCAGAAATCAGTCAAATTGGTAATTTTAGAAAGGTTAGGAAAATAACGATGTTATACATCTCAGTTTGTTCCTATGAAGTATGTGGCTTGTTTTGCTATGATCTCAGGAACATCTGTTCCTTTTTTTTTTTTCTGTGGAGCTCTTGTCATCTCTTTCCCTTTCACTTATTTCTTCAAGGCTAAAACATTAACATTTAGAAGGTGGAAGGCAGGCACCTAATAAAGCAAGGTTTTGGAGGTGTCAGAGCGTGTAGATGATGAGAAAAATTGTTAATTATGACTCTGGAATCACAGTTTGAGAAATCACTGGGAAAAAAAAAATCCCTCCCTGTCCAGGCCAAAAATAATAATAATAATAAAAAAATCCCATCATGGAAGGGATTGGTCTGGGTATTTCCTAATTCCAGAAACTGGGCTTAGAAGCAGGGATGCTTCCAAATTATTGGAAGTTCCTGGTGCTGCAGTGGAGGAGGCAGAGATGAAGCCTTCATCACTCTCTTTTTTGTCCTCCACTTGTTTCTTTTGGTACCAGTGGGTGGAGAATTAGAGCAGCCCTGAGTTCAGCTGGGAAAAGTTCAAGCAGGGTCCAGCAGATGATTAATAAAGTTTGGAGCTGGCAGGTTTATTTGCCAGGTGATGAACTACTGGTAGGGTATTTCAGCTCCAAGGACTGAAAAAAATTGACTGTCGGGGGTTTTCTCCCTGGATTTCAAATTACTTTATAGCAAACCTGTGTCCAGGACACATGGAATAACTTATTTAATTTAAAATAAATCTCCCAAGGCCCACGCTTTGACCGTATGAAGTGGTCCTTCACTCGCGGCTCCTTTCTCGGTGGAAAAATCCATCTTGGGAAGTGCTTCTGCAGCCCAAAAGCATTAATTGTGAGCCAAAAAAGCAATAAATGGAGCTGAGCCTTGGCCAGGAGTGAAATGCAGCGCACGATCTGCACGAAGGGGGGCGGCTGGAGCCTCGTTGGGATGAGCTGCTCTCCCGGCATCTGGAAGGAGGGAACACCTGTAATTCCTGCTGCTGTCACGGCAAAATGCTCCCACCAAACCCTTGCACGTCCCCCTGGAGCTCCCTGCATGCTGAATTTCAGGGAAGAGGTCATTGAAAGGCTGTCAGCCCCAAACTGAGCATTTCCCATCAATCTGCCCCTGGCTACTGATGTCTAGAATGGTAAATATTTTACCCTGCTTCTTTATTCTCCTTCCTCCTTGCAATTTTTCATGTGTTCATAGCGCTGCTATA
Source organism: Pycnonotus jocosus (assembly GCA_013400435.1). Taxonomy (NCBI): domain Eukaryota; kingdom Metazoa; phylum Chordata; class Aves; order Passeriformes; family Pycnonotidae; genus Pycnonotus; species Pycnonotus jocosus. The sequence continues at coordinate 381,134 of VWYP01006390.1, forward strand.
AAGGCTGTTTTCAGTGACATTGTATTTCATTGGCAGAAAGAAAGGACGAAAAAAAAGTCCTTTTTTTCTGTTTGGATTTATGTTGTAGCCTTACAGTTGGTGAAGCGAAGTGTAGCCCAGGGAGCTCTGTAATTTATCGACAGAACTGCGCTGTATGGCCAAATTATCTCTCTGCAAAGCAACTGATTATTTTAAAAGTGGACTTTTCCCTCCATGAGAACGTGCTCAGCAGCCAAATAGCTCCAAGACATTCCAGCCAGAGTGACTGATAAGTGCTCACTCCCTTCTCTCATTTACTGGAACCCCGACTCCCTCACATCTGCCATAAAAACTCACATTGCTCTTTCTCCATCCAAAACTGCTCTTCCCTAAAACGTGACTTTTTTATTGTTGCTCTCCCAGCAACCTCCAAGCTCAGGTCTCCAAAGGGATCTGTCCTGGAGGGGCTTTTTGGGTCTCCCCCTTTTGAAGTATTTCCCTCTCCTCATTAAAGCTGTAATTAGTTCCCGCATTGATTTTTTGCTTTTCTTCAGCATAAAAAAAATCTTTTATTAAACCACAGTGCAAGTGAAGTTCATTCTAATCTGGTCATAAAATTTTACGAGAGGATGTAAATCAAAGGGAGGAGTGGCAGCAAATGCTCTGGAACAGTCGAGCCCTGTTCAGGCTCCCTCAGTGGAGTTAAATCCCTCCAGGAGCAATTAGCCTAACGAGCTGCTTGGTCCTCTTATAAATAACGTCACTGATGGAGACATCTGGAGGTGTCTGCTCTGTGCACCAGAGACTTTCCAAATATGCTGGATGACCTTTTTTTTCCCTTCATCCCCAGCGTGGGGGTGGAGATGCAGATCTGCCATGTCCCAGCAGGTCACGTTTTTACTCCGTTTTCCAGGAAAGATAAAGAAGGGAAAGTAGGACTGGGCTTTCTCAGCCTGAATATCCTCTTACATTTCTTGGTAGCCGAGCATGGGACAGCGTGTCTGAAGTGCTGAGCCCAAATGATTTGGCCAAAGAAGCCCAGAAGTGGCCCTGGGCACAATAAACCTGGAGAGGGCTCATGGCTGAAGTCCTTGTCACAGCCCTTGGGACATCAGAGACTGGCAAGGGACTTCTGGCTGCTGTAGGTGTCAGAGATGGGTTTGCAGAAGGACATCCAGATGATGGCTCACTATTTTTTCCTTCTGCAAAATGACACAAATTATGCACACTTGATACCTTTTTTAACCTTTTTTAACCTTCAAACCTCCCTTTTGGATTTAGCACAGGAAATTCCACTGTTTGTTGCTTTTGCTGTCGCTCCCAAATGTCCTTTGAGAGAGGGCTAGGTAATTGGTTGATAAAGAATGAAAAAAATAATTATAAAATTGGGTTTAAGATTATTTAATAGTGTTTTGCAGAGGTGAGGGGTAGGAAAAGCTGTGAGGTTACACAATGGGCTGTGCTGCTGGTTGTCTTTACTAAAGCATCCAGATCCCAGTGTTTCCTTTCCCACTCTTGTTCCTGCTGTTATTCTAAGGCATGAAGGCTTCTACCACATATTTATAAGCTGATAAAACCATAATGCCAGGAATGTTTTCCTTCCTCCACTCCATTAACAAAATAAAAGTGACTTTACAGATACAGCCTTGTTTACCCTGCTTTCTGCACCAAAACAAGAGTTGTGAATAAATGTCCTAATTCATGGAGAGGTGAGAAAAGAAGAGTTTCTAGGCCTAAGTGATGGTGTAAGAGCTGTTCATCTCCATGCAGATGAGAAATGCTCTGCTCTGCTGTCACACTGGTGCCACACCGCTGCTTTGCTGGGCTGGCAACCCTCAGTGGTGACAGCAGGGCTGACAGAATGCTCAGCCCAAATATCTGAGAGTAAATCCCTGCAGACACTGCTGAGCCCTTGTGCAGCCACTGCTGAGCAATTCATAATTGGACATGTCAGGCAGCTTCTGAGGACATGGCTTGGACTCCCAGCAGGGCAGGGCAGCCACACAAAACGCTTTTTCATGATGCAGGAGGAGGATTTTCACTGATCTCTTCAGAGATTTTTCCCAAAGCCATAAATATGCTCCTCTTGATCCGCAGTGCACTCGTGTGCTGTGTGAGGCTCTCAGAACAAACAGCAGCACGGAGGAGTTCTGGGGATGGGGAAGAGCCTTGAGCCATCCCAGCCAATTACACTCAACTCCCCAAATGCATAAAGCATTTCATCAAGGGAGATCAAAGTGCCTTTCATGGGGAGGAAGAGCTGTGATCTGCCTTTTACCCACGGGAAAGCTCTGGGGGGAAGAGGCCGTCTGGCCAATTCTATAGCAGCATTCTTCAGCTGCTAACCCGAGTTTGCTTTCTGCTCCTCGCAGCTTCCATGCTCCATCCCAGCCTCTCCCGGGCTCTGCCCAGACCCACAGCATCCTTGCAGCTTTTTGGGGTGGGACACACAGCAGGCAAGCTGAAAAAAGGGGGGAAAGTCTGCAAAAAAACCCCAAAATGTGGTCAAACCTGTAAATGAAACCTGGCAGCCCCTGGGGTGTGATGCTCTGTGTAAATGCTGTGCAAAAGTGAAATGGTTAAAATTGTGGGTGCCCCATCCACATCTCTGCTCCTCCAGGATGCTGCTTCCCCTTTCCAAGAATCTGGGATGGATTCCTCTCTGCTTTCATCATCTCCGTTCCTCCAGGATGCTGCTTCCCCTCACCAGGAATCCGGGATGGATTCCTTTTTCCTTTCAGCATCTCTGCTCCTCCAGGATGCCGCTTCCCCTCGCCAGGAATCCGGCATGGATTCCTCTCCCCTTTCAGCCTCCCGAGGCCGGCGCTTCCCATTTTTCTTCTCCGATGACTCCGGAGGGTGTTTCTGCCAGGATTTCGCCTCTTGAATTCGTTTCCCGTGTGTGATTCACAGCCCCCCGGGCTGTTTGATCTCCCAGGGCCGGCGTTTCCAGCAGCTCCCCGGGGCTCCGTGAAAGGGGAGTGAGGAAGAAGAGTTCGCATGTGCGACACAGAAACCTCCGGATTTTAAGGGGTATCCTGTATCCCCGCTGGAACGTTGGGAATGGTCCACAAATCAGGAAAGAAAAGAAAAAAAAGTTCAAAAACACACATAAGGCATTCATTGTTCAAAGCCCAGATCCCTGGAATTCTGAGCTGGGGTGGGCTCCAGGATCCCACTCACCCCTGGCTGCTCTCAGGCACTCTCGGTTTGTTTTTCAGGGAAATGTTTCCATTTTGGGGATGGGAGACAAGCAGAAAATTTCCAAAGAAAAATCTGCCGAGGTATTAGGTACGGAGATTTGCTGAAATGTGTGTTAGAAGAGGTAAAGACTGATTTTATTCCTGTTTAAACCTCCTTTGAAGCAGAATTCTGCTCTCTTCGTAACATCCTTTGATGAGACTCAATACTCACCAAAGTTGGCCAAGCCAAAAGTGATGGCTGGAATTTTCCAAAGTGATAAACCCAGCACTAATCCAGCATATTCCAGTTTTTGTCTTCCCTTCAGGTTCTGCATTCAACCCCTCTGCAATTCCCAGTCACTAACACAGGGAAATGGAGAGTTCCAAAAACAAACTCTGCTTTTTCCTTGAGTTGAGCTCTTTAATGTGTCTTCTGCTTTAGTGTTTGGTGACAGGGCAATGAGAGGAATCACCAGGAGCTGAGAAGGCTCCAGCTCTTCAGCAGGGAGAGGTTTTTTGAGGCAATCACAGGCAGAGCCTGGATTTAATCTTACTTGGACTCAAAGTGCAGTTACTGGCCAGTTACGGGTACTGGCCAGCAGCTTGCAGCTTATTGTTTAAACAAAAAACATAAACTTGTGAAATTGTGAGAAAGGATTCTCCAAAGATTTCTCTGAATGTGTCCATTAGCAGCTGTGAACACTTCCAGACTGTCTTTGTTTCATAAAATCTTTTGGAAATGGGATTTACTTACAAAAGTGTTGGTGCTGTAAACACCTGGCAATTCTTGGTCAGTAACTGACTTAAACTGAAATATTGTTAATTAGGCAAGCAAAATGGCATTTCCTTTGATTTCTGAATGTTCTGAGTAAAAATGTAATGTCTGTGAATGCTCTGTTAGAGGAGGGTGCAGCCAGGTGTGGGCTGGTCTCTTCTCCCAGGTAGGAGTGATGGGACCAGATGAAATGGCACTGGGTGAGGTGTGGCCACCAAGAAGAATTCCTTTTCCCTCTGGGATAAACAAGCAGTAGAATCCCCAAATCCCAGAATCGTTAAGGCTGCTCTTTTCCTGATCTGCTCTCATAGCCATGGGCTAACGTGGATTTTTTGTGTCCTGACACATCCCATACCCATCCTCCTCCTCCTCCTCTGGCTGAGGAAAGCCCAAAATGTGCCAGATCCAGAGGGGACAACCCGGTGAGTTGGTGAGGGGAGCTGAAATTCCAAACATTTGTGTCGTTTCAGAGCAGGAGCACCGGAATCCACGGCGATATCCTGTGATTAGCAGGGCTCTAGAGACCTCTCGTGGACAAACACATTGGCTTCCTTCAGGTGACACGTTTGTTTTAGGGATAAAGCATATTTATTTGCCAATAATTTATTGCTATTATTATTATTATTTACGTGTTATTAATTATTATTATATTTTTGATATTTTTTCATAATTGTATTACATTGTTATATTCCATGGTAACAGGAAGGTGGATTCTACTCCTACAGTGATGATCAAGCAAATAACATTTTAAATATTGACCTACTTACCCTCTTTGCCTTGTCCTCAGTTACTGTTTTGTTAAGACTTTTGCATCCTGGAGTGGTGTTTGGCAGTGAGAAATAATTCCAGTTCGCATCGGGTTTGGGTTTTTTATCATTTTGATTTTTTAGACAATAAAGATGCTAGAAAAGGAAGAATTAAACCAGCAGCATTACATTTCATTCCTATGTGTTTATTGTCGGCTGTAAATGATTTGGAATGTGCTGGTTTTTTCCTCATCTGAAGAACTTTTCAAGGTTCATCAATTTATTGACTCTTTTCCAATTTTAATGCCCATTTTCTGTCACAAAGCTGAAGATTTCCATCAACCAGGGAGAAATCTGGAATTTACTGAGCATTTCTGGCAAGGGGGAGTTCAATGGTTGAAACCCACCACTCTTAAACAAGAAATAAATCAGCGACTGAATTTTTATTTATTGATTAAAAAACTCTAAATTTTTTTTCCCTGAGAAATGTGTTGACCTGGTTGGGTCCAGACCCTGGGAGGTGACTCCTGTGAGATGAGATTTATCCCCAAATCCCCTGTCTGTAGCCATCTGCCAGCACGGGGATAAATTGCTTTTCCCACAGAGATTATTCGATTTTTTCCACGATCCACCTCATTTTCCAGCTCCATCCTTTCCTCACCTGGGTGAGTTATTGGTGGCCCTTGATGTCCTCACTTAACAAAAAGCACGAGGAGGAATTTCTGTTTACTCCACCGCCCTGGCTTTGCATGAAAGTGCCGTAAAATTAAAGGCAGACAAAGAATTTCATATTAAGGAGTGGTAATTAAGGAGTTGCTCAGCCCTCCATGCTTATCTCCAGCTCACTGTGTGCAAGGCAAAGGCAATTTTTCTTTTTAATATTGCAATAACTCTAAGCTCTTTTAAGAGAAAAAAATCCCCTGACCATTTGGGACAAAAAGCTACATTTCAAAAAGAAATTAAAATCTTGGCAGGCAGCGCTTGATTTCATGGGACAACTCCAACGTGGCAGAGTGCTGAAAACCAAATGTATTTCAGCTGAATGTTCTTTGATTTTCGCAGGGGGAAAAAAATTCCTTTTTTAATTCTTCTCTGCCTCTTTTCAGCAGGGGAAAGGTCTGGCAATATTTTTTAATTATTCTTTGTGGCTTTGGTTGTAGGTGCAAAGATGGAATGTTGGAAATGGGGAGAGAAGGATGAAGGTGTTTGGGTTCAGGGTGAGCTCTTCTTTTTCCAAACTGTGCCAGGAATGCTTAATATCCTATCTAATACTTTACACACTGTGCAGATTTTACATGGATTTTAAAGTGGATTTTGAAGCAGATTTTAAAGGAATTTCTTGTCTTCAGCTGGGTGCTCTGCTCAACTCCAAGACCTGCATAATTCTGACACCAATTTTTATTTGATTCTTGTCCTTGTGCTGTCTGCAAACCAGCATCTTCTCACAATAAAATTCTTTTTCAGGCATCAGGGAAAGCCTGGAGAAATGTGGTAGCAGTGGATTTTTGGTTTATTTTTCCTTTTCCCCCCCCTTTTTTTAATCTATGCTGGCTATCAGCTGTATCCAGATCTGGATCCCCAATTCCTTGCCCCATTTTGCTCTCTCCCACTCCCTGGAGCTTTCTCATTCCCGTTTGACAAACCACCAGGAAGTTTGAGGCTGGATATTATTTTTTCGTGGTACACCTTATCGGGCCAATTAGCGCTCAAATCCAAACCTACAAGCTCCTATCTCTCTGTTCACAGCTATTCTGCCTGATCCCAAACAATCCCTTGCTCCCAGGCTCCAGGAATCCACGTTATCACCTCTCCTGGAGTATCTTATTTGCTTTGTGATAGGAGCGCTGAGCGCATTCCCAAATTCCATTTGCTGGGTTTGGGTTTCTCGCGTGCCACGCAAAGCAGGGTGAGCTCAGCGGGCCATTTTCCTGTTGTTAAAGCCCTGAACCCTAATCTGAAGGAAACAAACCCAGCTCCTCTTATTTTCAAACAGATAAGATTCGCGGGGTTATTAATCACGGGCCGGAACGGCCGCGCTGGGAATCGGGAATGATCAATCCAAAAAAATAAAACTTGTCAACATTTATTCCAGAGACGGACCATCCGTCCAGCGGGAGCCTTGGAGAGTGGTTTTGTGTCTGGTGGATGATAAAGGGCCGTTAAATGCACAAACAGCCATGACATCATGCTGAACTCACATGTTCTTTCATCTGCCCCTAAATGAGACCCGTTCTTGTTGGCTGTTGCCCTGAGCTTTGATTTTGGAAGATTTTTCTCCCCCTTCGTGTATCATTGAATTTATTTATTCATTTTTTAGCAATTATTATTATTTAATAGAGCAAGTCGCTGTGGTTGGGTTTGTTTTTCTCAAGGAGTTTTAATGCTGGATTCAGAGGATTAACTCCTGGGCAGGTGTAAATCAACGTGGTGCTGGCCTCCCTCAGACAAAGGTTTAGCTCATGGTGTTTAATCTCGGTGAATTTGTACTCTGGAAAACATGAAATGATGTCCTCCCCCACATAAAGAGATCCTGGGAGTGCTGAGCACATGGAGAGAAGATAATTTTCACATTTCTTTTTTTGTTTTTTCCTTTCTCAGCATTGCCCTTCAGCCATTAAACCTATTTCATGGGTGACTGATACACAGGGCAGCCCAACCCAAGGACAATTAATGACAGTGATAATTAAAAATGGAGATTATTTTCTTTTTGCTGTAGCTGCCATGAGCACTATGAGTCCCCAACAAACTTTAGCTGGAAGAGCTTTCAGTGTGTGGTTTAACATCACCTTTAATATGGCAAAATAGGTTTAAACCCTCATAAATACCCCATGAAAATCTCTCCAGTGAGCATTTAGTGCAGAAATAAACTGCCAACGTGGCTTGGAAAGGATAGGATAAATATATATCCAAAAAAATATACAAAATATTTATATATGATGGGAAGGAACCCGTTGCACAGATGCAATTCCATGGTGCAATTCCATGGGACACCCCATTCCCTGCCAAGGGCTGTGATAGGATCACAGAGTGTTGCAAACCTCTCCAGTCCCTTCCAAGGGATAAAAGATGGGAAGCAAAGTGTTTTAAGTGCAGCCAGATTGCTGCCCTAGGCTGGGGAGAGGAAAGAAGGAGCTGGTGAGGCTGGTGTTTGCAGAAGTGGTCTCTGAACCGGGCAGGATTTTGTTTGGCATGGACAAATTAGGCTGTGGAGACTAAAAAAAAATGTAGATTTTTGTATCTGGTGGTGCTGCAGCCCTGAGCTGGCACCCCTGGGGCTGCAGATGCCAAAAGGAAAAGATGTGGCAGAAGAGAAGTGAAGAAACCGAGATAAGAGCCTGGAGAAGGATGAAGATTTCTCTCCTTCCTCTCTGTGACTCCTCACTGCAAGAGAAGAAAACTCAGGGAGATTTCTGGAGAACTGAAGGATCTCCCCTCAGCCCTCAGCTGAGCTTTTCCTGCTGCTGAATTGTTTTCCTTGCTGTTATTTGGAAGAAGACTTTTCCATGAGCTGGCTGCTCCTGAATTCCCCAGTGGCCACGAGCAGTGAAATGTCTGCAGTGTGGATAACATTTCTTTGGAATAGGGGTGATTTGTGTGAATAAAACATTTACAAATGGGCTTTATCAAAATCCACTCCCTGTGTTTCAAGGGATAAGCTTTTACGTGGGAAGAGAGGTTTGTTGAGGTTTTCTCTGTTGGTGTTTTAATCTTACCAAGGGTATTTTTCTCTGGAATGTGTACATCATTTTGAATTTCACCATTATTTTAATGCAAGGAGTGATTTGATCACTGGCAAAAAAAGCTGATGTAAAACTCTCCACTCTTTGTTAGGACAAGGTTGGCTGTTAATGCAATTCCAAATTCTTCCTTTTAAAACAAAATTTACAGCCTCCTGAAATGGCTCCCACAGACCTCCCAAGCTTTGATTTCTCTCGGAGTTTTTGAAATGCCTCTGGACCCCCAGCCTGGGAACAGCCTGGAATAATTACACCTGATGGGAGGTGTTAATGCCTCTGACACTGCCTGCCACTCACCTCCACACTGGGGAGAAATTTATGTGCCAACTGCCCCGAGATTTACTGCCAGGCTGGATCCTTCCCACCCCTCCTGGGGATCACCCTGCACACCGTGAATCTGCTTGTTCATTTATCCCTGCAATTCCTCAGGTCAGGTTTACCCCCAAGAGGAGGAGAAGGTGTGGAGGTGAGGTTTGCAGAGGAGGGGAAGGCACAGCTGGGTGGGCACGGTGCTGCCTCGGGCATTTCTGGGTTGCAGGATTGAGGAAAAGCTGGTGGAGAGAACTGTGAATCCAGGTAAGGTGTGGAAAAACTGCCTCCAGGTCCGCTGAGAGGTGGATTTGGGAATATATCTAGAAAAAACTTGGTAAAGCTCCACCTCTCAGTCTCTGTCTTGGCTGGGGAAGGTGGTTTTCCACTTTCTGTCCCATTGCAAAGCTATAACAGAGATGAGAAAATTCAGAATTTCTGGGCAGCAAACTCAGCTGTGATGGAACCTGGTTTATCTCCAAGATGGAGCTCACAGGCAGCACACCTGGAGCTCCACCTGCTTCTGTGAGATGCATTTCTCTCCTGCACAAAGCCCAGCTCCTCCTCCTCCCTTTCACACAATCCCTGTGCCCACACACAATGGGTTCTGTGAGATCTCCCCTGGGGGATCCTCTGCCCCCAGACCCCCATGGGAATAACTGGGAATGTGCTGCTGGAGACAATGCACAAATTGGTTTTTCACAAGTGGAGCAGGAACCTGCACACGTTGGGTGATTGATTTCTCTTCTTGGTGCTCTCACAGTGGCTTTGCTTGCAAAAGGCAAATATTCAAGTGCACTGGAGAAATTCCAGCCTGGTCATCTAGACAGGGGCACAGAAGCAAGCTGCTGCTCACTTCCAATTCCAAAATACGACATCCAAGGGATGGTTGTTCACACAGGTAAATGTTCTTCAACATAAACGAGTCACCACAGTCAGAGCAGTCAAAGCTTGCTGATGTTCTGCATCACATCCTGAAGCCAGAAGGGTTGAAAAAGCTGCTTTTTAGCCCATGACAGCCAGCACTGAGGTGAGGAAGCCTCTGTCCCTGCAGGAAATGCTGGTTTGTGCCAGGCACAGCGGGTCTGGGATTTATTTATCCAGGTGTCTGTGGAACAGGCTGGCTCTGCACCTCGTGGTGATGAATGCAGCAATTCCCCCATCAGCTCCTGACAGGTTAAACTATTCTGGGCGATGCTGAGAGCGTTTAAACACCCAAACACTCAACAATTATCTGCAGCCAGCACACTGATCTGTCAGTACTGATACTCAAAGCAAAAGTGCTGAGTGAGGACTGAGTGACAAGCAATAAAAAAGGAGACATGGAGTAGGAGGAGCAACCTTCCAGGCTTAGAGGGAATTTTTTGGGTGTGTGGCCCATCCAGCAGCATCTGCAGCCCCCCCAGTTTATTGTCCTGGTGTGTTTGGGGATGGACTCCCCAGGAGCCTCAGGACAGCTGAGAGGGGCACACAGGAAACAGCAGCAGGGCTGGAAGATAAATACAGCACCACAGGTGTTTGTCACCTTCCACAAGAGCTGCACCAGCTGCCCTGTTCCTTGGTGACACTGTGATTTGGACACTAGCTTAAAGAAACCTGATGCCTTGTTCATGGGCATGTTCTGCTCTCCAGGTTATTTACCTCTTTTTTTTTCCTTTAATAGGGATTTTTTCTGGGATTTAATTATGTCAGTGTCTACAGCTCATGTACCATCAGTAACCCAAACCATATTTTTGTAGTCTATTTCCAGAACTTTAGAGTAAGTTTGAGGTTAAAAAAAAAATAGGACAAGTATTTCATAGCTCTTGCTTTTGAATAAATCAAAAGTGAGGAAAGGGAAGATCAGCACAAAGCTGTTTTCACCTTGGTTCAGAGGACTTTGAAGAGTTGTGCTAAAGCAGTTGAGTTCTTTAATAATGTTTTCAGCTACACTCCATCAAATATCCTGGCTGAACAGGGAAGTGGCCGGACCTTTGAACTGTTCCTGTGTCTCCTCATCACTCACATCTGCACAGGACTCTCTCCTGATCTCCATCCAGAACACAAAGGCAGCAGACACAGCTCACACCTGAGCAGTGCTGCCTGCCAGACCTCAGCTGATCCCAAAATCCCTGTGAATGTCCCCACACCTAGGCAGAACCTCGGGTTTTATTTTCACTGCTGCTTTAGCTGGTTGCAAGCCCTGAGGAGCTCCCTTGGCTCAGGCCTCTGCAGAGGCTGCAGCACAGATGGAACCTCCCTGAGTGTTGAAAGAGCTCCTGTGAACCAAAATCCGTGGAGTCTGTGTGAAAAAATGAGAATTATCCTCAGAGTAATTTATCTCCCCCTGCAGTGGAAGTGCTGCTGAGATCTGGTGACTTTGAAGTCTGATTCAAGGGAGGAGGGGGAGGTCGATATCTGGGATAAAACCTTGACCAAAGTGATTTCTGCTGGGCTGGGAATGAAAAAGCAATGAGTGAGCTGGTGAGAAGCAGCTCTTTTTGGACAGGGGACACCCAGGGAGGGTCACACAGATCCAAGAAGTCTCCAGAACTCCCATTTTGTGCAGGAAGGTTGGGTAAAACCCCACAGCATCCCAGTGCCCACCTTCCACCTCCTCTGCCAACCTGGCATCCCCTGTGAGCCTTCCTGCAGGAACTGATGCCTGGGGAAGGCTGAGCTGGAACAGAGACTGGACAGAGCCAGAGAATAAAGCAGAGATTGATTGAAAGGTTTTTAGGATCCACCTTGGGCAGGACAAGAGCCTGGGCAGGGCTGCACCCAAGGTGGACCCAAAATGGGCACGAAAAATGGCTGAATGGTCACGAGGTCTTACATTTTCATAAGTTTTGGTCCATTTGCATATTGGGGTTTAATTGTCCAATTCCAGTTCCAGGCTGTGAGGTCTCATCCTTCTTGTTCCTCCCTTCAGCCACCCTTGGTTGTGCTTTGGGGCTGAAAGTTGTCCTTGGTGTGCAGCAGGAAAAGGATTTGTTTTGTGTCCATGCTGTGTGCAGAGCTGAGTGAGCCTGACTGTGAGCTCAGAGCTGCACCCCTGGGCACCACAGAACATGAAAAACACCAAAGATAAAACTTGAGGCATCAGAAGGAGACACAAAAGGTTACAAACTTAGCCAGCCTTTATTGGAGTTTACATTCCCATGCTGAAGCTGGGAGATGTGAGGTCTCTTCTGGGACCTGGAGGTGTGGGGGCTCAGCAGGGCTGATGGAAAACCAGGTGATGTCTGGACGTGGCTGAGGGTGGGGCTGAATCTTTGTGTTTAACACCAAACAATCATCTCCTGTGGGACACGGGCCAGGAGCAGTGAGCTGAGAGCAGCAGCCACATTTCCCCTGGCACATTTAAAGCCCTTTTCTGTAACCTCAGCAACACCCCCTGCCAAAAGCTTTGTTTTACACCGTGCTGGAGATGCCGCCCATTAAACAGCAATTAGTCCTGGCTGGATCCAAAGCCTGCCCTCTCTGTCCCAGATGGCCACTTATTAAGATATTTATGGTTAATATGAATTTCCCCTGCCATAAATCAGCAGCCTTTATACCTGCAGGGAAGTCAGGGCAATCAGCGACCCCGCTAAGCCGGGCCTTTATTGGAAAATAAAGGTTGTAACAACTTCTCCTGCTCGTAAAAACAACAGGAGAGGGGAAAAAAAAATCCCAGCGCTGGGATCTGATAAGGGGCTGTAATCAAGAGCTGCTGGCACATCCTCCTGGAGGAGGCTGGCAGATGGAAAGTTACACGGATTTATTTGTAACATCATCGGGGCAGGGAGGCAGGACCTGCTGAGGTTGGAGGAGCAGGGATCTGGAGCCTGGGACAGGAGGAATCACAGAGTCAGAGTAGTTTAGCCCATCCATTTCCACCCCTGCCATGGCAGGGACACTTTCCACCATCCCAGGTTGTTCCAAGCCCCATCCAACCTGGCCTTGGACACTTCCAGGGATCCAGGGGCAGCCACAGCTGCTCTGGGAAACCCATTCCAGCTCCTGCCCATCCTCACAGTGAACAATTCCTTCCCAATCTCCCATCCAGCCCTGCCCTCTGGCAGTGGGAGCCATTCCCTGTGTCCTGTCCCTCCATCCCTTGTCCCCAGTCCCTCTCCAGCTCTCTTGGAGCCCCTTCAGGCCCTGGAAGGGGCTCTGAGCTCTCCCTGAGCCTTCTTCAGGCTGAGCACCCCCAGCTCTCCCAGCCTGTCATTGCACATTGTTTTGCTCCCATGCCTGGATTTTGTGTGCAGAGCAGTTGTGAGCAATGTGAAAATATTCCCAGTGTTTCTGCCTTTGGGGCTGGTCTGGTTTCTCCCCTGTGAGTTTGGTGTGATCCCAAAATATCGATATCAACACTGACAGATTCCAACCACCGATCTCCAAACCAGGGAATTCACTCTCCCTTTCCCCCTGTTTTTAAGCTAGCAGGGAAATATTTCCTCTGTGAGGTGACTTTCTCTAAAATGCCTGAACTGACAGATGTCACATCCTCCCCTCCACAGGTGTGCAGCTCCCAAGAAGGATTTTTTTCCCCCCCTCTACATAAGACACTCCCCTGACTGCCTCAAGCTGCATCTCTCTGTCTCTGACCCTTCCTTTCAGGTGTTTCCTCTTGTCTTAAATCCCAGATTTAAAACAAGGGATTGCACTGCACCTCACACAACAGCAAAGTGACTTTTGAGCACTGTTGCAGACAGCTCACCCTCCTTGCATCCCCCAGGACACCCTCCTGTGTCCCACAGGGGAAAATCCAGACCTGCACAATATCCTTGCCTTTTCCTCAGGGACTTCCCACTGACACCAGTAGGTTTAATGCCCTGCTAACATTGGGATAAATTCTTCCAGGATGAGTTTGCAGCTGCTTTAGTACTTTTTGGAGTACTTTTGGAGTACTTTTGGAGTAGCACGTCCTGGTGAGAGACTTAATAAAATGATGAAGGGATAGAGAAAATAGCTTTCAAGGTAAAATCAGTATGCTTTAAGCAGTAAAATCAGCTTTTCTGAGTGCCCAGGAGCTGCTAAAATAAATCAGTAGATGGCACTATTTTATACTGGATGAGGCCCCGGGACAGGTAGGGAGGAGCAGTAAAGCTCAGGAGATGCTGTGAACACAATTTCCTTCCTCCGTGCAAAAATGCTCCACCAGGGTCAGAGCAGAAGAGGTGAGGGCTTTGCCCTCTGTGATTTCCTCTCTTCCCTCTCCTTGTGCTGAGCCTTTGGCAAAGGTGAAGGTTTGAGGAGGATCTCTGTCATTTATGGTTCTGGGGATGCTGAGGCAGAGATGCCTCCATGTGTTTATTAAACATCTGCTCAGGAAATAATCCCATCGCTCCAAACCATTGCCTGTGGTCTCGTTTGCTCCCAGGAAATCGCTCAGTTGGGGTGATGCTTTCATTCCTCTGAGCCCAGTTGCTTGTGGGGTGACTGAGAGCAGCTTTGCTTTCAGCTGGGCAGGATTTGAAGGTTTCTCTAATGTAAGAGGGCTCTGGGTGTTTTAGATCTTGGCATAAATCACTCTGTTATTGATTCAGCGTTGTAACCTCACTTGGCCAAACTGGAGGAGGAACCAAAATTGCAAACTGGGGCAAAATGTGGCTTTTTTGGTATCTGCTGTAAAGCACACTCTGCCTTCCCCAGCCTAAGTCCATCAACCCTGCCAGGATAATCCTCTACAAATCCACGAGGATTTTTGCACCTCCAGACTCTGAGGGCATGGGAGGAGAGTTTGGCCACTGTCAGTCTGTCTGTCTGTCTGCCCCCAGGAGCTGCTGCTGCCACCACTGTGGTGCTGGATGCAGCCAAACAATGCCATGGGTGTGTGGCCAAAGGCACCCAAGGGACCAACTCTGCTGTTTGTCACCATTTCTTTGGAGCTGGATTTATTTCAGAGGCTTTAAAGGTCAGAGAGTTCAAAGTTGAAAAAATGCTCATCAGATTGAGCATACATTTTGGCTTTAAGTAAAAGAAGAAAAGAAAAGGAATCTGTCCTTTACTGCTAAATCCCTCATATCAGGAATTCCTGTCATCTTCTGACACTGATCTTTTTATTCCCTTTAGTAATTGTTTTTTTGCCTCTCCCCAGAGCCTCCCTTGTTTTGATTGTTCTCATTTATTACTTTTCTTTTTACTTGGCACCTCGGGGAACTGTCCTTGTTCCACCAGTGTGCTCCTCTGTCTGTATTGTCTGGATTTCTGGGCTAAAACCAAACCAAAGTCGTGCCTGAGGAGCAGTAAAACCTCCTGATCTTCACTAACAGCGCTCAGCAGAAAGACCAAACTGTGCCCATTGACACCCAAGCCATTCCCCCCTCTCTGCCCTCCCTCCTGCTCCCTTTCCATTGCTGATGCAATGCTGCATTTGTAAAAAAAAAACCAAAAAAAACCCCTGACTGCTGTGCTGTTTTTATCTGGAGGAACATCTAAATCACTTTGGAGTCTGTTGGCTGAACTCAGTAAATAAATAGCAGCGAGCTCAGTAGTAGCAGTGAGTTATGGCTGTGTCCAGCAGCTGCACTCACAGCCACCCCTGCAGCAGCACAGGGCCCTTTTCATCCAGCCCTGAGGGGTTCCAGAGGTGCTCCCAGCGCTGGGGAGTGGGGTGTTGGATAAACTGCACAGGTAAAGCTCTGCTCAGGCAGATCAGAGCAGATCAGATCAGATCAGAGCAGATGTTGGTGCTGGGAGGGAGTGACAGCGCTTGGTCAGAGTCCCCTGATGTGGAAGAGATGCTCAGACCTCATCACAGAGAATCCCAGGATCACTGAGGTTGGAGAAGACCTCCAAGATCATCCAGTCCACCCTTGTGAGTGATCTGCACCTTTCCACCAGCCCAGAGCACTGAGAGCCACATCCAGCCCTTCCTTGGACACTTCCAGGGATGGGGCCCCCAAACCTCCCTGGGCAGCTCCTGCCAAGGCAGATTCGATGCAGAAAATCATCCAGGCTCCTGGAAATCTCCAAGGAGCTGTTAAATCCCCAAATAAACCAGAAAGTGAACCATGGGGCTTCATAATAAAAGGGGAGTCATGCTCTGAATTTCTCTCCATGCTCCTGTATGTGTCAAAATAGGCTGGAGAGGGACTTGGGACAAGGGATGGAGTACCAGGACAAAGGGGAAATGGCTTCAAAGGGACAGAGGGGACAGTTAGATGGGATTTTGGGAGCGAATTCTTGGTTGTGAGGGTGCTGAGGCCCTGGCACAGGGTGCCCAGAGCAGCTGTGGCTGCCCCTGGATCCCTGGCAGTGCCCAAGGCCAGGTTGGACACTGGAGCTCAAAGCAATCTGGGACAGTGGGAAGTGTCCCTGCCCATGGCTGGGGTGATCTTTAAGGTCCTTTCCAACCCAACCCATTCTGGGATTCTGTGCCTCCATCTGGATTCAGATGTTGGCTCAGATGTCCTTCATTCTGTAGCATAAAGTGAACCCAACAATGTTTATTTCCATACACACAGCTCATGTAAAACCAGGGATGATGGTTATAAATCATTCTGTGCATGTCCATACATGATAGAGGCTGGGTGTAACCTATATTTGTATTATATATTGTGCCAAAAAGCCCTGATGACATCTGGGATTTAAGGAAATAACTCTTTTTTCCCCTTCTTTGTACCGATTATAAACCCTTAGTTTTTAGTTCTCTGTGTTCTAGATTCCCTGTGCCACTGGACACTAATGACTTATTACTTCTTTATATATTCTAAATGCAAAAATCATATTAAAATATAAAATATTCTATTGGTTTTTGGGTTTTGATTTGTTGTTTTCTTTTTGGTTTTTTTTTTGTTGTGGGTTTTATTTTTTTTTATCCAGGGTAGCAGCATGACTCAGTCCTGCTCTCAACTTCAAACAAAGCTCACAGTTTTAGCTTCATTAGGCGATTATTTTTTTTTTTACAACCTCATAAAAGTATTTACAATATTTCATTGTATTTTAAACCAAAAGCACTAA
This sequence comes from Pycnonotus jocosus, assembly GCA_013400435.1. Lineage (NCBI taxonomy): Eukaryota > Metazoa > Chordata > Aves > Passeriformes > Pycnonotidae > Pycnonotus > Pycnonotus jocosus. The sequence continues at coordinate 397,794 of VWYP01006390.1, forward strand.
GAGAAAATGCCCGAAATAAAAATGCCCATAATTTTCCTGTTGCCTTGTCACTGTCTGAAAACCTTATCAGAGTTCCTTGTTACTTTAATGGTGTGGGATTAAGGGTAATGAAGAAACATTTAGGGTTCTGCAAATCACTTTGATTTCATTGTACAATGTACCAGCACTGCTCTGTGATTTATTGCCCAGTTGTTTGAAATAGCCTGTGGGATTTATCAGTCTTGGAGGAAACCCTGTTTCCTTGAACAATTAGCTCAGACTAAAGTTCTGTAACTTTTTAAAAATATTTTTTTTTTCAAAGCATTTGTGGATGAGAAATAATGAACTCTCCCCTGGGTCCTACCCTGATTTAGTGGGGGAGAGATCAATATTTTTATATTTATATTTAATT
>VWYP01006391.1:11969-25731 GCA_013400435.1 Pycnonotus jocosus
AGATGGAACGGACACGGGCAGAAGGAACTGACACGGGGAGCGGGAACAGACACGGGCAGGGGGAGCTGACACGGGCAGCGGGAGCTGACACGGGCGGGTGGAGCTGACACGGGCGGGGGGAGCTGATACAGTCAGCGGGAACGGACACGGGCAGCGGGAGGTGGATTTGGGGAAGGAATCCTCCCCGGAGAGGGTGGTGAGCACCTGACACGGCTGCCCAGGGAAAGCAGCGCTGCCCCATCAGTGGAAGTGCCCAAGGGCAGGTTGGAGCTGCCTGCTGGAAGGTGTTGTGCTCGTGGAACTGGATATCTCTAAACTCCCTTCCATCCCAAACCTTTCTGTAATTCTATAATTCTGTCTTTAATCCCTCAACACCCACAGCAGACCCAGGTGCTCCTCACCTGTGTGTTCACCACTGAAACACCTTTGTACACACCATGAACACCTCCATGAACATCCCGCTTTTCTTTCCATTTGAAAGGAAAAAAGGAACAACAATCAGGGCTTGGAGTGAGGATTTAGGGCCACTGACACTGTTTTGTGTTGGTCCAGGACACAACAATCACCCCACACATTTCCCCAGTGCCCTGATTTCATCTCCTGGAAGTGTGGTCAAGCAGCAACAAACAACACGGGGAGAACACAGGCACCACCCAGACTGCCAGGCCTGTGCTCTGCCCCCGGGCTGTGCTCCAGAACAATGACAGAAGCATCCAACACATCTGGATTTATTTGTTTTATTAAAAGGCTTGGCTGTTCACTGCAGGGAGAATGGCCTGGTACCAGTTTCTCCAGTAACACACTGGGCAGAGCAGAAACAGGACACAACACCCACCGAGGCTTCTCTGTCAGCACAGATGGTTTCAGCATCCCCAGAGAGAAGGAAGGAAGGCAGACACAGTGGCCAGCCCACAGCAGGCTCTGGACAGGAATCTAAACCAAGCAAAGGAACTGGTGGCTTTTTCACCATTAGAGAAGTCACTGCACCTTCAGCTGGGATGGGAATATTCCCTCAGCTCCCCTCTGTGTCCAGCTGACCCTGTGCCTGCCCCCACAGCTCTGCTGTTGCTGGAGGATGGGAAGACAAAACCACCGTGGGGGTTACAGTGACATTTCCTCCGTTACCAGCTTGATTTATCAGCCTGCCCTCTCTCCTGCTGGCCATTGTTTTGGTGAGCCAAAAGAGCAATCTGTTCAAACACAATTTAACAAAACCCCCCAACCTGATCACAGCCAGAGAACGTGAAGCTGGCAGGATGAGCCCAGCCGTGGGCCAGGTGGGTGCTGCCCTGCAGTGCTGCCTGGTGAATCCCAGGGCTCCCTGTGGGCTGGCAGACTGCGTGTAAACCACAGTGTTGGAGCAGTGCAGAGTGACACAGCCCTGCCCCTGCCCTGCCCTCCTGCTCTGAGCTGCACCCAGACCCCTCAGTCCTCATCAGAGCTGTCCTCAGATTTCTCATCCCCCGCCACCTTCCAGTTCTTCCTCTTGCTCCTCTTCTCCGGCACCTCACTGGGCCTCTCCGGCACCGAGTTGTGCCGCTTCTTTCTCTTCCTGGGGGGCCTTTTTTCCTTTGTGCCCTCAGGTTCAGTGTCCTCAGAGCTGCTGGTGCTGGAGCTGCTTGCATGGCAAGAGTCACTCTCCTGCCCAGAAGAAGAGGTAGGTTCCTTGGCAGGCACTTTCCTGGGCTTTTTCTTGCGCTTGTGTTTTCCTTTCCGGGCGCTTGGAGTCTCCTCTCCTGAGCCCTCGCTGTCCCCCCGGGAGGAATCTGTGGAAGTTCTCCCCTGCTCCTTTTTCTTTTTCTTTCTCTTTTTGTGGGAGCGCTTTTTTTGCTTCTTCTTGTGGGATTTCTTGGTTTTTTTCCTTTTGTGGGACTCGCGGGCTGTTTGCTTCCCCAGGTGGGATCTCTTCTTCCCATTGACAGCATTTTGCTCATCTCCCTCCTGCTGATCACTGCAAAAAGAACAGGAGGAGGTGAACTGAAAGCCACTGAGTGATGAAACTCATTTATATCCAACCTGTAATCCTAAGAAATATTGATGGTTCTGCTGGGTGTTGGTTAAAAATAATAAATTCTCTCTTAAAACCTTGGTTTTCCACTCCCCAGGATACTGCAAGAATTTATTTACCTCCCAGACTGATAAGATTTTGGTAACTCCAGCTAAACCTGCACATTTTTAATTACTACAAAAGATTCTCCTAAGATTCACATCACATTAATGAATTTGAGTTTTTTAACAGTAAGGCTTTGCATTCAAGGCTGATCTCTATTCAAAATTTGAAACTCAGTTTGTAAAATTCCCTGCAGAACTTGTCAGGAGGCAGATTCTGGTGAGAGTGTCTGCCTTACCTGTCTGTGTCAAATTCTTCAGGGTACAACTCTTTATATCCACTGTGCCCCCACCTGTAAGGAAGGAGAACCATCCATTAAAAACAGACAACGTGTCTGAGGACAAAAATGCAATTCTGAAAAGGCAGAGCCACAGAATGAATCTGAGTTTAGACAGGGAGGAAGGAAACTGGACTGATTTGGTTGCTGCTATTTAAATACACCTTATGTTCTCAAACCACAACTCAGATTTCTTTAAAACAACCCTGGACTTGTGTTTCTTGAGATTTTTTTTTAAGCTTATTGGGCAGAGTAATAAATATCAAACTTAGGGCTGGGCTTTTTCAGCTTAGAGTGGCTTAGAAACTCCACAGATGAGCTCAAATTGGTTATTCTGTGACACAGCAGAAGTTTGAACACATTATTCATTCTCAAAACGAGCTCAAGCTCTGTTTCATCACAGCACACACCAAACAGAAATGTGTCATGTTTTGGTACAAGGCTCCAAAAAGATGTTTTAATCACAACCACAGAGCACGGAATTCCCCCACAGACCTGTCTGGCATGTTGGCTTCGCATTCATAGAGCTTTTTATTCCAGGATCTGGCCCTGAGCAGATCATCTTCCACCAGGTCAAGGAGCTGTGGGTTCCTGGGTTTCCACTCTGCCCTGTGCCCCTCCTCGTCGAAGCCATCGCTGCGCATGCGGCTGCTGGGGAGAGAAAACAGCTCCTTCAGGAGGGGAAACACCTCCACTGAGCCCCCCTCATCCACCTGGCACCTCAGACTGTCACATCTAAATGAGCACACAAATGGGCAGGATTAAACAGAGCTTGATCTCTTAGCAGGGAGGCATTAGGGAGCAAATAAATCTTTCTGTGGTGTGTCTCACCTGGAGGTGTCTGAGAGCATTCTGCTCTGCCTTTTCCAGTAAGTCTCTTCTGTCTGCTTCTCCCACTCCCTTATTTTCCACATTTCTGTCTCTTCCTGGAGCTGAAAGTGACAGAAAGGGAAATGATTTTAACATCAGGGAAAATTCGCAGTCATGCAGCTCCAGCCTCCACACCGCTGGTAAGAAAACTCACAGCCACCTTTCCTACCATCCCCAAACAAAGGATTATTTGCACACATCTCTGTCCAAAAGAGAACTTCCTGATGGTGGTTAGACCTGCTGAATTATGATTCATGAAAGAGTTTGCTGAACTAAATGGAGTTGCTTAATCTTGCACTAAAATCCTGCCTGTGCACACAAAGCTCAAACTGTTTCATGCAACTAAAAGCACAAAAACACTGCAACAAACAAAACCTATTAAAGAATTGCTACTTTTAAAGTAAATACAAACATATTCTCTCACCCCGGGGTGAGTACTCAAGAGAAAAGAAACTGAAACTCGGGGAAAACCGGAACGGGGTTAAACCTAAAGGCACCCTGTGGATGGGGCCGATTTACCAAACTCCTTTTATTTCTGCCCAAACACTCCGGCTCTCTCCTGAAGGATCAGCAGGGGATCAACTCCGCAATCTGCCCGCTTCACCGGCTGGCACCACCGGCGTGTCCCGCAGCCTCAGGATGTCCCCATCACTGTGTGCCATCACCGGGCTGTCCCCGCACCCTCACGGTGTCCCCGCAGCCCGGGATGTTCCCCATCCCTGTGTGCCACCACCGTCACATCGCCGCACTCCAGGGCTGTCCCCGCACCCTCCCCGTGTCCCCGCAGCCCGGGATGTCCCCGCACCCAGCCCATGTCCCCGCAGGTCGGGATGTCCCCGCACACCGTCACATGGCCGCACTCCAGGGCTGTCCCCGCACCCTCCCCGTGTCCCCGCAGCCCGGGATGTCCCCGCACCCAGCCCATGTCCCCGCAGGTCGGGATGTCCCCGCACACCGTCACATGGCCGCACTCCAGGCTGTCCCCGCACCCTGCCCGTGTCCCCGCAGGCCCCGCTGGGCCCGGGCCTCACCTTGTTGTGCGCTCCGGTGTGGCGGATGACGTTGCGCAGCAGCACCTTCCCCACGGGCACGCGGGACATGCTGCGGGCGCTGCTGCGGGCCCGTGGCGGTGCCGGTGCCGCTGTTTGTGCCGCTGTTGTTTGTCCCGGTGCCGTGGCCGTGCCCGCCGTGTTTGTGGCGCTNCTAAATGGACCAGAACGGCCCCGAAATGAACCCGAACGGACCCGAACCGCCCCGGTACCGCCGGGCGCGCCACTGGATCCAGCCTGGGACAGCAGGTGGCAGCTGTAAAGCAATCCTCTTTTGGGGAAAAAAAATACCCCAAAGCAACCCTAAGAATTCCCAGAAACGCCGTGGCTGGGTGATGCTGGAAATGATGTAACTCATTAATAGTTTCAATCAATTAGTTAAAATTTTATTAGTTAAGTAATGGTTAAAATCCAATTTTAACTACTGGTTTAAATCCAGTTTTAAGTAGTGGTTTTAATAAAATTTTAAATAGCTTTTAATCAATTTTAAGTCTTATTTATAATTTACTGGTTTAATTGCCTTTTAATTAATTGTTTTCCTTAATCGTGGATATTCTTAGCCAGCATTTCACAAAGCTGTTGTAAGACACTTCTGCAGAAAGAGAGCTTTGGAAAACTTCTTGAAGTTTTGGCAGATGACTCAACAAAAGCCCAGAGTGAAAATCTTTGCTTGTGGTGGGGTTTAGGGCGTTGTTAATTCACTTTTTACTCATCAGGGATGAACACTTCAAAATGCCTTTAGAGACGCAACTAGAAAAGGAAGGAACAGTAGCACCACCAAACTTACAAAAAAGAGCAAAGACTGTAAATATTTAAATATTTAGTTCCAGCAGTTGTTATCTGCTGTATAAAGAAGCACCCAGTAAAGGGGCAGCAGTAGCAGGGGTGGTGTGTTTTTATTAAATAAATGGACAGGATTCCCAGTTAGAGCAGCTCTCCTAAAATATTTAATACTGGAACAACCCGTCACACACAACCCCACAGGTGAACAGGGCAGAGAGGAAGCTGCAGACAGCAAAAAAAGCAAATGGCTGGGGAGATTTGTGATTAAATTTCAGGTTAATAGGGTGAGTTTCACTGTGAAAGGCTGCAGAGCACTGACCCAGAGCAGGAAAGCCACACACAACTGAAGAGAAAAGCACTGGGACATGGTTTAGTAGTTGTCAATTCCAAACATTTAATGGAACATGGGTTCACTAGAGCCAGTCTGGAATCAGGGTATTTCAGGTCATTCAGGAAAATCCAAAATCTTGAAGCACTTTTTTTTTTTTTGCTTAAGCAAGGCATCACAGCAACCAGACACTAAATAGTTCCCACAAAAATATTTAATTTCCACAGTATTTTCTTTCAATATCTTTAGTGAACTATGCAGAATTTTACAGGAGACAGTACTTAATGCAATATACAGAATAACAGGATCAGCCTGAACAATTTCTTCCTTTTTTTTTTCCAACTCTGCCCACCCCCCCATTTAATTCTCCTGGTCACTCTGTCATTACTGCACGGTTGTCCTTTTTTTTTACATGAACATTTCCATGTGGAAACTGGAATTTCAGAATGTTCAGCACTGCAGCCCTTGCAGGATACAATGCCTGGGATAACGGGACACGAGTCCAACAGACTGGAGAAGCACCTTACATACAATATGTACATGGAGAGCACATTCTGCAGCTTTACTGAGGCTGGACAACACAGACAATCCAGGGAAGGTCTGCAATTCCAGTGGCTTAACTCAGAGCTTCCTATGTTAGAATGCCTGAAATGAAAAATCCCAAACACCCCAGTCCTGACATGATTAACATCCCCTGGTGGGATTACCAGCGTGTGTGTGATTTGTCTGTACTGGCTTCCAACACACCCTGAACATTCTGCAAAACATTTCCTTCCACGGCACCAGAGCCCGGGGTTACCTCAGCCACAGGAAGAGCAGCTACAGCTCCATGGGAGAAGCAGATGTGAGTGAGAGTCCATGAGCAGAGCACGATCCCTGTGGGGTACCCACAGCCAGCACAGCTCCTTCACCTTAAAGTGCTCAGAGGGATCAGGCAGCTCAGGAGATCCCAGCCAGTGCCAAATTCCAAAAAGGCTTTGGAACAGCAGCGCTTGGCCCTTGAGACGCTGCCCCCAGGCACTTGAGCCCCTCAGGGCTGGGCATCTCCCCCACCCCAGGGACAGGAGCACCCCCTCCTCCTCTCTGTGCCCATCTCACCCATGAAGAGGTGTTTGAAATTCCAATCTCTGACAACACTGAAACTGTTGGTGTGCACCCCCTGGGCACCCGAGTTTAGAAGCAGCTGGCATAATGCCAGGATAATTTCATTTTATTTTTTATTTTAATCTGGGATGCTTAACTCTGTTTTGGAAGAGTTTGCAAGTTAACTATCTGTATAAAAATACAGTAGCTGTAATATTGCTCTGAAAAGCACTTTTGCAAACTTTTTTTTTTTTTTTCTGTACAGACTGGTAAATAACATTACCAGATAATATAATACATATTTTAAATAAAAAAAGGAACTCTCTTTAAGTCTGAACACTAAAGTCTAAATAGCTTGTTTAAAACACAACAGTGTGACCCAGGAAAATTCTGCTTTTCATGGTTAAATTATAGCAGCATGGTTACTGGCTTTTCAAGGAAATTCTTGAACTCAGCAAGCCACTGTGCTCCAACTGCTCCGTCCACAACACGGTGATCACAGCTCAGGGTGACAGACATCACGCTGGCCACGTCAAAGCTGGGAGAAAAACAACAAAACAAAGGTTAACGTGCTGCTCTGCAAGGCAGTGCCACTAGCACAGCAGAAAAGCTACTCCAGGAGAGCCAGGAATAGCAGCTGGTGCTTGGTGACAGATGTTTCCCCCAGTTGCACTGGGGAGCAGATCATGTTCATTCCTTCTCTGAGGAAAACTAAGGAAGGAACTTCCCACAGGCACTAAAACCCCCTCTGTGTGTTCCCCTTAGGGCAGGGAGCTCAGCTTTCCTTGCAGCACAAGGACAGCCCCACACAAAGAAAAAAACATTTGAGTTCCAAGCAAGGGGATATTATAGGTATTCCTTAAATGCAAACTTAAACAAGTACTGGAAGCACTGTGTCAACAATACATTTTAGTGTTTTTAAAATTATTACCTAATAATAGGAAACCAGGCATGATTTCAGAGTTAGAGTTGAGGATCAGATGAAAACTCACCCTTTCTCATTATCAGCTGGCACTAGCCTTGCTTCTGAGGAGCCCACTGCCAGGATGCAGGCTTGAGGTGGATTGATTATGGCAGAGAAATTCTTAATCCCATACATTCCCAAATTGGAAATTGTGAAAGTGCCACCCTAGGAGAAAACAAACACATTCATGGTGAAACTCATAAAAACTGTTTTATGTGGGAATGTGAGGAGAGGGGGGAATCTCATCCCAGTCTGCAGCTTCCAGATGAGGGGAGGCTCTTTGGTGAGCAGGGACAGGATCCAGGGAGCAGCTGGAGCTGTGCCAGGGGAATTTGGGATAGAGATCCTTCCCCCAGAGGGTGCTGGGCACTGCCGAGGCTTCCCAGGGAATGGGCACAGCCTCCAGGAGAGCTTGGAGAGTGCTGCCAGGGATGCTCAGGATGGGATCTGGGGGTGTCAGTGCAGGGCCAGAAGCTGCATTCAATGATCCCTGTGGGTCCCTCCCAGCTGAGGATATTCTCTGATTACTGAACAAGGCTCAAACATCACCCAACAGCTTTTGCTCCTCTGGAACAAGAGCAGCAGAGTTTAACAGCACCACGAGTGTCTCACCTGGAACTCGTGGGGCTGCAGCTTCCCTTCCCGAGCTTTGGCTGCCAGGGAAGCCACGTCCTTGCTGATGGCAGCCAGGCCCTTGATGTGAGCGTTGAACACGATGGGGGTGATGAGCCCTGCGGGGGTGCTGACAGCCACACTCACATCCACCACGTGATTCCTGCAACACACACAGCACCTCAAATCACTCCAGCAAGAGAGCTAACAGAAAAACCTCAAAACAGTCCAGAAAACCCAAAATTAATTTGCTACAATTATTTCACCTTGCCCGTCAGCCTCAAAGATTTTATCACTTTAACAAAACCTCTCACCTCCACATTGTGTTTTTCCCCTCCCTCAAATCCCAGCAGAAGTTTTGTTTTCCCATGAACAAAAGAAGTTTCTGGCTCTGACCATGCCATAAACTTACTGCCTAATAACTGTGTCCATCCATGAAGAATTTGCCTCTGGCACCTTCAAGCACGCCAAAGCAGAAGCCTTAATTATGAAATCATTGACAGAAAGCTTCATCTTATCCGAGACCTCCTGCAAATAAAGAGATTCCAGGTGCCAGTTTGTCCCCTGCACACCACCCCCATTAACGAGGGCAGTCACTGCAGCTCACAGAAACAATTGTTACAAAACAATCACACCACTTGCAAGCATTAAAATTCAAAGATAATTTAGAAGGTGAAAGTATCTCCTTCAGAATTTAAGAAGGTAGTTTTTTTCATGGTTATTTTCCACAAACTTGGCTTAGAATTATTATTCTGCCTAATTTTTTTTACCTCTTTTACTATTAAAAAACTGTCTATCCTTTTATTTTCCATCTGAAATAATGAATCACCACCAAGCAGAGCTCAGAACAGCCCCTTAGTGAAGTCAGGAATCAGCAGACATGAGGAAAATCTCATTCTGTCACAGACAGTCCAGAACTGACCCACAAGAGGCACTGAACAGAGTGGGTTTTTCCCAAGCCAAGCTGCCAGGACTCACCTGATTGAGCTCTTTCCTTAGCACCAGGACTTTTCCCATGTTTACATCGATGGACAGGTAATAGTGAGGTATTGTCTGTTTGGACTGCATCAGCCTCTGAGCAATGACCTGGGGGAATGTGCAGAGCAAGGAACACAAATCAGCCTGGAAAACTCACGGCTAAAAACCACCACCATGGAAAAGACTGCAACCTTACCCTGCGAATGTTGCTGATGGGGATGTCTGTGAAGGTCCCCTCGGGTGCCACTGCTGCAGGAACTGCCCCTGGAGCTGCAGCCTGCAGGGAACACCAGTGTCACCCCCAGAAACACCCAAACAGCAGCTGCAGCTCAGTGCTGAGGCCAAGCTGCCTCCTGGCAAGAGCAGCAGCTATTTCCAGCTCTCCAGTACCCACCAGGCTCCTCCTAACCCCTATGTTTGATTATTAAGTGCAGTATTGAGTGATTTAGCAGCATAACACTGAGATGTGCTGCAGTGGAGCTCCCAGCCCAGCCAGCCCTGCTCTGGGTGTTGTACAGCACACAGAGGAACACCTCCATCAGCCCAGGGACACCACAAACCAGGGGATCAGAACACTCCTGGGGCAGCAGTGACAGCCTGGCGTTTGCTGGCTCTGGCTTTCCCTTTGATCCCCTCTCTTCAGCAATGCTGGACCAGCTGAAGATTTACCAACCAAAGGAAGGGTTGGGAGCATGCTATTAATTTTTTTTTTCCCTCAGTGGAATTATCAAAGCGACAAACAAAGGGAGAAGGCTTCATCAGTGTTTTTGGCAGGTTAAATTTCACAGTCACCACCACCCACACAATCCAACAATGCCAGTTCCATGCAGGAACTGCCCTTCCACAGAGCCTGCCCATTCCTGTAACTTCCATTCCCACACATTTCCAGCCTACTCACTGGAGCAGCCTTGGATGGCACAAATGACTCCACATCCTTTTTGGTGATTCTGCCATCTGGTCCAGTACCTGAAAGGGGCAAAGGAAAATGGCAGAGCATTTTGATTATTTCCATCATGGCTTTACTTCTAAAGCTGCCAGTTTTATTCAACAGAGGGAAATCATTGAACACAACTCCTGGTTCACAGCTGCACAGTCAGGAAGAACAGGAAAATATGGATTTACAGGGACAGAAAACTAAGAATGAGAGCAAAGAATTGGACAGGAGAGGTACCTTTCACTTGGGTAAGGTCGATTCCTTTCTCTGCTGCCAATTTCTTTGCCAGGGGACTGACCACGACCCTTCCTCCCTTCCGGGGTGGCCCCGCTGCGGGGGCTGCAGGAGCAGGAGCAGCAGCAGGCTGGGGAGGAGGAGGAGCAGCTGCAGGAGTTGCCATCACCTTCACAAAGAATCAAAGCCATCAGTGGAACACACAGCAAGAGAGCTGGCCCATCTAATTATCAACCAATCAAGAGATCATCACTCATCTGCACAAAGGTTCCCAGAAATTAAACCAGAAACTCGCTGGGAAGGAGGTCAGCTGAGCTATACACCAAATTAAATAAAGAACTTATGCTCCCCATTTTCATGGATGAGGAATCACAACTGGCACAAGCAACAAACTGGGGAAACAACCAGAATGAATGAAACCTGCTGTAGGTCATGGAGAGCAAATTAGTGATCACTTCTCAACACATGATGAGCCTTGAACTCACAAATCAGAACACTCCAGTGGCAACAACAGCTCAGATCAGCCTGGCCAGTGGTGCCCATGGCTTCTCCTTACCGGTGGAGGAGGAGGAGGAGCAGCTGGTGCCTTGTCAGTGACTGCAGCAGCCTGGTAGTCAGCAAAGGCTGGAATATCAGCCTCCTTCTCCACAATGATGCACAGAGGAGTTCCTAAGGGCACATCTCTTGTTCCTTCAGGCACCAAGATCTTGGCCAGGTAGCCTTCCTCCTGCACCTCAAAGCCTGCAGGGGAGACAAACAACCCTGAGGAGCTGAAGAGCTGCTCTGGAGACTCTGTCCTGCAGGAGAATCCCTTCCAGCAGGGAACCTCTCCACGCACTTGCTGAGATGGATTGATGAGGAAATAAAAGTGTTTTTAGGAGCTCCAGTGTTTGGCTCTCCAGTGGGATGAGATGTCAACAGAACTTGTCCCACAGCATCACCCCTGAGCAGCCAGAGGAGCTGGCAGAGGCTGCTCAGGACCCTTCCAAGGGCCCCTCACCCACCCCTGGCTGTGGACTCACCTATTGTGGCTTTATCTGTCTCAATTTCGGCCAGCAGGTCTCCCTCACTCAGCTTCTCCCCAACCTTCTTCTCCCACCTCTGCACTGTGCCCATTGTCATGGTGGGTGACAGAGCAGGGAGAGTGATCTGGGAAGGCACAGAACACAACACAGTCACATCCTGCCCACCCAGAAGGCTCAGGAACACAGTCTGAACCCCTGAGAAATGATGCCAACCTAAAGAAGCAGCTTTAATGCACTCCTAGGTCTGGCTCCATGACAGCCAAGCAGAGCTGTCCCACTGTGCTGCTTTGGCTTCTTTTAGCAAGGCCTGAGCAGGAGAGCAAGCAAGAGCAGAGGGCAAGAAATGGATAAATCAAAATAATCATCGCTGCCACCACCCTGCAAGGCGAAGGAAGGCTTAAGGAGCAAGTCACTTTGTCACTGTGACACACACATGTGGAGCAAAACTGGGCAGAGGGGGCAAGCAGAGGGAAGAATGCAACTTTAGTAGCCAAAACACAAATTTAGAAGCCATTCATTAATTCTTTTATTACTGACTTTGATAACATTTTAGACAAATCCATTCCCACACGTTTTATCCGTGGGATGGGGTTTAATATTCCAGATTTTCTTTCTCAAAGGGATGTCAAAGCAACCCCCTGTACAAAGTGCTCAAATCCATCAGTGGATACACTTCAAAAGCTCAGCAAAGCAAGAAGGTTATATCCACACACACAATTCATTGTTAGTCACCCACAGACACATCTGGTGTGTTCACCAGAGCACCACAGACTGCAGTTCTGCTCTGAGATACCAGCAGAGCTTATCCACGTTAATAAATTCCCATTCCAGACAGGTTTTGTGACAAAATGCCCCACAGGCAGCAATGCCAGGGGCAGAAAAAGAGTGCAAGAAGCCTTAAAGCAGGAGCAGCGCTCTCTTACCTGCATGTGAGGAGGGTAAGAGCTGCCAGGGGCCTGAGGAGAAGGCTGAGGTGGTGGGGAGGGGGCTGCAGCTGGAGGGGGAGGCACTGAGGCTGTGGGGGCAGCAGCTGCTGCAGAATCCAGGGTGTAATTTTTGAAGGCATCAATATGTTCAGGCCTAGAAGAACACACAGAGCCCCAAACCCCGTCAGGTGATGGTCTCAGGCTCTCACTCAAGGCACTCCAGAAGCCTCAAGAGGAGAAATTCACGTCAAGGGTTAGGGAAATACATACTTTTCTACTGTGATACATATTATGGCCCCAATAGGAACATCCCTTGTTCCTTCTGGCACCAGGATCTTGGCCAGGTAACATTCCTCCAGGCTCTCAAAGCCAACTGTAGCTTTGTCTGTCTCCACCTTTGAGAGAGAACAGGAAATGGTGAGCTCAGAGCCTCCCAGCCTGTTGTAGGGTCACAGTCCTGGAAAAATCACCCTGAGGCCACAGCTCTAGGGAAGTTTACCCTCAAACCAGCTCTGAGAGGCTGACAGCCACTCCTTCCCATCAGCATCCCTTGGGATCTGTGATCCAAAACCTGTCCCCAGTCAGGGACAGCCCCCAGGCCACACATGCAGCTCACGAGAGCCCAGCCCAGCCCTGTCCCCAGGTACCTCAGCTATGAGATCCCCCTCGTTGATCTTGTCCCCCTCCTTCTTCTCCCAGCGCGCGATGGTGCCCATCTGCATGGTGGGGGACAGCGCTGGCAGCGTCACCTGTGAGCAACAGGGCAGTGTCACAGACCCAGCAAACACACACAGCACACAGACAAATCCTCAGCTCAGCCTGGGATGTGGGCACAGATCTGCTGCAAATCCTCAGCACTGCCCCAAGCTGCTGGGGAAGAGCCCTGGGCAAACCCACAGCGGGTGCTGAGGGCAGAGGCTGTGGTTGCCCCATCCCTGGAAGCGTTCAAGGTCAGGCTGGATGGGGCTTGGAGCAACCTGGGACAGCGGAAGGTGTCCCTGCACGTGGCTTTAGGGTCCATTCCAAACCTTGAACACCCTGATTCTATCAAGAAAGGGTTACAGAGAGCCGGGTCTTGCCCTGGGTCTGCCGAGGGACCCACACTGGTGCTGGGATAAAGGGCAGATGTGATGGACATAACACCCGACAGCCACCCAGGGGCTTGAGGCCAAGCGGTGCCAAAGGCACGAAAAACGCCGATTTTTCCCCAGTTTGGGCAGCCAGGCGTTGGAATGGGTTTACCCACGGAGGCGGTGGAGTCCCCCATCCCCGGAGGCGCCTCAGAGCCGCGTGGGCGATGTGGATCGGGGGCTCCAGCGGCACTGCTGGGCTGCGATCCTTCTCCAGCCTTGACGATCGCAGAACTCCGTCCCCGGGGCAAACTGAGCCGCGCTGGGAGGGCACGGGAAAGCCAAGGGGCAGGAGGGGCAGGGAAAGAAAGGGGCACGGGAAAGCCAAGGAGCAAGAGGGGCAGGGAAAGAAAGGGGCACGGGAAAGCCAAGGAGCAGGAGGGGCAGGGAAAGAAAGGGGCACGGGAAAGCCAAGGGGCAGGAGGGGCAGGGAAAGAAAGGGGCACGGGAAAGCCAAGG
>VWYP01006391.1:26077-54192 GCA_013400435.1 Pycnonotus jocosus
CGGGACCGCGGCTGCCTCAGGCACCGCCTCAGCACCGCCCCGCGCTGACAGAGCTGAGAGCCGGGATCGAGGGGTGGAGAGGGGCTGGAGAGGGGCTCGGCATGGAGAAAAGGAGCTCAGAGGGGACGCTGTGGCTCTGCAGAGCTCCCTGAGAGGAGGGCACAGCCTGCTGTGCATATTGCTCTGCGAACACGGACGGGAGCAGAGGGAGCGGCCTCAGGCTGGGCAGCGTGGATGGGATAGAACACAAATATACCCGAGGGGTGTGGGGATAGTGCCAGTTCAGGGAGATGGGAGTAAAGCCCATAAACTGAAATATACCGAATTCCACCCCAGCCTAAGCAAGAAGCTCTTTCCGTGGGAGTGGCTTTGTTCTGAGCTGTGCTGTCACTGCCACATCCCAGCCTTGTCCATTTCACTGTTTACAATGGGTTCATTTCTGCCCAGCTTTCCTCAGGGTCACTTTCCTGTTCCTCTACTTGTTAGCTTGATCTTGTAGCACTCTGGAGTCAAACTCACTTAAAAGTGACACTTTTTTGCTTTTATGAAGGGGAAACCTCCTAAACCAAACTGCTCCTCTGAATAGCAGAGAAGGACATGAAGCTGGGCAGCAGACCTTGAAAAGTTTCGTAATTTGCTCCATGAAACTCCAGCCCAGGTACGTGGCTGTTGCTGAAATAAAACTGATGAGTAAAAACCCGAGGAATGAAACACTTGTGAGAAGTTTGCAGTTTAAATAGAATTGATTTCAGTATCACAAGCCCATGCCCTCTCCACCAGAGACCATGCAACAGAGTAACTATGTCCAGGGGAGAAAGAAAATCTTTGTTTCTTTTCCAAAAGAGATGTATTTCCCCCATTAATTAACTTGTTCATTGATGAACTTTCCTCTTGCTGTGTGTAAGCAGAAAGTCACACAAATTGTCCAGAACAGGAGGCAGCTTGTGTTGTGCCAATGTGGCACAAAACCACGTAAGAGCCTTGCTGCAAAACCCAGAATCAACCAGTTGGATTTCCATAGCAAAATAAAATTACAAGGCCAGTGTTGTGTCAACAGAAGACGATACAAAACATCTCAGCATCCAGCAGGAGTAAAACACAGTATAATGCGTGCAGAAATATACAGAGAGCACTTGCACTAGTATAAAAATATCCACAGTCCTCAGACAAAGGTGAATCGGTACAAAATAATTTCAAGAACATGTTTACAAAAACGACATGTTAATATAAAACAGTAAAACCGGGTCAGCCCCTCTCCCAGCCTCATGCACAGCACACACAGACAGTCCATGGAAGGCCCACAGGAGCTGGGAAGGAGCAGAGCCCATTGGACCTCCCAAGCCCACAGGCCATGTAAGGAAACAAAACCACAAAACCAAAGGGAAAAAATCCACCCTTGGGGGATTTTAGGGCTTGTTCTTTCCCCAGCAGTTGTCTCCTGATCCTTCAGGACTCAGAAGTGCAAGGAAAGTGGTGGGTAAGTGCTTGGTGGCCCTGGCAGTGGGGGGACAGCAGCAGAGGGATGCCTGTGCACAGGAGGTGACAGCAGAGAGGGCAGGGACAGAGGCTCAGCAAGGACAGGGCTGTAAAGACCTCAGGAAGCAGCTGGTTCCAGCTCCCCCACCCACGAAATCCTTCAGCAAAAAAAGAAGCACCAAAATCCCCCAGTCCCCACAGCTGCAGAGCAAACCCAGAGGGGCTTTGGAAATGGGAGAGCAACGGGGGAAAGCAGGGCTGGGAAATGGGAGCCTGAGTTTGGGAGAAAGGGAGCATGGCCAGTTTGGTGAGCTTTGCTTCAGACCATGCATGAACCCTCCAGAGGACTCTTCCCCCACCCAGAACAGGTCCTGTCAGCCTGCAATGTCCACAGAGTCACTCTGCTCCTGCAGGACAGCAGCTGGTCCAACCTTCAGCTCTCACAAGCCAGCGACTTCTTCTCCACGAAGGCAAAGCTTCACATTTTCACCATCAGTGCAGTTTTCTGTGACTCCAGCACAGGAGATGCCCAGCTGAGCCTGCAGCACCCAGTGCAGGGATGGAGGAGAAGGGGGCAGAGCATCCTTAAGGCCTTTAGGGTTTTGCTGGCAGGGTCAAGCCGGGTATTTCTGTCCCACAGCCCCATCCCTGCAGCTCAGGACAGCAGCTGTCCATGCACACAGCCTGCACCACTCGTGCCTTGCACAGAGGCTCTTTTTTGGCAGCTTGAATTGGCCTCCTCCCAGCACTGGGGCTCCTTGGTCACTCTCCGAGCTCGGCAGACAGTCACAGGTTTCCATAGAAACAGCGCTGGAGAGCTCCATTAATTCTCCCCGTGGTCTTCTTCCACCCAGGCCACGATTTTCCCCTCCCAGCCAGGAATGATGTCATCATCATGGAAAACCTACAAATAAAATAAAATAAAATAAAATAAAATCAAGGATTTCAGTCATGCCTGGAGTCTGGACACAGGGTTTTGCAGTGTGATGGGCATCAGGGGCATGAAGTCAAATCCTAGCTGAGATTTCCCAAAACAATCCAGGGAAAACATGGGAATGATGGGCTGAGGTATGAGTCACATTTTCACAATTTAGGTAAATAACAGACCAGGCCTCGTTAACCAATGAATATCGGGATTATTATTAGCTTTTTTGTTTTGACATTAAAGGTAAACTAAAGACTGGAACCACGCTATTTCTGAGCCAGACCATGACCTCCAGCTGCTGCTGCTGCTGGCTGTCCCCAGAGAGGGTGACCTTTTGTCCTTGTCCTAATCAATTTGTGAAGCAAGAACTGCCCCAATAACCTGTAATGAATCCAATCCACACCAGCCTGAGCATGCACTGCAGCACACAAAGGGAGTGATCACACACACACACAGGGCTTTCTCTGAAAAACCTTCGGAAGAAAGTAAGAGATTGTGTTTTTAATGCAGGCTCTCCCATTGCAACAAGTTTTATAAAACCTGCAGCCCAGATTTCTGCTGTGTCCCCTGAGCTGTGTCACAGGCTGGCTTTGCCCAAGGCGCTCTGCATCTCCTGGGAAGTCACAACCACATCTGTGGAACTGCTTTTGCTGAAGATGAAAATATTTTAACACAAGAGGAGCTGAACCCACAGCTGGGAAAGCAGACAGCTTTGTTTGGGGAAAACATCCCCTATTTGATTAGTTTAAAAGTGAGGTGACCACGGTCCCCAGGGCTGTGTGGTGACTCTGACCCCAAAGCTCAGCCCCACATTTACCTCCTCCTTCACTGTGCCAAACTCTGGGTCCAGGGCTTTGAAGTGGTACCGATGGGTTCCTTCCCTGTCGATGGCTGCCTTGAAATCCTTCAGAGTCACTTCCCCTAACCTGCAGGGGAAATAAACACAAAAACAAAGCTCAGGGGCTACTGAAGATCATTCTCCCCAGCCAACAGCATGAAATCCAGTTAAGGCACAGCAAAGCTGTGCTGCCTGGGAGCATTCCCAGGAAATCAGAGTGCTGGTTTTAGGGGCACAGGAGGGTTGGGAAGGCGCAGGCTCACCTCTTTGGTATGCTGACCATGAAGGGGGTGAGGGAGCGGTCGGTGAAGTACAACACTTTGGTGCAGGCACTGGTGCTCATCACGGGCGTGCTCTGAGAGTGAGGCAGCTCTGCAAGGCAGCAGCTCGCTGATTATCATCCCTTTATCATCATCATCATCACCATCCCTCCCCATCTGCCCATTCCAGCTGGCCAGGATGGGTGGTGCTGCGCAGATTTTAATTTGCCCATTTGTGTTTCTCTCTCCAACTCCTGCCTTGTTTCCTGCTTCCCCCCATGAACTGAAATGGAGGAACTGAACTCCACAGTTTTATGGCTCCTTTTATGCAGAAAATACTCTGGACATGTGGAAATGCGGTGTTAAAAAAGGCTGCGCCGTTCTGTGGGTATGAAAGGCAGTGAAGACTGAGCAGGGAACACTTCTCTGTCCCCACTAGATGGTGCAAAGCAGCAGGAAAGCTGGGATGACATCCCTTTTCCCACTGATTGCCAGGGTTATTTGTGCTGCAGCACTGCCCAAGAGGCCCTGACTCCCACTGTGATGATGCTCTACAAAAAAAAACCCCGTAAATGTGTGTCCCTTCCCTCTGCAGGGAGCTCTGATCCGGGAGGATCCTGTGGAGCTCTGATCCAGGAGGATCCTGTGGAGCTCTGATCCAGGAGGATCTTGTGCAGCTGGAGCTGGAGGGGGCAGATCCCCACGGGGATTCTACACCCAGGAACCCGAGCGGTGAATTTGGCATGGAAGGGTGGGATCTGCGAGGCACTTACTGGATTTGGGGGGCCAGGAGTCCCTGCACTCGTTGCTCGCTCTGCTTGCTGGTGATTTCCCCCGGACCTGGGGCGCAAAGCCAGAACAACAAGGACAAAGCATCAGCTCCCAGGCAGAGCCCTCCGGGTGGTGTGTGAGGGGCAGGAGCTGTGCCCGGGGAGCCTTTACCCTCCTGTCCTGCCTCTTGTGCGTCTCCAGGCGGTGCAGGCGCTCCATGAGGCTGGCGATGCCCTGCTCCAGGCTGTCGATGGTGTGGTGCTGCGGGTCGTGCCCGCTGAAGCTGTTCCTGAGGCTGCGCAGGGCATCCCGCACCAGCTGCAGGTCATTGCTCTGCCCGGAACACCGAACAGCTCAGACCGGCCCAGGGGAAACCTCTTTTAACAAAATAAAAGAGTTCCAGGGTGTCTGGCTGGCAATGCACCCCTCGGGTGGGCTTACCCCTCGGTGGGCTGTGGGAGCAGCTCCTTTTCCTGCTGGCTGCAGAAAGCCATTGCTCTGGGCACTGTGGCTGCTGTAAGCCATCACCTGGGCAGGGGAAAATGTGAGTGTCAGGACATCCCCAAAAATCCACGTTTATGGACTTCAAAGTGAAAGGGAAAGAGAGCTTTCCACATCAGTGGTAAAACTCCCATCTTCTCCCAGATAAAGACACGCCCTAAAGTGTGCAGGGAGCTCCTGGTCACAGCACAGACCTGATTCCTCACACAAAGGTGGAAAGAGTCAGTACCAGGGTGAGCAGGAAAAGGAGGAGGTAAACTGAGCTGTGCTCTAACCATTGCCAGGGTCAGAGGTGAAGCTGGAAGCTCAGAAACCTTCTGGCTTCCCTCACTGTTTCATCTCTGAGGATTCTGAGCCAGAGCGCTCAGTGCTGGGAGCTTTGGGGGCTTTGTCTGCCCTGGTCAGGGCTCTGACAATGAGAGGGCACAGCCAGAGCTCTCTGGGGTGAAGGGGAGGGTTTCTGGTGCCTGCAGGGTGCTGGGCAAACCACCCCACGTGTGCAGCAAGGCTCCCGTACCTCCTCAGCTTCTCTCTTCATGCAGTGAGCCAGCAGGGCCTCCTTGTGCTCCAGCTCCCGCTCCAAATCCACCTGTGGAGGGGCAGCAGAGGGGTCAGCAGCAGCTGGGCCAGCCAGGCCAGCTCCCAGTGCAGCCCAGCTCTCCCTACCTGCTGGTAGCTGGCCTCAGAAAGCTGCCTGAGCATCTCATCCAGCTTGCTCTGGTGCTGCTGCAGGTGCCGATCCTTCTGGCACAGCTCCTTCTGCAACACAGGGACCCAGGGGATCAGCAGGGCAGGGAGGGACGCTCAGTCATCTCCCCATGGCAGGGACAATCCTGTCATGTGCCAGGATCAGGTGATCTGCACAGGGTGTGCTTTGCCAGATGTTAGAGCTGAGTGTCAGAGCTTTTTTTTTTTTTTTTTTAACAAGATCAATCAGGTTTTTATTGCCCAAAGTCCCCTTGGCCAAAGATCCGCTGCTGAGGTCACACAGCTGTCCCAGAGAACACAGATTCCCTCTGAGGGATCAGAGGACAAACAGATCACCCAACCTCATCTGCACAAATGTTGGACACTCAGCAGCCATCACCACAAACCACAAGAATAAAAGATCTGCAAGAAGCTATGCAGGGAATGCAAAGAACTTCTGATCCCTCCACCTGACTACAAACACCCCTGGCTCCTGCAGCTCCTTCCCAGGGCTGTCCAAGTGCCAGGGAAAGAGCAATTCCCATTCCCAGAACTGAAGAACCCCCCAAACCCCCATGGAAGGGTTTCCATTACTTTGTATTCTGCCAGGAGCCGGTTTCTCTCTTCAACCTTCCTCTGGAGGTCAACCTGCAGGAACAACACCCAGGTGTGAGGCAGACATTCCCAGAGAGTGAAAACCTCTGCCCCTTGTGCTAAAGGGTGACCAGAAACCTACAGTGAGCTGCTGTTTAGGGTGGCAACCTTGGGACAGAGTCCTGCACAGGGCAGGTGCCACCCGCTAAATCAGGGAGTGAGGAGGGACAGACACAACTGAAAATATCAGGGAAAGCCCCTCCCTGTCCCAGCTGAAGGTCTTGGAGGACAGGAAGCAGGAGTGAAGGTCAGGAATGTCCAGCCTCACAGCTGGCCAGCAGCCTGTGCTGTGCAGAGACCTTTGACTGCTCCTTCACTATCCCACGACCCCGAAATGTCTGCTGCAGCCACCCTTGGGGCCACCAACCCCCGCCAAAATAACCCCAGCACCAGCACCAGCAGCAGCAGCAGCAGCAGTGGCCTGCGTTCTGGTTGTGCAGCTCCTCCTTGTCCATGCTGGCTCTCAGCAGCTCCTGCTTGAGCTGCAGGACTGAAGCATCCTGCTGGATCAGCCTCTGCTGCAGAGCGTCCTGGGGAGAGGTGATGTCTGCAGGAGGGGCAGGGAGGGCAGGGACCCTTCCCTGGGCTCACTGTGCCCTGAACCCACTGTGCCCACCTGGGGCTGAGGTGCTGCCAGGAGCCCCATCAGGCTCTCAGCCCTCCTGCCTCTCCCTTACCCAAATCTGATTTCCCTGCCAACATTTTGGCCACCAGCACAGAGGGATTTCTCTGCTTCAGCCTGAATTTCCCGCTCCAGAAGTGACGGACATTGGCTCTGATGGACGGGAACAGCTCTGGAGGGCACTCAGTGCCCTGCAGCTCCTGCCCCAGCCACGCATCCAGAGGGCACAGAGAGGCCAAGATCAGCCCAGGACACAAGCAGCCTTAAGCCCTGAGTGTGACCCAGTTGTGCAGTGAAATCCTCTCTGCAGAGGCCAAAGTCAGCACTAATTCTGCACCTTTCACTCACCCAGAGCTCCACCTTGGACAGCTACTGCTGTTTGCGCCTTTCTGACAGGCAGCTCTAAAAATACCTCTGTCAGGAGGAGCTCAGCAGCGTTCACCACTCCAGAGGCACAAACTGAGCTCTTTCTGGGCAGGACAGGGACACCCCAGGCTCTTTTTCCTGTGCTGGCAGGAATGAGTTCACTGGGCCAATGCTGCTGGGTGTGTGCTCCAAGAGAGAGGAGGGAATAAAAGAGCCAGGAGAGCCAATTAATGCCTCTTTTTGTTTAGGAGAAACAGGGGAAAAAAAAGGAAAAAGGGGAATATTTGACCACAGTGTTACAGAGAGAACAGAAGCCAGGAAATCCAGCTCCTTGTACCTGCCTGAAAATTCAGCAATAAACCACAGGATCCTCCTCCTTCCCCAATCTGAGATTCCTCAAAGGTGTGTGCTTGCTGCTGGCCCCGCTCACCTAAAGCACTGCTCTTTATTTTTTGATGAAATTCCCCTTTCCTCACCTTTATTCCCTGGAGGTTCCGAGCTTCTTGTTTGTATTTCAGCAGCTCCTTCTGCAAATGCAACAGGATTTGTTTAAACCTCACCTTGTCACCCCTCCAGAACCAAGCAGAGCTGGTGTTTTCTGCTGCAGGAGGAAGCACATCCCACCTTTTCCCACAGATCCAAGAGCCAGCCAGGCACTGAGGAATGTTAATGGTTACAAACAGGACAAAAGCTGCTCTTAAAGTCCTGAGGGAAATAATGATTGCCCAGTCCCCCAAATCTGTCCTTCAGGCCAACATCAAACACTTCTGCCAGCAGCAGAACTGGCTCCAAACCTCCAGAGTTGGAGCTTTAATAGAATATTCCTCATTTCATCCATCAAATTGCCTGCCCTGCCTCATCCCCATCCCATTTCCCCCAAAAAAATCCAGCAGAACAATCTGCAAAACCTCTCTTTCCCCTCCATCTGCCACTCTCTAACCTTCAGATCTTGATTTTCTTCCACACTCTGGTCCAGACGGCTCCGGATGATGATCTGGATGTAAAATATCAGCGTGGTTATTGTGCAGCAGGGGCAGGGCAGGGCAAAAGGCAGCTGGAGCAGGGGAATTTGGGGAATTTGGGTCCAGGGATGTTCTCACCAGCTGCTCCTCAGGGCAGGCTCCACGCTCAGACAGTTCAAAGGACCCTTCCTGCTCATCCTCAGGTAAAGACCCATTGAGCAGCAAAGCCTGGGGAGATAAAGTGGGGAGGAAAAATCTCCTTTTCAGAGATTTCAAAGGGAAATTGGTGAGCTGCAGCTCTGGCCAGCAGTCACTCCTATCAACAGTCCCTAACCAGCTTCATTTCCCATTTCTGCTGATTTATTCCCCTCAAAAATGAGGGTTTTTTCCAGGAATGAACAAGAAGATTTATTCCCCTGACAAAGCTCTCCCAGGGGTCTGTCAGTCCATGCTGTTCCCCACAGAAAGAACCAAACAAGGACAACTCAGCTTTCCAGGGAGTGAAGTCTCATCTTTAGCACCTTATAGGGTGTGTGTGCATCAGATCCCCAACATTTCAACCAAACTCTCACCAGCTGGAGCCTCTCAGTTATTGAGTAAGAGGAGGAAAATCAATGAATCAAATCCAATTTCCTGGCTGGCCACATCAGCTGCCTCTCCCTGGGGATGAGGGGCAGCAGTGCCAGTCCCTCCAGTCCCTGCTCCCAGTGGGCACAAAATTCACTCGGATTTTACCAGTGAACCATGGAAATTTTTTTTAATTTTTTTTTTTTTCTGGTGACTCTTTTGTGTCCTGCCCATTGTCCCCGAGGAAAGTGCCCGCCCAGCTGCCTGTGCTCCTGACACAATCTCTGCTTTGTTTACTGCCACATAAATATTTACAATTCCGAGGCACCGTGGTTCCCAGCACCAACAGAAAGGGATGTTCAGTGCCTTCACCATATGGATCAAGGGGCTCTGTTCCCCAGGCCCCTCCGGGCTGAGGGCAGGGAGGGAGAGGCAGGGAAAGGCCCCACGGATAAAGAATTGTGAGGAGAATGTGCCAAACATGAAGGGTCAGCCGAGCTCATGGAATGTCTGATGCAGGGCTGGGTGACCCCGGCAGGGAACGCCCTCTGAGGAGGGAAATCTCTCACCTGCAAACCCGAAATCATCTTTTTGGCCTCCTCCATTTCCTTCTCCAGGTGGTCCTGCTGTTCCAGGAGCTGCTCCTCCCATGAGTTCTCCACGTAGGACCCCGAGCTCCCTGCTTGCCACTCGGGCTGGAAGTGAGGCTCGGCCTCTTCTGCAGGAGAGAGGGGCTGGAGGTGCTGCTGGCAGCCCAGCAAGGACCTGCTCCACCCACCAGAGCCAAGGTGTGACAGCTCAGCCCATCCCAAGGATTTATGGCTCATTCCTGAGGCAAACCAAACTTCCCTACACACACTTCATCCCAGATAACTGTGCAGGGAGATCTCCAAGCACAGCACTGGGGACAGTGTGTGTGACAGTGTGGGCTTTGCAGTGCATCCCTCAGTGCCCCTGGAGGCAGCATTAAACAATTCCAGTCCCTGGGCAGCTTTTCCCAATGTTTTACCTGTTTTAGTCTCTGTTTCCTCAGTCTGGAGGATCACAAGTCTCTCCTTCTCCTCCGAGGGGGCTACGGTGGATTCGCTCTTTGCACTGTGGACAGGGCTGGGTGAAGTCAGGCTGCAGAGCAAGGCAGAACAGCTCTTTTAGATGAGGATGATGTTGATCAGCACCAATTTTCAACAAGCATATCCCCATATTCACTTATGTCTAAGAATTTCCTCCATCCCAGAGAAACCTTCAGCAACCCAACCTGGACATGTAATTTTTTGAGCTCAGACTCTCACACAGGGGTAGGATCACACCCAGGAGTAATTTACTGCCAGCCTTGTGCTGGACAAAAAGCCACCCTGGCTTCATCTCCTGCTCCAGAGCTTTTAGATGAATAATTTCAATTTTAAATCCCAATAAATTTGAGGGTCAGGTTCCACTCACTTGCATTCTTCAATTAAAACTTCTTGGAAGTGCCCACATATTTTCACAGGGGCCATCTCAGCTGACTGGGAGGTTCAAGCAATCTTTTTCTCAGAAATTCTTCCTAAGTGCATCTCCCAGACAACATCAAAAGGTGGCTGAAGCTCACTGACCCATTCAATGTACCCCGAAAGTCGCAGGAATTAATCCTTGCGAGCGTGAGCAGGAGTTAATTTTTCATTCTCCCCCAACACAGAAACAAAGGGCAGGGAACAAAAAGAAAAACAGTGTGGAAATAATAGAATAGGTTTAGAAAAACAAGAGGCTTCAGCAGCTCCCTCCCTGCATCTTCCCAGCACTGCTGCTCCGTCTCCCACAGCTCCCACAGAATGGGAGAAGCCCTGCAATAGAGATGGAAATGACTTGCTGCTCCTGCCTGCCCCACTCCCACGGCCAGGACCAGCCTCTCCCCATTCAAATCACAGACCTGAGTCCAGTTTTTTTGTGGTCCAGGCTCACCCCGTGTTAAAGTGAAAGAATAATCATTGTCCAGTAGAAATCTCAATAATCTCTGTCCTTTCAGGTGTGTGCAGGATGCTTTAAGGGCTCCCGGCCACCTGGCTTTGCTCCAGGGTTTACCTCCAGGAATTCCAAATCCATCACAGCAGTCCCTCATTACACATATTTTTGATATCAAATTTGCAGCCAGCCCTTGCTCCTGCTCATTGCTGAATGGGGACATGGCATAAAATGATTTTTTGGGGTTTTTTTTGATGTTGTTTATGATTTGATTTGGCAGCTCTGCTGGGATTGCATTATGTAACAAGGGCCAGAGGAAAGGATGGAACTTTCACACAGCACAGATGCCAGCAGGAAGCCCAGCTGGTCTGACATGGCCAGCAGCTCCAGGAGGGATCTCACTTCCTTCTAGGAACAGATCTCAGAACTCCCTCCCTCCCTCGTGCTCTCAGCTGATTCTCTGAACCTGCCCTCACCCCGAGGCACTGCTGCCAAAAGCTGTCCCAGAAAAACACCAGCAGGCACAGATGGGAGAGAAGGTGGTGAAACAGGGGAACCAAAAAGGATCAGCAGGATGAAAAACAAGGATCTGAGCCTGGAAATGACATTCCAGATCTGCTTCTCCCTGCACTGGCTCCACAACCCAAAGCCAATAAAAGGGACCACAGGTGGGGATAGGTCCCCACAGCACAGACAGCTTTACATTTCCACAGGCATTCCCACATCCCCAGACCCTTTCCGGGCAGTTTTCCTGTTTCAAGAGGCCACAGGGTTCACCCAGCATCCACAACCACCTCCCAAACATTCCAACCAGCAGCAGGGCCGGAGGCAGCTGAAGCAGCAGCACAGGTCAGGTTGCTTTCTGCATCATCCAATTAACCCTGGAAACACTTGCCCAGGTTCTGTATCATCCAAGCCATCAGAGTGTGAAATACCCGCTGATGCAACGCCTTGAAAAGTGCACAACAATCCCCTATTAAAGCCTGCAGAAACCAGCGCTGGCAAATGAAAGCTTTCCAAGAGAGATTTATGATGCAAACTGCTCCACTTTATTCCTTTCACCGCTTGGCTCCTTAACCCACATCCAGCCTCCCCCGAGCCGAGCCGAGGCTTCGGGGCAAGGAACTGCCTGAATCGCCGGGATTTTAATAACCACCCATCCCTGCTGCTGCCGAGGACAATGGGGACAATCGCTCACCATTTGACCTGCTTCCCTCCCATGGTCCCACTTGAGCCTCTCCGGCCTCACAGAATCCGCAGGATCCCGGCTCCTCTCATGCCTCCTTCCCTCCTCATGTCGAGCTCAGCGCTGGCTCCTGTCAAACTCCTGCGGGAAGCTCTGCTAGCCGGAATGCCGAGAAGATTCCCAGCAAGAACAACACACACAGAAAATAACCGGCTCAGGCTCTCCGCCGGCTGAGAGGCAAATCCGCAGCCCCCAGGAACGGGTTGGATTCCGGGGAATTCTGCAGCCTGCCCCCGGCTCCCGCTGCTTCCCCTCGCAGGTTATTTGTCTCCTGCTGCTGCATTTCGCTCAGCTGCACAGCCGCTTGTTTTCATCACCAGCCTCCGGGGTGTTTCTCAGCCCATCCCGCCCTCCCGGGGCTGCCGAGCATCCGAGGAGCCGCCGGGGGAAGGAGCTGCGGGCTCTTCCCAGGCAGATTTCCCGGTTTCCGGAGGGATTCAGGCTCTTCCCAGGCAGATTTCCCGGTTTCCGGAGGGATTCAGGCTCTTCCCACGCAGATTTCCCGGTTTCCAGAGGGATTCAGGCTCTTCCCAGGCTGCTCTCCCGGCTACCAGAGGGATGCGGGCTCTTCCCAGCCAGCTTCCAAAGGGATTCAGGCTCTTCCCAGGCTGCTCTCCCGGCTTCCAGAGGGATTCACCCTTTCCCCTGGCAGCTTCCAGAGGGATGCGCGCTCTTCCCCGGCAGATTTTCCAGCTTCCAGAGGGATGCGGGTCCTTCCCAGGCTGTGCCCAGCCCCAGGCACGGCTCCCTCTCCTCCCGCTGTCACAGGGCTGTGCAGGCACAGCCTTTCTCCGAGATGCCTGGCTCAGGGATGGGGGAGGGAATGCTGCTGGAAGGGGAGGGGAAAGGGAGAGCGGTGGGTGAGGGGCTCGGCGGCCTGGGAATCATCTGATTTTGGGCTTTTTTTTTTTTTTTTTTTCCTCCGTGAATCATTCCGGCATCCGGCGCTCCTCGGTGCTGCCATCCCCGGGAATTGCTGGGAAGGAGCCGCGGCACGGGCGGGGATGCTGCCCTGGGCTGGAGGGGGGGTGGCTGCACTAAATAACATCTCTCTCTAATAAAAAAAAAAACCCTTTTCGTTTCTCCCAGGCAGCTCTCAGCACATTTCTCCCCGCTTGTTTTCATCGGGCAGGATCGTGTCAGCACAGACACCCCCAGCAGCTGGAGTGCTCCCAGTTTTTGATCACTTCTGGAAAGATTCTCGCTGTGTTCTGCCCAATCAGCAGTAATATCACCATGGCATTGCGGGCAGAGAATTCAGGACATTGTGGGGAAAAATGAAATGAAAAAATAAAATAAAATAAAATAAAATAAAATCGCGGGATTCGCAGAGGGATTTTTGTTTCCGAAATACCAAAATATGAGGAAACAGCAGCCACCTGATAGGGTAGAAGAAGAGATCAAATATTGCAGCTCCCCTAAACTGAGGGATGAGAGCAGGGAGCAGAACGTGGCACTCCTGAGCTCACGGTTCAAGAGCCAATGCCAAGGTCCTGTGGCATTATCCATGGAATGCTGCTGCCAAGAGCAGGATTTGTACACCCCCCTGGCCTCCAAAGCACGCTGCTGACATCATGTGGAGGCACTGCTCCAGCACCGCCTCGCTGGGAGCCCCACACTCCTCCAAAAAATCTATTTATAAACACGCTCTCAATGACACGCGGCAAAAATCGGGGGATAAACACCAACTCCTGTGTTTTTCCCCTCTGTTGGGCGAAGCAACCTTAATTTCCAGGTACGCAGAGGATTATTGGCGCTGTGGAGCGTAAAAATTGGCCTGAGAAACGCCGGGGGAACGTCCTGCCCGCTGAGAGGCTGTCAGTGGCAATCTGTCCTTGCCAAATGAGCTCCTCACTCCCACACAAACGGGAGGGAACAGCCCAGGCAGGGGAAGGACAGGGGAAAAAACAGAGCTGGGGCTGCCAGTGGGAACTGTGAAGTGAAGAGCTGCAGCTCCCCACGTGCAGCCCTGCCCTCGGATCTGCTCCAGATGGGAGAACTTCCAGAGGGAGCTCCCATGTGCTCAGTAACACACATCTTGCTCTTCCAAGGAGTTTCTGCTTCTCTGGGGGAAAAGGGAGAGGCTTCCCTTTACTACGAACTCTCCATGCTGCATCAGCTCCCTCGCTGGAGGAATTTTTCTTCAAAAGCCCTTTTTTGGCAGCAATTTCTCTCCCCTACCCACGAAAACAACAGAAATCTGCTTCACGTTGCTTGCTGAGGTTTCACCCTCCAGACCAGCCAGGGATGCCCTTTCCCATCAGATTTTGATGGAGGAGAACGGGCACTTTGGGGCATGCCAGGCGAAGGACACATCCTGGCACTAAAATCCTTTACCTGGCAGGGTGGGGCTTGGGTGGCACATTCTGCTGCCCCTCATACTGCTGCAAAGGACACGTCCTGGCACTAAAATCCTTTACCTGGCAGGGTGGGGCTTGGGTGGCACATTCTGCTGCCCCTCATACTGCTGCAAAGGACACGTCCTGGCACTAAAATCCTTTACCTGGCAGGGTGGGGCTCTGGTGGCACGTTCTGCTGCCCCTCGTACTGCTGCACCAGGGCCCGCACGCTCCAGCAGGGATTCTCGATCTCCTCGTCCACGCTGCTGCTCCTGGGGCTGACAAGCACAAATATGATTTTCTTGTTAGGGATGCCCATCTTTGTGGTGTTAAGGGAAAACAGGCAAACAGGCCTTGTTGATTTAAACTCAACCCTAATTCTGGGACTGCAGAACTCCAAAGGCTCTGGGAATGCAAGGAAACATCACAAGGACTGGCTTTCCTGAAGAACTCCAAGGGCTTTGTGAGGAAAACCTTTAACATTTCATTTCTCAACAAAATTCACCATTTCAGCCTCATTTCCAACTGTTTCAGGGGTGCTCCCTGGAGCCAATATGACCTTGAGCTGTGTAAATGAACCCCTGCACAGCCCCAGCACCTTTAGCCCCAGTTAAATGTCATTGCTGTCATTGTCATCGTCACCCTCCCAGCACCTTTGGCAAGGGGCAAATGGGATTTTCAGAATTATTCCCTGTGTTTGTGTGGATTTTCAGCATCCCCAGGGCTCAGCAGCCACCTGGAGCAGAGGGATGAGCAATGCAGGAGCCAGAATGGACTTGTAGAACATCCTCAGCTCTGCAAATAAACTCTCAGAGAAAAACTGAGTTGTGCTTCACTTGGCATGAGAACATCTCCAAGGAGACAGCAGCAAGGGCAGCGTGGGGAGCAGGAGGCAGCACAGCTCCCTCTGCCCGGGCCAGAACTCCCTGTTCTGTTCCAGGGACATAAAGGGACACCCAGCTGCTGCTGGGCTGTAAAACCTGAGAGTCACCTGGGCTGGCTGCAGAGCCAGGGCAGTGCCCCCTGTGCCAGGACACTCTTTGGGTGTTTTTGCACAATGGGACCTTGGAATAAAACGGACAAAGAGGCATTTATTTTTATATCCCTTTGAATTTGAATCCTGCCCAGCCTCACCTAAGCAGGGAAGAGCTCCTTGTGGATGCTGACAGCCAAAGGGAAATAAAATAAAATAAAATAAAATAGAAAATCTCTCTGGTCAAAGAGAAATTTTTAGGCAGCAGGCAGCAGCAGAGCCTGGGGGAAAACAAGTGAGATAGACTGTCCCAGGCATTGCTCTGGATGAGATGGGGGAAGAGATATTCCAAACAATTTCTGATAACTGGGTGAAGATATTACTAACAATTTCTAATAGCTGGGGGAAGCCATCCCAAACAATTTCTAAGCTCTGCACCTGCTGCTTTGCCAACTCCTTTACCTGCAAAGATCTTTATGAGGAGGTGTTGGCTTGAACGACCGATCCCAACCAGCTGGATTGGAACAATGTATAAAAAGAGTGTTTTCAATAAATGTTGCTACTCCAGGAAGATTTGGAGCCTTTTATCATTATTCCCNTCCAGCTGGATCGGAACAATGTATAAAAAGAGTGCTTTCAATAAACATCTCTACACGCCCTCCAGGAAGATTTGGAGCCTTTTATCATTATTCCCTGCCCCAGATACACAAGGAGAGCCCCTCACCTCTGTCTGTGCCTGAAGACGTCCCGGCCGGAGTGCTGCACGTCCTGCCGGACATCGGCCAGCGCGGCCACTGCCCCCTGGGCCACGGCGGCGGCCGAGCGTGGCCGGAGACTGCCCGGGGCTGCTGCCCAGCCCCTGCCCCCCGAGCCAGGGCTGCCAGCTCGGCCAGAGCCCGGCTTGAAGTGAGCAGCCAAGGCCAGGATCAGCCTCATGGTGGATTTCAAGTTCCCCTCGACGATATCTGTGAAATGCAAACGTTCGGGTCGTTAGGGTGAAATGCCCAAGGAGGGAAGATAATTAAAACCAGCAGGGCTTTTTTATCTCTTCCAGCTCATCTCGGGTGGTGCAGGGCACCACAAAGTGCCTGCCACCTCCACAGCGCAGGTTCAGAGCTCTGAGCAGCCCTGAGCCTCCCTTTATGGCCATTTCCAGCAGTTAATTACTGCACACATCATTACTGAATGCTCACTCAGAAGCAGAGCACTTCCTGAGGTCTGACCACTGACTTTATCCCTTTTTTTAAAACATAAAGAGCCCTTTGCAGCACCCTGCAAATGTCAATTAATCCTACCCAGTGATATCACACCGGGATTTTCCAGCACACTGATGTCATGGCAAAGATCAGCCACTCTCCCAGACCAAGATTCCCCAAAACAATTTAGTCAGAGCTGCTCAAAGTCCTGACTAAAGCACGCCACAGCCATGTGATTGTGAGTTGTGTCTCCTCTCTGTTTCCAGCCCAAGCCTTCCAGTGAACCACAAATATTTTTTCCGTGTCTCCTTTCACTCTAGCAGGTTTCTGTGTCCTTTTGGTGAAAGATTCCAAGCCTGTATTTCTCATTACACCACTACCTGAGCTTCTCAGTGCTCAGCAGCAGGAAAAAAAATCACTTTTTTTTTCTCTGTATTATCCATCTTTCAACCCAAAACCTTCACTAAACCAGAGGGGGGGAAAAACATCCAACTCCTCTACAAATTAACACATTAATTGACTCACAAATTACCCGTTTGACAGAAAACAAAGCCAGCAACAGGATTTGAACAGCTAAAATCACCCCCAGGGCCGGGTACCTTTAGCTGAGGTCTGGTGCATGCGGATCTTCCTCGATGCCACGAACTGTAAAACTTTCTCCACATTTTCCCTCATCTCCTGCTGGCTGCTGGGGTTGGCCTCGATGCCACTCAGCTTCTCACCAGCTGAAGGAAGAGAAGAAGCTTTGTGAGAGGAGAAGTGACCCTCTGGGGAGTGTCAGAGGGATGGCTGGCACTGCTCTGACCCCGTGCCTGGCTGCTCATGGGGCTGCTCAACAGGAACCCAGCACCAGGGTCTGGGGCTGTATTGGGATGATGTCGAGGTTTTGGGGGCTGGAGCAGGATTCTGGCAGGATTTGTGACCCCCCTGAGGGAGCCAGGCTGGAGCTGCCTCTTCCCAAAGGACTGAGCTCCATGGAAAGGGCTCAGCTGCTGAAGGACATGGGACAGACCCACTTGGGACAAGTTTGGAGACCTGTCCCACCCTAGGGCAGGGGATGAGTGTGAGGAGGAGGCAGCAGCGAGGACAGTGAACTCCCTGCACCCCTATTCCCTGTCCCCCTGCCCAGGGAGAAGGGATAACATCAGCAAACAGATCCCAAAAAAAACCCCCCTTAGCCCCATGTGGCAGCTCCCAGTGCCCCTGCTGGGATTCCCCATCTGCTGCAGCTCTGAACCATAAGGGCTTTAATGGAATTGCATTTATGATCTGATTTATGATTGTTCTCCCTCCCCACGAGCTCTGCCACCCCCAGCAACATCTGCCTGCCAGATGCCAGAGCCCAGGCAGCCCCTCCACACAGAGCCAGAGCCCAGGGGGAAAAACAGGCGCAGATGGCAGCACTGACCCACAATCTCAATGAGCAGGGCAAGGGTGACCCCATCCCTCAGATCCTGCCTCAGGTCCTGCACTGGCCTCACTGCTGGCTTCTTCTTCAGCTGCGAGTTCACCCAGGCCACGTAGGCCTGCAGCTGTTGCTGAAACAGAAAATGAAATGTTTGTGTTGCAGGGGGAGAGGGAGGAATAGCACTTTTCTCTCTGATCTTCACAGATCTTCTGCCCTGGAAAACAGAGAGAAGAGATCTCATCCCAAAGCCTGGCTGACATCCCTGCCTGCTGTGGGGCAGGGTGGGAGGAGGAGGAGGAGGAGGAGGACAGGACTCCTGAGCTGATCAAAGAGGTTTTCATTTCATCTGCACCTGAGCCAAACCAGGGCTGTCACCTCCTCACTTTGTCACCTCCTCACTTTGTCACCCCCTCACTTTGCCCCCTCTGTGTCCCATCCCCACCATTCTCACAGCAGGAAAGCAGAAACCCCACAAAGCAGGAGCAGGGAACCCGGAGTTATCGCCCTTTAAACAATTCCAGGACAGCCAGGGAAGGTTTCCTGGAAGAGGCAGGAGCCTCCCTCTGCAACACTCCCAGCGTGGCTCATTTGGAGCAGTTGCACAGCCCCTCCACGTCCTGGGAGCTGCCTCAGCACTTCCCGTGGCCCAGTTTCTATTCCTGCATGCAGGGAAGCTGGCTGGGGCCCTGGGAGCCAGGAACAGGGGCTGTGCAGCAGCTCAGGAGGGATGCTGGGTGTGGGAGAGACCAGGGAAACTCAAACTCAGGCTCCTGGGTACCCTGAGAGACCAGGGAAACTCAAACTCAGGCTCCTGATCAGTCTGAGGGACCAGGGAAACTCAAACTCAGGCTGCTGGGCAATCTCAGAGACCAGGGAAACTCAAACTCAGTTTCCTGATCAGTCTGAGGGACCAGGGAAACTCAAACTCAAGTCCCTGGGCAGTCTGAGAGACCAGGGAAACTCAAACCCAGGCTCCTGGTCAGTGTGAGGGACCAGGAAAACTCAACCTTGGGTTCTGGTCACCCTGAGGACCCACCTGGCACAAATGACCCCAAAGCAAAGAGCAGACCCCAGTGACCTTTCCCTTTCCATCCCCTCTCTGTAACCCCTGCAGGGCTGCTGGAAAAGCTGCAATCCCTTTGGGCAGGGCTGCGGGGGGACACGGAGGGTAAACAAACCCATCCAGTGATGGGATTACCTCCCTTTTCACTAAGCTTCCCATTACTGTGCCCCTGGCGCAGGTTTTAAGCCCCCATTCCGTACGATCCCAGCAGTGTCGGGCAGAGTCGATGCTTTTCCAGCCCATGGAAGGCACAGTCTGGTCACAGCCTGGCTCTTCATTATCCTGACAGGGGAAATCCAGCTTTAATCACTCACGGCTGGCTCTGCTGGCTCCCAAAGGCGCTGCAGCCGAGCTGGGGCAGCTCTGCTCACTCAGCACAGCCTGGGGGGCTCCGAGGGGACAGGGGACGAGGGGCTGCCCCCATGGCTCTGGCACAAAAGGGAGCAGAAGTGGCAGAGCTGATCCACCTTAGCTGGAGAGAAGCTCTGGAGCTTTTTCTTCTGGAGGGACAGCAATGCCCAGCCCCAGGAATCTTCATTTCCTGCTTTTTCTAATCATTTTAGGAACTGGCACTGATTCCACAAGGGCACAGCCCCTCCCAGCCTGCAGAAAATCTGGAGGAGTCTCTGGGGCTCTTCCACTTCTGTCTCATCTAAAGGAAAAACCCTTTCAAGCAGTTTGTTTGCTGTTCCTCCTCTCAGAACATTCCTCATGCATTCACAAAAAATAAAAAAAAAAAGAAAAGAATTTTTGGCAAGCTTTTAGTCTGTATCTCTTAAAAGCAGGAGGAGGTTGACACTGTTATTATTAGTTAAATTTAAAAAAAAAATAAAAATAAAACAGCCATTCCTGACTCCCAGAGCAGTTACATTTTAAACAATGAGCATTGAAAGGAGGATTCTGTGGCAGTGGAACTGGGATGTCACCAGCACAAAGTCGTTCCATTCCCATGGCTGCTGTAATTCTGCAGACTGAAACGTCATTAACAGCCTTGCTCAGTCGATTTTGGGTTTTTTCCATTAAACATAAGATTTTCCTGCAGACGTTCAGACAGTTGGACTGGAGAGCATTTCCTAACTTTGTACCCAAAAACCTGGCAGGCTGAGCGACTTCAGCAAGAGCCTCGGGTTGCTGCAAAACTCCAAAAATCCAGGGAGGGAGCTGCCACTGCTGGCAGCTGAGGGGAGCATGGGACCCAACTCACCGAGGAAATTCACCAGAAATAAAAGTTTAGCGACCTAAAAACGGCAAAGTGCTGTGAGATGCTCACAGGGGACAAAACCCCCAAACTGCTCAGCAGAAACCCCCGAGGGTGATTTGTGAGTCCAAAATGTTTCACTCCTCCATCAGCTGGGGAAGAGCGAGGAGATTGTGGGCTGCACCTCAATCAGCCCCTCAGCACGGCCACGGGGGGCTCAGGTTGACACCTCCAAATCCACAGGTTCACACCTCTAAATCCACTAAAATCTCAAAAAAAAAGTGGAAGTTTTTTTGTTTCACTCCCTCAGGGTTCTGTTGTTTCAACACAGCCCGAAATATCACCACAGAGAGGGGATTTGCTGCTTGGATGGATGGATGGATGATGGAGGGATGGATGATGGATGGATGAAGGATGGATGATGGATGGATGAAGGATGGATGATGGATGGATGAAGGATGGATGATGGATGGATGAAGGATGGATGATGGATGGATGAAGGATGGATGATGGATGGATGAAGGATGGATGATGGATGGATGAAGGATGGATGATGGATGGATGAAGGATGGATGATGGATGGATGAAGGATGGATGATGGATGGATGAAGGATGGATGATGGATGGATGAAGGATGGATGATGGATGGATGAAGGATGGATGATGGATGGATGAAGGATGGATGATGGATGGATGAAGGATGGATGATGGATGGATGAAGGATGGATGATGGATGGATGAAGGATGGATGATGGATGGATGAAGGATGGATGATGGATGGATGAAGGATGGATGATGGATGGATGAAGGATGGATGATGGATGGATGAAGGATGGATGATGGATGGATGAAGGATGGATGATGGATGGATGAAGGATGGATGATGGATGGATGAAGGATGGATGATGGATGGATGAAGGATGGATGATGGATGGATGAAGGATGGATGATGGATGGATGAAGGATGGATGATGGATGGATGAAGGATGGATGATGGATGGATGAAGGATGGATGATGGATGGATGAAGGATGGATGATGGATGGATGAAGGATGGATGATGGATGGATGAAGGATGGATGATGGATGGATGATGGATGGATGGATGGATGAACATCATTCCTGCCATCCACCCTGCAAAATATTCCAAGTATCAACTTCCAGCATGGGGAGGACAAAGATTTGCTGGGCTGTGTCCTGCCCTAGGGACAGCAGCTCTTCCCAGCCCTTCCCACCACACCAAACCCCTCCTTTGCCCACAGAAATGCCCCAAACCCACAGGTTCCACCCCAATTTGGGGCTGCAGGCATCACAACACCCACCCTCACACAGGACTCGGCTCCTTTTAGCCAACAAAATTCCAAAAAAATGAAAAGTTTTGGGAACAAATGTGTTTGTTCAAGTGTTCCTGCTCCTCTTCCACTTTGGTTTGAGCTCCTGCTCAGCCCAACTTTAGGATTTTCAGGGCTCACACTGCTCAGCTCCTCCCCAACGCTTCTCCCAAACCCCGAATTTTTCAGAGGCAAACCCAGCCTGCTGTGGGGTTTGCTATACAGAACAGACATTATTTAGGATTAATGGTGGAGCTAAGCTTAATCCTGTTTACATTAACACAGCTTTGTGTTCCAAAAAAAGCCCCTTTTACCTGTACCCGGCCATGGGGAAGAGCAGCAGCTGAGCCTGAAGGGAGCTGGAGCCCAGGCAGAGCTTTGTGGGATGGTTTTGTTTTACTCTGGAAGACTTTGCAGGGCAGGAGGAGGTTTTTAAAGCAAGGTTTTAGGGACTACAGGACGTCCCAACAGAGTTCCATGAGCAAATTAGAGGCTGGGAGATATGAGGTTAATTTTGACCTCTCTGAGGTTAAAATATTGCACATTTTGGTGTTGAACAAATGGACAAAATAAGGGTTTTTTTAGCAAGAAGGGTTTGCCCTGCTCTCTCTCCCCTTTCAGTAGATCCTGTGACCCTGTCTCCTTCCACAAACAGATCCCTTCCCCACATTCATCTGCAGAGTTTGAAGCCACCCTCATCCCTGGGTTTAGAGAATCACCCTGCTGCAATGATGGCTTTGAGGCTCCTTCCCCCCTTTGAGCACTGCTTTGACGAGCTGCACTCCATCATTGGGGTTTGATTGAGGGACTCATCCTGCTGCAGGGACCTTTGTGAGGCTCTTCCCACCAATCCCCCTTTTGTTGCAGCTCCTGCCCAAGCTCTGGGTCTGATGGGGTCAGCAAGAAGAGCCCTGGTGCTTCCAGGATGAAAGGAATTCACTGTTCCTCCCCTCCCAGAGCCCTGAACCAAAGGGCTGCAGCAGCCTAATTGCATCAGGCCCTGCAGGGTCGCTGAGCTCTCTGACATTACCTTAATTAGATGGGAACTGTAATTTTCCAGCCAGCCTTCCTCCAGCTGGCTGATTTATTTTGTTGTTGTTGTTGTTGTTGTTCAAGGAGGCTTTTGTAGGAGCAGAAAGCACCAAGCAAAGAAAGTGATTCCCTCTGCGCTCAAAGACAGCAAAAGATTTTTTTTTTCCCCTCTCAAAATTGATGCTTGAACTTGGTTCAGGTTTTTCAATGTATTGAGGTGCATCCAACAGTGAAAATCAGCCAGTCATGGCCACAGTGAGGCCAGAATGACCAACAGCACCCACAGGAGTTCTGCTCCATAAAACTCTTCATTTAAAGCAGGTGTTGATGTCCTGAGCTCTCCAGCAGGACATGGAATTCTTGACTGCATTTTTCCACCTTTCTCTCAGTCTTTTCTTCACCCATGAACAGGAAGAGCTGAAGTGTAAACAGCAAAGCTCAATTCCATCCAAACTCCCTAAATTATTTCTGCCACTTTGATTTTCACTTCTTATAAAGCCAAAAACTGCCATGGCCTATCCCAGAGTTATCCAGCTTCCAGTGCAGGATGAAGTCATTCCCACCTGTGCCTGAATATGCCGGTATTTCATTAATTTTGTGCTGAGAGAGGGTTTAATAATGCAAATGTAAGATCCTGAAGCAGCAGCTCCTCTCACATGATGCTCAGCAGGTACCTGAGGCCCTTTTCCCTCCCAGGCAGAGTTTCTGTGCCAGCTGCAGGCAAAAAATAAAGGCAAAAAAACACCCCAAAAACTGGCAAAAAGCTGAGCTTTGAGTGCAAAGGGCTCCAAAGAGGATTTTGGAGCACATGATTCACCCTGAGGTGTCAGATGGCTCCACTACACCCAAAGAGAGCCTAAGGTGTGCCCAAGCACTGCACTGACACATCCCCTGCTGCTCTGGGGACAAAAAGGAGAATTGTTCCTCCTGCAGCAGGGACAGGGACAGGGACAGGGACAGGGACAGGGACAGGCAGCTCTGAGAGGAGCCTGAGCTCCTCAGGACTCCCAAACCTGCAGGCAGGGACTCTGCAGAGGGGAGGGACACCCAGAGAGGCTCCCTGGCCCCGGATTTGAGGCACATTCAGGATGCAGAATTTTGAATTCCCTCTGCCCATGGCTTGCTGGGAGTGTGGTGTCCCCTTTGCCTGTTTGCACCCACAAAAAGGAACTGCAGTGATCTCCATCCTCCTGCTGGAATGGTCTGAAAGGCAGAAAGCTGTGAGAGCCCCTGTGCAGACACCCTGCCAAGGGACAGCCTGGCTTAGCCACCGAGGCAGGGATTGAGTCCCCAGGGCTCCAGCCCTAATCCTACAGAGCAGCAAATCCATCCTTCCCCTGCTGAGAACCCCACTGCTGGCCAGGCACCAGGGTTTGGGGGAAAAACCTGATCCCACAGCAAGGAATGGTTCTGCTGGAGCACATCTGGGGCTGAATCCAGCTGTGGGGAGCCCTGGGTGTGTTTTCTGTCCGTGCTGGAGCCTTGCAGGGGTTTCAGGGCAGCCCAGGCAGGCCAGAGAGCCTGGAAAGGCTCAGAGGGCCCCGTGGCTTTAACGGGGTGGGGAAGGTGTGAACTGCTGCCAGCCTCACCCCAAAACAAAACCGGGGTGACAAAACTGCAGCAGCTCCAGGGCTTGGTGTGCTCAGGGAGGGATCCGGGGAGCACTGGGGCTGAGCAGGAGGAGGGAGCCAGAAGTCAAAAGAGCTCTCCATGGCGAATCCTATTAACCCTATAAATAGCCCTGGCGGCAGGGAGAGGGTGAGTGCCAGCTCCTTGTGCTGGGATCACACAGCTGAGACCTTCTGCTCACAGATCAGGACCTCACCCCGAGGGGAGCAGAGCCACACGGCCAGAAAATAACCCCAAATAGAGAAACAAACCCAAAACCAGCCCCAGGACATTGCTGGGGGCCAGGACTCACAGCTCACAGCTCACAGGCAGGGTGGCACCCCCAAAGGATGGGCACCAACCCCACCAAAGGATGTGGCAAAGAAAAAGGGAAGGAGAGGGGTTGTACATGTGGAAAATCCAGGAATTACCCACTGGGCTGAGCAGCAGGGAAATATTCCATGGAACAGCCGGGGAGGGACAGGACAGAGCCCTGCAGCTCTTCCTGCCTGCACTGAGCTGTTCCCACCTCAGAAATTGGAGAGATTTCCCTCCCTGGGCAGGTAACCCTGCGTTGGACTTTGTTGGGGAGGCCCTGCTTTCCAAACAACGTCTGCTTGTGCCCTAAAAGTCTCCCTGTCCCCTCTGGAATGAATTGTTTGTTCAACGTAATCGGGAAGAAAATAGTTATTTTCAATGACTCACGCTGCACACAAGCAGCCACGTAATTAAGTTTGCCCGAGGAAATGATCCTCCCGCTCGAAAAAGAGAAGGTGTGCTGTTGTTGTTGTTGTTGTTGTTGTTGTTGTTCAAATGCAGCTCGGAGCTGCCAGGCTCATTTCTCTGTGCCCCATCTGTTTTCAGGACCTGCCAGAAGTGTCAGCACATCAATAAACTGCATTTCCCCGAGGAGGGGGGAACAGGCTGGGCCCACATGGACAGAGCCAGCGCAGATGAGCCCCCTCTCTGTGCTTCCCTTTCATGACAAACTCCTGCTTTTAGCAGCCNTTAATAAAAAAAGAAATAAAAAAGTGATAATTCAGCAATTGAGGGGCGCCTTCAGCAGGGTGTGATTCCTCCCATCCCGAGCTGTGCAGCAGAACAGGCAGGAGCGCAGGAGGAACAATGGTGCTGCACTAATTAGGGGATAATTGGGCTAAGATGTGGCCCTCAGTCAGAAGGGATGGAGAGAGAGAGGAAAGGAGGAAAGGGGACAAAAGAAACTGCCCCGAAGCCTCTTGGCTGCGCTGGGTTTGGTGATCACCCACGGGGATGGGGACACGCTCCCAGGTTCATTTTTGTATAAATAAATCCCCTCGCAGTGTTTGTTTATTTATACAAACAGAGACGAGCAGGGCGCACGGCTGGGTCACAACAGCACCCGTGGGATGGCAGAATTCCTCTCTCATTTCCAGTGCTGGGCTGGGATGCACGTCCTGGGCAAAGCATGGGTAAANGGACAGAGCCAGCGCAGATGAGCCCCCTCTCTGTGCTTCCCTTTCATGACAAACTCCTGCTTTTAGCAGCCACACATCCCCAGGGCACCGTGAGCCGCGGGATTGAATTATTTATCCTCCCTGGGAGCAGGAGAAGTCCCCCAAAACAGCGGGGAAACACCTTCAAGGCAGGGCAGGCCATTAATGAGGGGCTTTAATGCCCACGGGGGGGATTTGGCTGCATCTCAACATCAAACAAAACCAATCCCGGCCTCAGATGTCTGCAGGTGACAGCGTCCACCAGGGCTCTGGGTCTGAAGGGCAAAGGGGAAATAAAAAGTGATAATAAGGAATGAATAATAAAAGAAATTAGAAATAAAAGAAATTAATAATAAAAGAAATTAATAATAAAAGAAATTATTAATAAAAAAAGAAATAAAAAAGTGATAATTCAGCAATTGAGGGGCGCCTTCAGCAGGGTGTGATTCCTCCCATCCCGAGCTGTGCAGCAGAACAGGCAGGAGCGCAGGAGGAACAATGGTGTTGCACTAATTAGGGGATAATTGGGCTAAGATGTGGCCCTCAGTCAGAAGGGATGGAGAGAGAGAGGAAAGGAGGAAAGGGGACAAAAGAAACTGCCCCGAAGCCTCTTGGCTGCGCTGGGTTTGGTGATCACCCACGGGGATGGGGACACGCTCCCAGGTTCATTTTTGTATAAATAAATCCCCTCGCAGTGTTTGTTTATTTATACAAACAGAGACGAGCAGGGCGCACGGCTGGGTCACAACAGCACCCGTGGGATGGCAGAATTCCTCTCTCATTTCCAGTGCTGGGCTGGGATGCACGTCCTGGGCAAAGCATGGGTAAACCCTGGCTAAACTGATTTTAGTTTTACTTTTGTCGGAGCGTGTGAGGAGGCAGAGAGCCCGTGAATCTGTTTTTTATCGAGAGGGAAGTTTCTCGCACAGCTGAGCTGCCCGTGGGTAAAACCCGCCGGGGTCAGGCACTGAGCATCACTGGGGTCTGCTCCCGTTTTGAACTCCGCCATCAATAAATAAGTTCCTATTTGAGCCTGAGGAGGATGTGCTGCCCCCGAGCACAGGAAGTGTGAGCTCGATCTAAACCCTCGGCTGGCTAAAAATGAGCCTGACCCTGCGTGGAGGAGGGGATGGAGCGATTCCAGCTCCGCTCGGCGATCCAAGGAGCGCTGGAGCCGGGCTCAGGTTTCACCCCCAGTTTGTTTTCCCTGCTGGGGACCGGAGCTGGGGAAGCCCAGCAGGGATGTGCAATGTTCATTTTCTGTGCAGGCTCTGCACGGCTGAGGAATCACCAAACACCAAACAGAATTCAGTTCTGCGCTCCAAGAAAGAATTTTTTTTTAAAAAAAAAGATCCCTGAGACCAAGTGAGAAATGAAATTTCAGCCACTCTGTGGTTCCAGCAAATCCTCCACAGTTTTTCTTCCTTTCCAGCTTACAGACAGCCAGTCGTGCTCCAGCACGGGCTGCCCGGGCATTACCGAGTCCATAAATATCCAACAAAACTCATTTTTTGTGCCCCCTAAAGAGGGAAGTCCCGCTGCACTCCCCACGCAGCCACAGCGTTCCCACCTCTGGAGTTCCTTATTTTCATTACTCTCCTAGCAGGATGGGCGAATAAAGAACACTTTGAAAATTACATTTTCCCCCGACCACGTTGTATTTCGGTCCCCTGGGAATTCAATTTACAGGAAAAGATGAGGGATAAAAAAACCCCCAACACGCTCTTTGCCAGCCTCTCCCGAGAAATGCGAGTGCTAAAATCACATTTACAACCCCCAGACCGCGCATTTCCCTCAGGACGGGAGGATTTTACACAACAAACGCTGCCCCACAACCTCCAGCAGTTTCTATTCTTCACTGGGACAGCGGGAATATCATCAGAGAGCATAAAAACCCCCGGAACCGCACAAACCCCAACCCCAAACTCCTCACCAAACTCGCAGCCCCCGGGGAAGGAACCTCGCTGCGTTTTGCCTCACGAAACACCGAAAACTCAACAAATCCCACACAAACCCCCATGGTGCCTTCCTCCCGGGAAACAGCTCGGGAGGGAAAACGTGGCTTTACCTCGGTGAATCCCTCCTGAAGGAAATCCAGCAAATTCCCCCTGGCCAGGCAGGCCAGCATGGTGCCGGGCGATGGGCGGGGGGCTCAGGGGCTGCGGGGCAGCCTCGCCCTCCTCTCCCTCCTCTTCCTCGGCAGCACAAAGGGCGGCGGATCATGGGGAAAGGCTCTCATGGTCCCATCTGTGCAGCCCGGGCAGAGTTGAGCCGGAGAGGCTTTGGGCTCTGGGCGTGCTCGGAGGGAGGAGGGAGCTGAGGATGTCACCACGGTTGTCACGGCAACGCCGCGGCTTTACGAGATGCAGGCGCCGGGGGAAAAAAAAAATAAAAAACATCTGAAAGCTATTTCCAGCCGAAAGCAGGGGAAAAACCACAAAAAATCCCTCCTGGAAGCTGCTGGGTGAATGGGATTTTTTAACTCGGTGTACACAGGGAGGGAGCCGGGCTTGGTGTGGGGGGAGAGAGGAGGAGGAGGAGGAAGGGAGGGAGGTGATGCCTTGAACGGAGAGAGAATCGCTCTGCAGCCACAGGAAGCTGCGAGCCAGGCCACGACAGCTGCAAGGTTTGCAAGTTTGAACATTGTATTTTTCAGTGGAGAAAAAAAAACCAAACCCCAAAA
>VWYP01006392.1:156-23939 GCA_013400435.1 Pycnonotus jocosus
CCTGTCCCAGGTGTGCTCCTCACCAAGAGCAGGCTGCAGGAGAAGGAGCCCCAGGCTGGCACGGTGCTTTTCAGAGGGCAGAAGCTCTCTGGCCCTTTCCATTTACAAAATAAACCAGGAACCGCTTCCCCTGGCAGCCAAGGCTGAGCTAAAAGCCTTCCTTAAGGGTTTGAGGATGCTAAAGGAGAGGGATTTTGGATCCTTTGGGGCTGGTTGTGCAGCTCTAACCTGGCAGCTGACACGGATCCATGGCAGCTTTCCCTGCTGGTGATTGTGCATTAGCACCCAGCAGCAGCTCTGGGCTCACAGTCCAGGGAGCTCAGCTGGGCAGGGAATGCCTGAGCACAAGGCTCAGGGAAACCAGACTGCCCTCCTGGCCTGAGGAGGGGAAAGGATCACAATTCAGGGACTGCACAGCTGGGGCAGCAAAGCAGCAAGGAGGGAAGGAGCTGCTCCAGTGGCTGGAGGGAACTTGCAGGGAAATAACCTCAGGTGAGTTCTCCTGATTTGTGGAGCTGAGGGGAGCACTGGCATGGTGCTCCCTGGAGGGTCTGGGACACCCCTGGCTGGCAGCCACGGGGGCAGGAGATTTTTTTCTCCTGTGCACTGGCAGAAAAGGGCACAAAGGTTGTTCCTCAGACCAAGCATTTACAACCCACTCTGACTTTCCCCCACGTTCTCAGGTTTGCCTCTCCTGGTGCAGGTGCCTGCAATGGTCTGCATGGCAGGGCAGAGCAGTGTCCCTTTCTGTGCCCAAGAACAGAGAGCAGAGCAATGTCCCTTTCTGTTCCCACAAACTGGGTGCCCATGAGCTGCCCCAGGATGTTCTGCAGGGATAAGGAGGTGCTGCTCCAAGGGAATGCTCCCAGCTCTTCTCTTCAGGTGTGTCTCCCAGGTCAGGTTTGACCAGCAGAGCCCCCCAGCCCTGCTCCTGCCACCCCCAGACCTGTCCATCAGCACCTTTGGGAGGGTTCTCCAGGTCTGCCAGCTCTCAGGGGGCTGAGACACGCTGTTTTAATTGGATGTAATTAAACACCGCTCCCTTATCTAGATTTCAAAGTTTACTGTTGGGGCTTCAGTGCCAGTGCTCCCTTCTCCTCTAATTAGCTTCCTTAATCTGTGCAGCCTTGCTTCCTCCCCCAGGGGGACAGGGCTCTCCTGCAGGGGAGCTGGGATTGCCTCTCGTTATCAGCACAGGAGGCAGGCCCTGCCCCTGCCCCAGACATCCCTGCAGAGCCCAGGGTGGGTGGCCAGAGGGAGCTGTGCAGGTTCCCTGTGTGCCTTTGGTGTCCCTGCTCCATCTCCAGGTTGCTGTGCCCGTTATCCCATCACGGGGGCACCTGGCTGAGGGGCAGCTCACAGCATGAACCCTTCTGCCTGGCCAGCACACAGCAAGAGGGCAGGAAGGGCTCCCACGGCCTCACCTGCCCCAGAGGGTGTTAAAGGAGATAAAACACCTGATACCTTCAGCAGGGTTTTGGGCAGTGCTGCCTAAGCTGTCTCCTGCTGCTGGCAGAGCTTGATCACTCCCCAAAAGAGAGGATGAGGATGGTTGCCCTCCTGTGGAGCATCTCCAGGGTGGCATCTGTCCCATTCACTGCCAGAGCACAGTGCTAGGAGCTCAGATCTGGCTGCCAGGCCATGCTGGCACCCCCTGGCTGGGCTGTTCCCCTCCCTCCTGGATCTGTGTTTATCATTATTCCTACACAGGCACTTTGCAGTGTCGTGCTTCTGTCCAGGCTGATTCCCATCTCTGTAAATCCCCATCCCACCTCTGAGAACGCTTTCACACTCTTATTCTCCTCCTCTCTGCAGGCTAAAACACCATTTTTCCCTTTCCCTGTGCCCAGCCAGCTCCATTTCAGGCCAAGCACCTACTGAACACCTTTTCACCCCCATGCAGTGACACATGTCTCTTTCCAGCAGACGAGCCCCCATCACCCCAGTGGCCCATTTAGGCAGGGCTTGGCTTATGACAGCTCTAAACCAAGACAACATTAAAAGCCCTCCTGAAGCTCAGTGACACGACAGCACCGCTCCTTCCCTCACCCAAAAGGCTGGCATGAAAGGAAATT
This sequence comes from Pycnonotus jocosus, assembly GCA_013400435.1. NCBI lineage: Eukaryota > Metazoa > Chordata > Aves > Passeriformes > Pycnonotidae > Pycnonotus > Pycnonotus jocosus. Next base: position 2,232 of record VWYP01006392.1, read on the forward strand.
GGGTTGGCTTGATAAGATTTGTTCTTGACAAATGTATGCTGGCTGTTCTTCATCTCCTCGTTATCTTTGAGGTACTTACAAATAACCTGCTGATTTATTCTGGGCTCCTTCAGGTACGAAAGCAGAGCCAAGGTGGCTGAGCTGCTCTTTGAAGGCAGCTTCTGGAGCTTGCCTGCACATGGCCACCCATTGTCCAGGGAATGTTTGCAGAGGGGCTGCTCAGAGCCCCCCAGGCAGCAGGATTCCTGTGTGCCTTGTGGGGTGAGCACAGGCACCTCATCTCTGTCCTACAGAGAGGTCTCAGGATCACAGACATCACAGAGGGAGCTGCTTCTTGCCAGAATCTTCTTTTCTGCCAGAGTCTCCTTTTTTCCCCCTGCACTGCTGAGCCACGAGTGTCCAGAATCTCTCCTTCCCATCCAATTCTTGTCCAGCTCATGCTCAGCCTGATTCTCACCCAGCCCTCCCACACTTCTCTGTTACAATCCTCCCTCCTAAAGTGACCCATTTTCGGGTTTTTGTGCGAGTCTTGCTGAGTGCCAGGTCACCAGAGAGCTCGTGAGTCAGGTAAATCTCCTGCTGCACTTCCCTCCTTCCTCCCAGGACCATTTGTGCCTGGGCCATTGATGCTCACCATCTTTACATTATTTTTTGCCCCGTGTAGGGGTGACTTCTCATCCCCCTGGCTCCTGCCACTAAAGGAGGAAGGTAAATTTCAACAAGCAAACCTAAAGTGTGAATGGAAATCTACTGAACCGAGCGAGGACTTGGCTGCAGTGCCAGGTAAAAGCTGCTCCCTCCCTGCCCGAGCCAAAGGAACAGGTTTTGTTTCAGACCAAGCCTCCTTCTTCTCAATGAAACCAGGGCATCTCTGCCCTGCTCTCTGCAGCTCAATTCATCCCACACTCCCTGCAGAAGTGGCTTCTTTCTCTTTCTTTGCCTGCCTTATAGGCTGTGACAGGGCTGTGAATTTCTGTGCAGAGCCTGGGCTGCACTGTGGCACTGCCAGGGGCCAGGGGAGGGCTGTGGCTGGGGACACACGGCTCCTTGGAGCTCAGTGTCCATCCACAGGCTCCAGACACGTCCAGAGGCACGCCAGGATAAATCATCTGTCACAGCACTGCTGTCAGGATGGAGGAGGGAGGTTTTTGGGGGGCAGAGGATGGCACAGCCACGACCACAGCAGCGGCACAGAGAGGGCAGGGCAGGTGCCAGGGAGAAGGGCAGGCAGGGGGGATGCTGAGAGCCTGCTTGGCAGTTTTGGGGGGGCTGCTGGGTGCTCGTGGATGCACAGATTTGTACTCCACATTGTTTGCAGGAACCCACGTAGAGCTATTCTGTTCTTTAGGATCACGTGCGCCGACGAATCTCACCACAAGCGCGCCTCAAAATGAGCTTCTCACCAGGAGGCAAGTTTGGAAAAGAACCCTGAGCACATCAATCCTTCTTTGTCTCCATGCCCTTCTGGTGTCCCAGACAACAGCTTTGCCACCTGGTGACAGTGCATCTGGCCCTTGGGACCAGGGTGTCCTGCAGGGTGTGCTGGCCTGGTGCTTCAGTCACGACCCCAAAATAGCACAGCCTGTCACTGCCACACACCAAGAGGGGCAAATCACCAGGGGAATCGCTCAAGAACTCCAAAGCAGCCTCCTGAGAACAATGCCATCACAATTTAAACCATCCTTTGAAAAATTCCACTCATCATGGCCCCATCCCTGTCCCCACCTGAGCCACCTGCACTCAGGAAAGGACTTTTCTCTGAAGGGGCAGGAATGTGCCACCAGCTCCATCTCTCTCCTTGCAGGTCCCAGGGATCCAGCCATGCTCCCTGTCATTGTTCTGGCTCTGACACATCTGATTGCTGCTTTGATTGTGTAGGAAGCAGTCCAGGCATTATGGAAATGGCACCATATAGGGACTGGGCAGAGGAGGCTCACGCTGGTCACCCCCTTACTTACACAGCAGTGGGAATATTTTCTCTCTTACACTAAGATATTTTTAAAGCAGAGAATGCTGTTGCTGTTTGTTGTCACCCAGGATCCAGCGTTGCCATTCTTGGAAACCAGCACAGTGCCTCTAATGCCATTGTCAGGAGCTTTATGAGCAGAGCTCTTTGATGGCTCCCGAGATGTCCTCGGGCTCGGTGGCATTTGTCACCTGCAGAGGACTGACCCTCACTCCAGCCACGCTCAGGACTGCAAGGAGGAGGGCAGACCCCACAGTGCCATGGCAGGAAAACTGTGCCTGTGAGGGGCTGCTCACCAAAGCTCCTCATCTGAGGGGGCTGGGAGAACACAGAGGGGGCTCAGCACGAGCAGACTGTGAAGGTTCAACTGAGGCAGCTCCCCTGAGGTGCTGGAGAGCAGGGCAAGGAGCAGAGAGCAGGGACAGGAGAGGTGCCCTTCCCCTTGCACAGTGCACACATGATTGAGTCCCTGCCGTGGGCAGAGCCAGGGGGGACACAGAGCAGGCAGACCCAGGCATGGAACACTGTGCATCTGACAGGGGCAGGGCACCATCCCATCCCCAGGGAGCAAAGGGATGGCTGATCACAGCCTGCAGCAGCTGGGATGGTGCTCCAGGCTCAGCCTCTCCCTCTGAGCAGGGGCTGCCTCTGACCCAGCTTCTCCTCTCTGCCTGGCTTTGGGTGGCAGCAGTTGTTCCTGTGCCCATCTGCAGGGATGCTGGGCCCTGCCTGTGGTCAGCTGTCTGCTTTTGGTCCTGTCACTCTCCTTCTGAGCCCATGGATGATCCAGCCCTGCTGCAAGAATGCCACCCCCTGAGCTCAAACCCAGAGTGTCAGAGGAAAGGAGTCTAACCCCAGGGGAAATGCCCAAACTTGAGCTCCAGCTGCACTGGGATCCTGTGCATCAATGAATTCCCTGTCCCTGCTCAGGGATTTGGCACAGCCATGGATCCCATTGCACAGCTGGGACAGGGATAGATGATTTTTTTTACAGCCTGCTGTGCTGTAAGAACCTGCTGGTGCCAGTGCTGTGCAAAAGAAGGGTCTGCAGAAAGGGACAGGACTTCTCCTGCCCCCCCTTCCTGTCTCCCCAGCAGGGAGCTTCACTCTGAGACAACTCCCCTGTGCCAACAAGCTTTGCCTGTTGGTTTAATTCCTTAAAACAAGCCCAGACCCTGCATTTTGTGAATCACTACAGTGCATTTAACAGGTAGCCTGCTCAGGAGGGAGTGCAGAGGATGTGTGCACAGGCCCTGATGAAGCTAATAACTGCCTCTCAATGGCTTTCAGGGACTTATTACATATTTAAGCCCCAAGCTCTCTTAATCAACCACAGAGATGCAGCTGGCAGCGGTAAATTGCCAACAACAGTTCATTACAAATAAGGAAACATTGGTTTTTCAAGGACAAAAAAAAAACCAAAACCGTGTCAGCTCTTCAGCAAACTCTTGTCCTCACCCTTCTCCTCTCAGTGATGTGCTGGCACAACCTCCTTCATCCAATGACTCCAGTGCCTAATCCCCTCCACAGGGGACATCGTGCAACCAGGATTTCCTGACTTATTTGGGCAAACAGCACAGGCTGCAGCCCGTGCTCACCCTCCCTGTCCCACAACACCACAGGGACACCCTCAGTGGCTTCACCCTGAGGAGCACATGAAACCATGGAGACACAGCTGAGTTTGCCCTTCAGGGGCTTCAGACCTCATGTGGTCCCAAAAATTCACTTGGGAATGAGTTTTTCAGTACCTGCCGTGTCCTGGGCACAGCACAAAGGGGAAGGTCTGTGTTGCTTTTTATCTTCTTTTCTGCCAGAGTTGGGATTAAATGCTTGAGATGGTGTTTCATGTTCTGACTCAGATGTTTATTAATTCTCAATAATCTAGATTACAGTCTCACAGACCGTGGGTGCTACAGCACATCTACCTAACAAAATCAAAAATGGAGCCATCTCTATCTCTCCACAAGGCCTTTTGAGCACAAACTGTCCAATTATGAAATGACACCTCAATTATTTTTACTTTTAACCCAATAACCAAACATCCCTGGCCCACAATGTGGATTTTTCCATCCAATTACAAAACACCACCCAGACCCATGGAGAAGAAGGTGAAAAAGAAGGACTCAGCCTAAATCCTCCATCATGCTTTATTCTAAACCCTTAAACTCTCAGTTTCCCACCCTGTGATATCACACACTTCCATTCAAACTCCACCCCCACAATCCCAGTGCTGTCACTCAATTTTGGGAGCCTTTTCCACGGCCTCAGGTCAATGCAGGGTTTGCTTGGGGGTCAGTGCCTGGCAGCACAGAAAGGCTGGAATTCTCAGTGNTAACAAAATCAAAAATGGAGCCATCCCTATCTCTCCACAAGGCCTTTTGAGCACAAACTGTCCAATTATGAAATGACACCTAAATTAATTTTACTTTTAACCCAATCACCAACCAGCCCTGGCCTGCAATGTGGATTTTTCTACCCAATTACAAAACACCACCCAGAGCCACGGAGAGGAAGGTGAAAAAGAAGGACTCAGCCTCACCCTAAAACCTCCATCTTGCTTTATTCTAAACCCTTAAACTCTCAGTTTCCCACCCTGTGATATCACACACTTCTATCCCAACTCCACCCCCACAATCCCAGCGCTGTCACTCAATTTTGGGAGCCTTTTCCACGGCCTCAGGTCAATGCAGGGTTTGCCTGGGGGTCAGTGCCTGGCAGCACAGAAAGCCTGGAATTCTCAGCTCCCAGGGATTCAGCAGGTCTGTGGGCATCCCTTGGCCCTTTTCTCCCACCAGAGATGTGGTTGATCATGTAGCTGAGGCAGGAGCACAGCACTTTAAGGTATCTCTCCATGCCTGGGAGATATTAAGGCCAATAATTTAACAGCCTTCAGGAAAGACTAAACATTGAATGAAGAGGAGAAAAAGAAAAGATAGCTGACCCTGTTTGAGCTGTGTCTTCCTCTCTGAAGAGGAGATAACCAGCTTTTGGCCTTCAGCACCCAAAGAAATTACACATTTCAAGCCCAGAGAAGTTCTCAAAAAGGAAACAAACCCCAGTGTGGTGCAACAGACCCCTGCTGTGGGCCACCTCCATGAGAGGGATCTGTGCTGGATGGAACAACAACACTGGGTGCTTCTGCCAAAGATCCAAGCCCTAAATCCACCTGGCCATATCTGTACCACCTCCAAATCCCACTGAACCAAGGATCCAAGCCCTAAATCCACCTGGCCATATCTGTACCACCTCCAAATCCCACTGAACCAAGGATCCAAGCCCTAAATCCACCTGGCCATATCTGTACCACCTCCAAATCCCACTGAACCAAGGATCCAAGCCCTAAATCCACCTGGCCATATCTGTACCACCTCCAAATCCCACTGGAGCAGGGATCCAAGCCCTAAATCCACCTGGCCATACCTGTACCACCTCCAAATCCCACTGGAGCAGGGATCCAAGCCCTAAATCCACCTGGCCATACCTGTACCACCTCCAAATCCCACTGGAGCAGGGATCCAAGCCCTAAATCCACCTGGCCATATCTGTACCACCTCCAAATCCCACTGGAGCAGGGATCCACGCCCTAAATCAGCCGGGCCATANCCACCTCCAAATCCCACTGGAGCAGGGATCCAAGCCCTAAATCCACCTGGCCATACCTGTACCACCTCCAAATCCCACTGGAGCAGGCAAGACCTGCAGTGTTGAGGAGAGCATACTCTGCAAACCCCATGCTGGGCTCTGGGAGCAGCCCAAACAAGATTTTAATCTCCGTTTGGTCTCCTTTGATATCTCAAGCATTAACCCTGTGCAGGCTGGGGCTGTTGGGTCAGGGGTGCACAGTTGGCCCAGAGGAACAAAGTGGGACCACAGAGAGGGAGGGAATGTGCTCAACAAACGAAACCTGGAAAAGGGAATGTTGGTTTGCTTCCCTTGCAGCCTGGCTTGCAGCATCAGAAGACATCCTGCTCTTCAGCTGCATCCCACTGCAAGGCTGGAGCCTTTGCTTTTTCCCTCTGAAGCTGCAGGCCACAGAAGAAAAACGAATTTAGAAAGGTTCCAGGGCTGAGTCAGGATATTATTTTTTGCTGTTTCTTTAGAAATATCTGACCCAGCTTCTTTTTGGAGAAGAAAAGGGGAGCTACTTTAAAAAAGCAGTGCCACTTGGTTCCCCTCCTGCCACCATCCATATTTATTAACATTGACATTTTTAAAGGGCTCTTGGGAAGGGAGCCTAGGTGGTTTCTGGGGACACTTTCCCAAAAAAAAAAAAATCAGAGGATGTAGCTGATGTTTGTGTCTCTGCTGGTATTCAGCTCCTAAATTTATGCTTCCAGAGAAATGCCAGAGCTGACTTGGAGAAGTCGAATTCAGTGGGCAGAGAGTGTAATTTCCTAAGTTTTATAAAAACAACTAAACTGTGTGTTATGAACAGCAGCATCATTTGACATAAGAGTTACAGGTGTGACTGCACAGGTCACAAATTAAACTCACCAATATGAGTTTAATTGTCTGTCCACATGTTACCATCTTCCCCACTGACATGAATGCAGTAAAATCTTTTCTTTTGGGGTGTGTGTGTGTGTGTGTGCAGACAACTGGAGCACAGGTTGTGACAGACCTCTAGTTGCAATGGTATCCCTAGAAAAACTGCAGGTTTTTGAACAGGAAAGAACTCTTTTCAAGGAGCTTTTCCACATCTGGAAGAGCTGCTCCTCCTGATGCTTTGGGACAGAAAGGAGAAGAGCTGATGGGATGTCAGCCAGGGGAAGGATCGCTTCCTCCTCTCATATAGGAAGCTGGATTTCTTTTGAATTATTTAGCATGCAGTCAGGAGATAAAAATACCCTGGCTGGATGAACCAGTGACCTCTTCTATGATCACAATGGCTGTAGTAGACAGAGGGGAGGGCAGGAAGGTCCTCCAGCTGCACATCTGCTCCAAGCTCTCATGCAGAGAGCTTTGATCATTGATCTGCAGATGCAAGGCAAGGCTGGAGCCACCTTGTTGAGGGTGGGCCCAGAGGGGAGGCTCTCTAATATTTTAAATCACAGCACCTACACTGATATCTCCTGCCCAGCATCACTGAGACTGACCCTGCTGAGACCCCAGACCTTTCCCCACGAAGCTTGGAGCAATGTGTCCTGCAAAGCCACTTCAAAAGCTGTTTTTTCCCACTGGATAATGCAGCCATTGAGCACACCAGCTGTGCTCCAGGAACAAGGAGCAGAAAAGGACAGAAAAGGAGCAGAAAAGGACAGAAAAGGAGCAGAAAAGCATCACTCCAAGAGGCACTGCTGGGTTAAATGTCCCACAGGAGCACCAACACCTTCTCCATTGCACATCTTTTTTTTTTGGTGGTTTTTTTTTGGTAGAATGAGATGTTTTGTTGAGATGCACAGGAGCAGCGTGGCTTCAAGCACTGAAACTGCTGTTTTGTGTGCTCTGGGAAGGGGGGACATCAACAGATTGCAAAATGGGGAAGTCTCTCTGGACACTGCAAACAAACAACACGTTACGTAATTTAGGCCTTTTGGGAACCAGGGGAAGGTCTCCAGAAGATCAGGGCCCTCCCAGGGCTCTCTAATTTTACTGGGGCTTACCAGCAAGCCAGCCCTCTAATAATAGAGGCTTGTGCATGCTTTTCTTTCATCTTCACGTCTCCCTGTGCTGCCCTACCTTTGTTATTACTGCCCCAGAAAAACACATCCTGCTCATTTTTACCACTGATTCATTCAGAGTTGAATGGCAGAACTGAAGAGGCAATAAAGACCTTTAGAAAGGGCAGCAAAGACAACTCTTGGCCATCAGAGCATGGGAAAACCTGGGATTTTAGAGCTTTATTGACTCCAGTGTGCTGGGGAATTGCACTGCTCTCCATCACCGTGGCTTAGCTGAAGCACAGCACTAGCAAGCAATGACAGAGCAAAAAAAGTGTTCAGCTCCACAATCCACGTGTTGTGGTGGGTACAACTTCTTTACTGGAGCAAATCCTTCCAGGGGAGGATGCCTGTGAGCATCAGGAACACTCTGGGCTGCAGAGGTTCTCCCAAAACTTGGGAAAACACGGCCCTGCAGGAAACCTGCTGCCAGCCAGGTTGTAGCACCCAGCACCTGAACACGGATGTAGCAGCTGAGTTTTAGATTAACACCTGGTTTAACACCTCCTGCCTCTCAGGCACAGGGATAGGTTGGAATATGCACCACTGGCTTCATTCTGTCCACGTCCTCTCCCACCTGGAAGGCCAACATCTGGCCAACATCTGTCCCTGCAGCCACCAGCTCCTCCCAGCCAGGCTGTCCCCAGGCTGGGGGCACTTCTGAGACCCCATCACTGCCTGTGATTCCTGGGAGACACAGCTTACAGGCCACAATGGCAGATCTGCACAGGAACAGCCCCTGGGGTTCCTGAGGAAGCTGCTCTCCCGTTTCTTGCTTGCTCTGCACGTTGTGGCAGCTGGTGAGGAGAGGAAGGAGGAGGCTGGCAGCCCTGCTGGGGGCACAGCAGCACAGATCCCACAGGATGTGGCCAGCTGGCTGCCAGCACACCCCTGGGGTACCGGGCTGGTGGCAAAAGCACCACCAGAGGCACAGCAGGGCCAGGGAGAGCACCTGGCCTCACCACAGCCCAAACACAGGGCATGGGTGAAGGACAGCAGAGAGATCCTGCCCACAGGGATGGATCCAAAGCAAGGCACGGTCCAAGCCCCTCTGAGTGCTGTGTTGGCCTGCCACACGAACATGTCACATCCCATGGCAGCTGGGAACAAAGCCTAGCTGTCACCAGCCCAGTTCTGCCACTGCTGGAGTGACCTGGATAAAAAGCAAAGAGCTTTTGGGAGATATCCTTATAGCCTAGATCAATGGCATCTCTGCAGACAACTCCCTGCTTCCCCCAAAATAATAAATATATACATATATTCAAATAACTTCATTCCTCTCTACTGCATTTGTCATTCAGGACCCTTGTTTGAGCAACATGCCTGTTGTGGCCTCCACATTGTAGAGCTGTGAAGTTTTGGCCCAGTTTTTCCTGGGAAGTCAAAACCCCACTGCTATAAATCCTGCCTGAGAACTACAAATCACCTTTTTATCCCCCCCCTTCAAGATCTACTTCAAGCAGTTTTATGAGGAAGTTTCATTCTCCCAGTGCAGATACAGGTGACAGAACACAAGGGCCACTCTGGGCACTGGCCATGGTTTGTCTCAGCTCCTAGGAGACCAGCAGCACAATAAATAACACCCAGGCCATAATTCAGCCCTTCATCAGTTCCTTCCTTCAGCTGTGTGCAGTGTTTCTATGCTACAGACACAGAATTCACTGCAGGGAGAGCCCCAGGCTGGAACCACACAGCTCCCAACCCTTACTCCTCCCAGAGCAGCAGCTGGGCAAGGAAATGTCTCCATGACATACCCAAGGAGAGATGTTTCCACCATGATTTACTGAGCGAATTTATGCTCTCCACGTCGTGTAATAAGGCTGCAGCACGAATAATTTCCCCATCATCCAAACAGCAACACTCAGGAGTAGCCTCCAACAGCTTTCAGCCTCCTTTTTTTAACTTGCAAGCAGCTGAATGTGGCTGCAGCTACCTCCCAACCACGAGGCTTCCCTGCACGACAACACCTTTTCAAGATGTGTGTTGGACAGTGGCCCAGAGCAGGAGGAGGTGAAGCAACCTTCACCCAAGCCCTGAGCAGAGCATCAGTGGGACAGGCTGTGACCCAGCACCAGATGACCTGAGCTCCAACAGGAAAGGGGAAGCAGGCACCACAATTCACACCTTCAGCCTAAGCCCTTTGCAGGACAGGCCCCCGTGCCTGTGTGGTCACAGCCGCCTGGCTTTTGTTCCCTGCTCCACTGCAGAGCTGAGGCTGGAGAGATCCCAGATCAGCTCCACCTCCCTGCTGCTGGAAGGCTGGACCTGACCAGGCATCACTCTCCAGCCTGCTGGCAAGGCAGGGATGCAGTGCTTCAGGCTCCCCAGAGCACCTAAGGCCATTCATGGCTTATTGCAATGCACCCAAACACCTCCAGTGCAGCTCTGGGAGCTGAGTGCACTCCATTTCGGGAGAAGCAGAGACTGCAAAAATCAAACAAAACCTTGACTTACACGATCTCGTCATTCTGGAACTCCAGCTCCCCGCAGGTGTCCTCAAAGTCCTCCCCTCCGCCTTTGGCCGTGCCTTCGATGGTTTTGTAGGGCACAATAACATTTCCTCGCGCTCCAGAGGTTCTCAGCACCTTCACTTCCATGGTGCCCACGCTCTCGCTGATGTGCGTCACCGGCTCCTCGAAGGTGAAGATGCCGGCGTGGTCGTCATCGAAGATGGTGACGGTGGCCGTGGACGGCGACCCCAGGCAGGCCAGCGCCGAGACGCGGCCGCCCTCCAGGACGCCCTCGTCCGAGCCCTCGGCGCTCACGCGGACGTTGCTGAGGTGCACCAGGAAGTTCTCGTCCTCCTCGAAGATGTCATCGTCGATGATCCCCACGCGGATCTCCTTCTGCGTCTCGCCGGGCTTGAACACCACGGTGCCCTCGGTGAACTCGTAGTCGGAGCCGGCGTTGGCCGTGCCGTCCTCGGTGCGGAAGTCGACGTACACGGTGCTGGTGAGGTCCCCGCCGCGGCGCACCACAGTCAGCGCCACGGTGCCGCAGTTCTCCAGGCACTGGTAGGTGCCCTGCTCGAAGTAGAGCTTGCAGACGGGGTCGTTCTCGGCCGCCTCGCTGTTCACCTCGTGCACGCTGACGGCCTTGCGCGCCTGGTCGGCCGCGTGCCGCTTGAGGATGTTGCCGGCGCCCGTCATGAGGCGCGTGGCCTGGATGCGGTAGAAGGCCCTGCTCTTCTGCTGCTGGCTCAGCACCTGGTAGTTGGCCAGCTCGATGAGCTGCTCGATCTCCTTGTCGGGGTGCTTCTGTTTCAGCTCCTTCAGGATCCGAGCCATCTCCCTCCTGGCTTCCTCGTCATCCTGGTCTTTCTCGTCCACCTCCAGCACCAGCGTCCCGTCCAGGAAGTTCTCCACGTGGGAATTGGCCACCTTGCCGTCCATCTCGATGTCGGCCTTGGAGGAGGGCCGGTCCCCCTCGTGCTCGATGATCATCCCCCTCTGCTTGCCGGCCCGGTATTTCTTGTAGACGTACTTGTAAAACAAAAGCCTCCTGTCGGCTATCCAGGCAAACACCACGCAGATGGGGAAGAAGAAGAAGGTGAGCAAGCCTTCCCAAACCTCCACGATCCCGGGGGAAGACACGGACAAAATGATGTAAAGCCAAGTGTAGGCGAAGATGCTCCAGGCCGCCGTAACGAAGAACACCCGCAGGTGCTTGATCTTCCTTATCTCCCCGTCGGGCACCACGTAGACGCAGATGGCGATGATGACAAACATGTTGAAGGCGGCGCTGCCCACGATGGTGCCGGGCCCCAGCTCGCCGGCCTGGAAGCGGTGCCCGCACACCTCGATCAGCGACAGGAGGATCTCGGGGGCCGACGAGCCCAGCGCCATCAGCGTCAGGTTGGAGACGGTCTCGTTCCAGATCCTCACCGTGGTCTTGCTGGTCTCCCCGTTGGGCTTCTTGATGGTTATTTCCCGCTCCTGGGACGTGATGACTTCGATGGAGGACATGAAGCGGTCGGCTATGATGGACACTCCCAGGAACATGTACACCATGGCCACGAAGTACACCGTGGCCCGAGCGATTTTGTCCCCGAAGGAGGGGTCCTGGGGCTCCCAGATGGGCAGGATGACGCCCTTCTTGCAGATGTAGGAGCCCGCGCACTCCTCGGTGTCGTTGGCGGGCAGCTCGCTGGGGCTCTCCCCGCGTGTGCCCTCCGCATGGCAGAGCAGCACCAGCGCCAGGCTCAGCAGGGGGAGGCTCACCGGGCAGGGCTGGGCGTGAGGAACTCGCCACATGGCCGCTCCCACCAGCCGGGTCCCGAACATCCTCGACCTGCAGAGGCAAAGAGGAAAGCTGAGTTAAGGGAGGCCAACCAGAAGTAACAGATTTTCCTCCCCAAAGATACGATCAGGTTATCCTGTTACTCCAAAAGACGCAGCTGATGAGCCCATTTGGTCATGATCAGTGATGTTTCCCACGCAGAAATCCTCTAGTTCAGTCCTCTGAACCAGGATGGACTCAGAAGGCACCAGTGAGCTAGCACCTACCCCCTTCAGCCACCGTGATGTTTCTTTCCCTTTGTTGAAAACCTCTTTGTTCAATTGCATTTCCTTGTTCCTCTGATCTAATTAAAGCCCATCCTTCTGCTTCACAGCTGGCAGAAGTGTTTCCCATTGCAAAATTACAGTGCACTCACTCGCTCACTGGGATCCAGGGTAAGAGCAGGAGAGGACAGGGAAATCTACTATCCCCCTCATCACGTTGAAAACGTATTTTGAAACTTTTAAAATCCCTCTAAGCTATGCATTTCACAGTCTTTTCTTGCTCACAGTCCTCCCAACCATTGGAAATATGGAGAAAACTATCTTGAGCCCTGGCTGTCTTAACAGCAACGTGGTCATAAGGTGCACCAGAAGGGCAGCCTGTAATTAACGATTTTGGAGCCATTCCTTCCACAGTGCATCACTTTGCACCTTCCCAAAACTGGAAGGAGCCCCATATGCATGGAAGCCTGGCTCTCTTGGCACGCTCCTGGAGGAAACGTGTGTCCCTGCGCTCTTTTCCCACTAGGTCAGCTCTGACGGCTTCCCCTTCAAGGGCCTTTCTCACTCCATTCCCAGCATCAGTCATCAGGCATGACAGCCCTGCTTGCCCTCGTCCTGCCTCAGGAATTTCCAGCAATGTAGAGGAGCTGTTAAAGAGGTCTGCAGTTAGTTAACAGTGCATAAACCTACAGAACAGATGCCTCTAAGTACAAAGAGATGCTTAGTGAAAAAAAAAAAACAACCAAACCAAACCTGAGCATGCTCAGTGCTACGTTCTCCAATTTACTAGCCAATAAAAGGCAGATCCCTGGTTATTAAAGCTGTATTTTCTCCTCAAGGAGAGCCTTTGCTATACCACGCTTCTCCAATCCAAGTTAATTTAACGAAATGGTGCTTAAAAATGTTCATGTGAAGAGAGGAAAACGAGCACGTCAATGCCTCGACTTCACTGGGAAATAAAAAAAAGCTGAGCTGATTTTCCTCGGAAAAACCCCAAAGCCACAGTGGCTGGAGGAAGCAATGGGTATCACCCCACACCCATGTTATGGGATTTGCTCCACAGAGAGACGCTGTAGTGGTGGATCAAAGCCCTCTCCTCTGTTTGCTTTTATTTATGGATGCTGTGGTAGGATTATTGGTCTGGAAGAGCAATACTGAGAATTTATCAAGATGGTTTCATAGAAATGGCATTTTGTGACCAGGAGCTGTTGGTCTGCTCCTCACTCCCTGGTGTTGTGATTGAGAAAAGGATAGACAGCAGAGGAAGTGAGCAAATCAGAGAGCTGGGTGATAACGACAGATAAACTGAATAACAAAAAGCAAGTCTCTTGTAGGGAGACAGATTTAAAAAGAAAAAAACCAAAAAGCTCGTACTACCAGCTTCATTGCCCCCCTGATCAGAGTGCATGGGTACTTCTCCTTGCCCAAATGTGAGCTGTAGCCACCAAAGTGAACAAATTGCAAGCGTGCTGTTTGTAAAGAGGAGCACCTTGTTGCAGGCTGATGTGAAACAGATGTGCATTCACGGTCACTGAAACGCAGCTGAAGCATGAATTAGTCACCCAACATCTGCACTGCTGTGCTTCACACTCCAAACCAAGCATGGAGGCATTTGATAAAGGGGGGATGACTTGGTGGTACCTACTCTGCTTATCCCAGACAGCTCCTAAGGGTGGTTTTGTTTCCTTTTTAAACATGTAGGCTTAAAAAAAATTCACTAAAATATGACTCAGTTGCACGGTTCTTCTTCACCCTCTCCTTCCAAAGGGCAGTGGTTTCTTCAGAAAACTCAAGAGCATCCACCTGTCCTTGTCCAGTTAATTTTTATCCCTGTGGCAAGTCATACCCCTGCACATGTACAATTATTCAGAGCAATCAGGCATTGTGAAATCCCCTTGGCAAGAAGAGAAAACAGATGGTTCCGGAAAAAAAAAAATGTTACTTTGCTTTGGGTCAGTGATTTAGGTCATGAAGAATAGGAGAGTCCCATCATCACACTTTGGGCCAGCTCTCCAGCCTCGAAAGGATTTGGGTGCTGGAAGTCTCATTTGGGAAAAAATGACACCCACAAAACCAAATTAATCGGTGATTTGAACTTTATTTACCATGTGTTTCCTCTTTCAAACATTCTAATAGAGGTCAGCGTTTGTTCTGTTTGTTTGTTTGTTTGTTTGAAATCGAGCCCCTCACTACTTTAAAGAGGAAGAAAAAGGGCCTAGAGGCTTGCATCTGAGCAATCCATATTTCTGGCATTCCCAACCAGCACTCCATGTACAAACAATGGTTTTTTTCTTTTTCCCTCAGATGTCAGGAGGTAAGAAAAGTGTGGCTTTTCTGGAGAGGGATAAGGAATGGCTGGAGCTTTGGAAGGGACATCCTCCAGCCATGCCAATGTGCCTCCCTGGAGCAGCAGCAGCAGCATCCCCCAGCTCTGCTGTGCTGTCGTTTCGTGGTGCAGTCATCAAGCAAGGTTCACACACAGCTTTCCTACTCAAACCTAAATTCACCACTTCAATCGAAATTTGTTAAGCTCAGGAATTGTGAAGGGCTAGAAAACTCCTGGCCACAGCATGCCAGTCACACACATGCAGGCAGAGCCTCAAAACACCTCTGAGAAGCACCTGTCATTAAATCATGGGTGGTTTTAATTTTTTACAATCCCAAAATAAACAGCTTGGTGCCCAGAGACCCTCTTGTTCTCCATTTGCCCATGGCTTATGGTCAGCACACTGTGGCACAGTGCAGGAATATCCCCACAAATATCCCCAGAAATATCCCTTCCAACGTGGAAGAGCAGCCTGGAGAGCAGCCCTCCCTCCAACCCCAACTCTGTTAGCTTTTCATTAAGGTGTCTCAATTGCATTTCAGCAGCAATAAAAGCCTGGGCAGCAGCTGGTGCAGAGTGCCAGGCTGGCAAAGCCTGCCTGCCACCCTGCTGGTGGCCTTGGTGGCACTGTCCCAGCGCCCCTGGGGACACAGGCTGCTCCCAGGCTGGGTGCTGGCCATGCAAACGTGGTGACAAACCCCAAAATGCTGTTGTGGGCCAGCATGAGCACCACCTGATGCCCAGGGACAGCAGCCTGAGCTCTTTTGTGCCCCTGCAGGAGGGGAACTGTGCTGGTGCTGCTGGAGAGCTCTCAGGGGGAGCTCAGGCTCACCAGCAGAGCCTGACCTGGGCTCTCCCAGAGCAGCACTGAGCCCCTGTCCCTCTCCAGACAGGCTCCAGCTGTGCCAGAGGTGTTTCTGCACAGTCAGGGAGGAAAGGCTCAGACAGGCTCCATCACCAGCTCGGCTCCCATGGAGCTCCTGGCCAGCGCTCCAGCCTTCCTCACACCCCTGGGTGCTGTCAGACACCAGGAGGGCAGCTCTGGGGAGGGTGGCAGGGGGGTTTGCCTCCCTGCTGGACACGGAGGGAGCTCTGGGTTTAACAAACTGCCAGCAGAGAGCTCCTGCTGCCAGCTCCTGCTCCTGCTCCCCAGCCGAGGAGCTGCCAGATGGGGAGGAAGCAGCCTTTTAGACTCTGCTCTGATCCTTCCCTGGCAGCATCGATCCTCCAGCCTGGCTGCCTGCTGCATGCAAAGCCAGCCTGAAAGCTGCTCTGCATTTCAACAAAGCACTGATTTTTGGTTTTTTTTCTCTGTTTTTTCTTTGCAGCAGCGTCCCAAAAGTCCCATCTCCATCGGGGCACTTCAGCCTTGGAATATCCACTGTGAGACCCTCCCTGTTACTCTCCTAAAGCTTTGTGTCCCACACAAAATGCAACACGCTGGAAGCACCATTATTAAGAGCACTAAAAAAACCCTGCTGCTCCAGACACTTTAATTACAGAAGTGCTGGGCAGGGAAGGAAATGGCCCGAGCTCCACACACACAAAAAAAAGGACTGAGAGAGGTTGTCCAGGTGGAAATCCTTCCCCAGCATCCCAGAGAGAAGCTGTGCAGAGCAGCTGGCACACAGCAGTGTCCACACCATCACCCCAGAGCTCCATCATGGCCATCATCTCTGCCAATTTACTGTCACCTGGGAGGGGACAGGGTGTCCCCAAAGCTGTGCCACCACCGTGCAGGAGGCTGGAGCAGCACCCTCCTTCTCCCCATTGAAGGCCAGGAGAAAATTTGCTCTTCAGGTGGCAGAGGCTGCTTTGCAGCTGGGTGTGGGAACACAACCAAGGGGGTGTTGCAATGCCATGGGGATTCCCAAAGAGCCTTTTCCCACCCTGCAGTCAGAGCCAGACAAGAGAGAAGCTTTTCCCAGCACTAGGGAGAGACAGGGAAGGCAGCTCAAGCTTCCCTTTTCTGCTGCCACAGGCTGGGGAGAGATGGTTGAGCCAGAGGGGCCAAAAATGACAGAGAAGCAGCTGGTGGCCACTGCAAGGAGCAGCCAGCCTGCAGGATGGAGAAACAGAGGCTCAAAGCAGCTCAGCCTGTCCCTGGGTGAAAGACAGCCCCAAAAAGGCAGAATCTCTCCCAGCCCACGGTCAAACCTGGAGCCCCCAGGTCACAGCCCTGCTCCTGTGCAGCAGGATGGGCCCTGCAGGAACAGACAGCTTCAAGGGACAGGAGAGAAATCCCCTTCCCCCAGCTCCCTGTGAGCATCCAGGGATGCAGAGGTGGAGATGTCTCCTGGCCCAGTTCCTCCTGCAGGAGGAGAAGAATCTGCTGCGACCTTCCTGGGGAAAAGCCCTGCCTGCCTGGCCTCCATGCAGGCACTGACAGCCATGGCCCATCTCTGGAGGAACAGGGAGCTTCTCCTGTGCTGCTGGCCCTGCCTGGCCGTGCCCAAGGCTGTGCCCCACTGAGATCAGCAGTGTCCCCACAGCAGACAGCTTGGGCAGAGCCTGTACTGGGGAAAGATGGGGCTGGAGGGATAAAAAAACCCAAAAAACTATACAAACCACCTGGTGTCTGACCAGCACAGCCAAGGGACGCCAAAGGGATGCCAAGAGCCCTGCAAGGAGGGGCAGGGTGCTTGGAGATGTGTCTGGGCAGGCAGGCTCTGCTGCCTTCGCTTCTGATCGTGGTGCTGAGCCCGTGGTGCTGAGCCCGTGGTGCTGAGCCCGTGGCACAGCCTGCCTAAAACAGATTTACCTGTCAGAGCAGGGAAAGGACCCTTCTGCCTGCTGCACATCCAAAAAGCTGCTCAGCCCAAAGGCTGTGGTGCTGCCAGGGCTGCACAGCGCTTTAAACACTGCTTGGAGAGCCCTTGGCTCCCCCTGCCCCGGCTCTGCCTGCCTCCTGCTCCCTTTCACCCAGCCCTGCCCCTCCAGAACGGGCACAGCCTCCTGGCATCCCCTACCCAGCACCCTCTGGGTCTCCACAGCAGGAAAATGAATTTCCAGGCCATCAGCATCCTGATTGCATCAGTACAAAAAAAACCCCCAAACCCATCAAAACCTTTCCAAATATAGTCAGAGGCACAAGCCCTCCATGGAGCCCATCAAGTAAAACACACATCAGGCCACCCTGCTTTCTGTAAAGGACATTAAAAAGTAAGAATAATTATCAGCCTGCAGCTGATTTTTCCAAGTATCCTATCTCTTCAATGAAACGTCCAATCCCCTCCCACCATTTCCCCAGCAACTTTCCAAAATAAACAGACAAACAGAGAAAACAAAGCATCCCTGATAGAAGAAAAAATTCAGCCCCATTGGATGAATTTGGGGGCAGCTTGCAGAAAAGGAGCCTGGCACCGTTGGTCAGGGAGATTGCAGTGTTGCTTTTCACACATGGAGACCAAGTGTGGAGTTATCCCTTTCTCCCACGACTCAGGAGCTCAGCAAGGAACATGCCAGGGAATAAGAAGCAAGGGGGAAATGCTCCATTTCTCTGGGACTGGGTTGCTTTGGGGTTTGTTTGTTTGTCTGCTTTTTAAACACCTGCCTTCCTCCTTGCTGCTGTCCTCAGATCATTTCTTTCTCTTTGCCACCTGCCTTGGGTCTATTCTTCACCAAGCACCACCAGGCTGTTCTCCTGTGATTGCTCCTGCCTTGCTGATGCCTTCCCCTGTGCCCTGTGCGTGTTCCTGGCTGATTTCAGCCCAGCCTGCCCCTTCTCCCTGCGGCTGCCTGCCTGCCTGTGGGATCTCAGGGCAGCCCTGCCTGTCCCTGTGCTGCTGTGAGATGGGCAGAGCATCTCCCACTGGTGAGTGCTGGCAGGATAAAGCACTGCTAACGAGCCTGGGGCAGCCTGGGGAGGAAGTGTGTGCCCAGAGGTGCCCCAAAGGGGCCAGAAGGGAGGAATTAACAGGCCTGGTGCTTCCCCCTGTGCCTGCTCTTCCCTCTGGGGCTGGGTTTGTGGCTGTGTGTGGGTCTTGAGTGCAGAAAGCTTCAAGGGAGAGGAGATAAAATCCCCTTTCCCAGCTCCCTGTGACCACCCAGGGGTGCAGAGGTGGAGATGCCCATGGGGATGGACAGGAATGCAATCCAGGCACGGTGGCAGGCAGGGGCTGGGCAGGGGGCTCCCCCTGGCACCCTCCATCCATGGCTGGGGGAGTTCTGGCAGCTCCCAGCACAGCCACATCCCGAGGCACAGCTCTGGCACGGCTGACTCTAGAGGGAGCTGGATGCCAGTGCTGATGGGCAGCTTTCAGACCCTCAGGCAAGGGATTCTGAGCCCAGGTGTGTGCCAGCCCTTCTTCACCCACCTCAAACACAAGGTGAGCCACCCCTGCCTCCTCTGCAGACTGCCCTGCCCTCTCTGTCTCCTCAGGAGCTCTTTGCAGCACCAAATCTCACTTCTATTTGTAGAAGTGAATTCTCTTTGAATCTCACTTCTATTTCCTTAGGAAGCCAGGCACATGAAATCACAGTTTCCACGTCTGTCTGTCTGTCTGTTCACATGGCTCTTTCCAAGCTGAGCTCACCAGGGGGACAGAGATAACAGCAAAAGCCAAGTTCCTCCGAGGTTCCTGCAAAGAGCTGGAGAGACACCATGGACAGCCTGGGCAAGGGAGAGGCCAGGCAGGGAGCTCAGCCCACAGGGGATGGAGAGCACAGCAGCCCCAGGAGCAGCCAGGCTTTGCAGAGCTGTGTGCACCTGTGGATGGCCAGGAGACCCCAGACCTGCAGATCCCAGCCCCCTGAGCTTGGACAGAGCTCCAGGCTGTTCCCTGTGCCAGTCTCAAGGAGAGCCACTGTCCCCTGTGTTGTCTGTGTCCAGCCTGTTGGTTGGTCACCCAGTGATGCCTGGATCTTGCAGGGCACTGGGCTTTGTTGCAGGATCCAAGTTTATTACAGGATCTAAGGATCTTAGTGAGGATGCTGGAGAACAGGGGGTTTTTCCCCCAGTGAGCAATCAGAGCTGTATCCCCTCAAAGCTACAGCAGACACCCAAATTCTGTCCCAGCTGCAAGGCCAGAAAATCTCAACCCTGAACTCCCTGAGTGTGTCAGGGAACTGCAAAAGTGGCTGTGCCCACACAGCATCATCTGAGGTGCTGTGGAGACTCCCAGGAGCAAGGACACGAACCAAAGTTTGTGCCACGTCATGTGCAGCAGTGCCAGGAGAGCAGACGAGGTGCAGCTACAGGGCAGTGAAAATTTCACTTTCAGGAGCCATCCACAGCCAGTAGATTGCAAAAACCTCGGGGAAAGCAAGGGGAAGAGAAGCAAGAGAAGTTCCATCAGGTTGGAACGCTGCTGCTCTGTGGGATGCTGGACACTGAGAGTTCATCCAGCCCCCTCAGGTGCCTCGAGTGCAAAGCCTGGGACAGAGGAAGCTTTGAGCAGCGTGGCTCCTCAGCCCTGATTTAGGAGTTGGTGGGGGGGTGAGAGCAGCCAGAATTAAGCAGAATTAAGCTTTCCTGGGAGCTGCTGGAGGGGATCATGGCTTGGCTGGCAGGTGATGCTCCCAAAAATGGGACCTTATTTCCCTATTTGGACTAAATGTCTGTGCTGGATGAGGGGCGAAGCTGCTGCTGAAGAAGCAGCCAGGAGGAAAAGGGGAGAAAGGAGCAGCTGACAGAGGCTCCCAAGGATCACCAAAAAACGCCTTTCTTTGATGACAGCCACATCCCTGGCCAGAGCCATGCAGCACAGCTCTTTTTCTCCTGCATGTCACCATCACACCAACGTGCAAGTGCACCAGCTCCTCTTCTCTCCACAAAAGCTCACCCTTCTCTTCGGGATGGTGACCAAAAGCACGTGAATTCCTCAGCAGGCTCCAGGGGAGCCCACAGAGAGCCCCAGCCTGTCCCAGCCCTAATTTCCATCACCAATTCCCAATGTGTGGGACTGGAGGAACGAACAGGTTCCTGCACAGCTCCTGAAAGCTCACGGGAGCCCTTAGAGCACATGGGAACCCTGAAAGCAAAGCACACAGGAACCCTGAAAGCACACAGGAACCCTGAAAGCACACGGGAACCCTGAAAGCACACAGGAACCCTGAAAGCACACAGGAACCCTGAAAGCACACGGGAACCCTGAAAGCAAAGCACACAGGAACCCTGAAAGCACACAGGAGCCCTAAAAGCAAAGCACACAGGAGCCCTAAAAGCACACGGGAGCCCTAAAAGCACACGGGAGCCCTAAAAGCACACGCTGCTCGCACCCACACGCCTCTGTGACCTTGTGATTTTTACTACAGCTTTCATTTTCAGCCTCCAGTCCCTCGCCAGCGCCTGCTGCATTTCTGCAAGGTTTTGGCACTTTGCTCTCGCCTTGGAGACAGAGCAGAGCGTGCAGTTGTTTTGCACGGCGGAGCGGGGGGAAGGAGGGGTGGGGGGGATGAAGCAACAAGGCTGTGAATAAAGAATTAAACTCGAGATGACGGAAGAGCCCCAGCCATGCCTCCACCTAGACAAAGCCTACGTGATGAGCGCTGCCGAACGCCGGAACGCACGCTGCCGGAGCCCAAAATGGGCATTTCGGCGTGCTGGCTGCAGGTGCCTGCCAGCGCTCACCTCGGCAAGGCTTTCACGGCACGGAGAGCGCCGAGGGATGCGCCCCAAAACCCCCCCGGGGAAAGGAGATTTCCCCCAGCCCGACCCCACCTGCCCGCCCATGCCCGGCTCTGGGGACAGCGGCGCAGACATATCGCGACATATCGCGACTGGGCCGCCCCGGGGGAGGGCGGAGAGCCCCTTCTCGTGGCCGGCGGTGCCGCGGCTGGGCTGTAGGAACCATTCCCGGCTGAGTGCGAGCATCCTGCCCTCGCCTCCCCCACGGGCTGGGGGTCCCCCCGCAGCCCCCCCCGGCGCTGGGATGGCGGTGTGGGGAGCCCCCCGAGGCTGGGCAGGCTGGCGATCGGGGGGTGCCGCTCCTTACCTGGCGGGGTGCAGCAGCGGGCGTCGCCGGGGCCGGCTCAGCAGCGGCGGGGCATCGCGGCTGCGGCGGCAGCGAGAGAGAGACTGGGAAGGGAGGGAGGGAGGGAGGGAGAAGGGAGGGAGGAAGGAAGGGAGGGATGGAGGGATGGATGGAGGCAGCGCGCACACGCACACACACACGGGCGAGCCCCGGGGATGCGCTCAGCCGGCCCGCCCCGCAGGCAGCGCCCCCTCCCTCCGCATCCCTGGGCCGCGATCAGCGGGACCCCGCCGGCCCTGCTGCCCGGGGAGCTGCTGCAGCCGCCCTCCTCCTCCTCCTC
>VWYP01006403.1:0-25421 GCA_013400435.1 Pycnonotus jocosus
AGCAAGTTTGTTTTCCCAGTGCCAAATTCCCAAGTTGTTACTCGGGGCAGACACAAACCTATCTCCAAACCAAGGCAACACCTTCATGTTTCAAGGTCAGGAGCAGCTCAAGCTTTCCTAACAAAGCTCTCTGCACTTATTTATTTTAGCAGAAGTTGCAATGAGGAGCCAGCCTACTGAGTACAAATTTTGTTTCCTACAGCATCATTTGTTGGCAGAGATTGGTTTTTAATATTACTGTCGTGCTGCTGATTGACAACAGAAGTCTAAAGTTCCTTTCCAATTCCATACAGAGTTTACCACCATTCAGATGCTACAAATGGAAATTATTTCTCCAGCAGTATGATACTATCAAAGAAAGCTTTGAGTTATGGGCATTATTAAATGTTTTAACCTTGCTGTAACCCACTGAAATCATTGTAGGATTTTCAATGATTGTTTTTAAAAAAGAAACATCTTTTGTCCTACAGTGGGTGGTGCTGTCACAACCACGTGCAAGCTTTTCTGTCAATTTTTGTGAGTGAAACGTAATTCTCTTACACAACACAAGCACAAGTTATTCCTCATTTACAGCTGCTAGATAAACACAACACAAAGACATTCCACACTGGTAAGGATGAGCCAGAAGCAGAGCCCAGATCCATCAGGAAACTTTCAACAACTGCAAACTTCTCATTAAAAACTTATCCTGGGTCCAGTTTTGCTGATCTGCAAGACCTCACTCTTGAGGTGGTTGCAGCAACAGGAGGGTGTAGAAAGCACCTCATGAACATGGAACTGCCATAAATTCAGCTGAGTTTCTCCCCTCTTTTTCCCCACAAACTCCTGGACTGCTATTTGTTGTGTTGTGATATTCAACTGCAATTTAAACCAAGACAACACAGCAAGTAGTAAGGCCCTGAAGTTATGGTTTGTGTTGCCATCATTACAGCTGGGGGTTTATAAATATTGGCTCTGCTTATTTTTCATCAGCCATCTACAAAACAATACCTGCAGTTCCAAACAACCTCCTTCTGTTTGCATGTGCCTGCCCTGCTCTCCAGAGAGGCACAGGCTGCAGCTGTCCAAGCCAAACCCAGAGAGAGACCCTGAACAGAATAAAACTGTTCATTTACTTCCCTGCTCCCAGGAGGAGCTCATTGTTGTTCTCTGGCCTTTATTCTCTTCCCACATGTCCCTGTAACACACAGATTGTTAATCCAACACGAGTTTTATCAGCATACTGCCTCTGTGGACTCTATGAATCTATTCTTGCATCCTTGCAATTAACAATGGCGTTTCAGGAGAGGCAGAGGGACAGGATGAAATTGATAATTCAGAGATGGAGAAGCAGCAAAGAGATCTCTGAAACACTCCATGGTGTTAGGGTTTACCAGCTTCCCCCAGCTGTGCATGGCTGTCTTCCAGAAGTTTCCCAGAGCTGAAGAAAGCCCCTCCCAGACCTACAGGCACATCAGCCACCCCTCATCACCTTCAGCTTCCTATCTGACTCCACCAGCTACATAATGCAGCTAAAACGCTTACATCCCACCTCATGCTCTGTTTCTGGATTTTTTTTTCTGAATAAAAAATGTATCAGCACTTTCATGCAGCCAAAAAGTCCTGATCTGTCCTAAACACAGACCTCCTACCACTTGAAGGTGAGAAAAAAGAAAAAAAGAGCAAGCTGAGCTTGGTTTACGTGACGAGTTACTGGATTTGTGCTGTTTTCATCCAGACTCCAAGGAGGAATAAACACAACTTCTCACAACATGGAAACAAAAGCATGGCTGGAGAGGAAAAATCTGCTGAGACACAAAACAAACCCCAGGGAGATCTGTCCCAGTGGTCTGAGCAGCACAGGTGAGCGAGTGGAGCTGCCAGAACAGAGGGGATTGCTGACATGGTCTGCATCTATCACCACCAGCAGCCAGGCTGGAGTGGGCAACTCCTTCCAGGAGAGATTAAAATGGGAGAGTCAATGCTGAGACTGATCACTTAAGTTCATATTGTGGGGTGTGTGTTATCTTATGTTATCTTTTTTCTTATCAAGAGTAATTAGAGTAACCTTAACAACACTTTCATCAATCTAAGTCTGCATTTCCCTGTGTTATTTCTCCATTTTCACTTTTAATTTGTGCACTTGATATCATCTGTTTTATCTCCCTCTGTGACACTGCTGATCCTGTTACCATGCTGTAAAACTCCACAGAGGAATCATTTCACCCACACACAGAGGTCCCTGGAGCTCATCAGTGCTGAACAGCAACTCCCCAGGACACTCAGGGGTAACATTTGTATGATCCCAAATGCTCTCCCACACTGGATCTTCAGTGTTCATGTTTGACACCAAAGATGGGACAATGCACAGCACGGTGTGACCCCATGGCAGCTCTAATTCAGACAGAATTAGGATGAATTGCTACATACTGGGTCACACAGATACTGGCTGCAGTCCTGCCAAGAAGCCTAGCTCTGTACACTATTAAAATTCATTTCAGTTCCTACAGGTCAGGTGTTTAAGCTCACCTTTCTTTCAGCTCCCTCAGCTTCTACCACTGGTTCCTTTGGTTTTGCCTTTTTTTTTTTTCTTTTTTAATATGGCATTATGTAGACAATGTAGTTATTTCTTGCTCTTGCTCTTCCCAGACTGTAAAATTTAAAAGCTTTCTACTTACATTCATGCATTTTAATTAAAAGAAAAAAGTGTAATATATGAGACTTCCAGACATAATTAAACCTAATACGCTGTTCCAGATCAGAAACTCTAATTAAGTTTCAGTATTTCCTATTGCTAATAATCACCCAGTCAGCAAATACCACCGACAAATTCCTCTCCCCTCTTGCCTTTCTGCCCCCCAGGCACTGCTGCCCCAATACTTAATTGGAAATTAAACATTTTCTCACTGTACAAGCTGGCCACACTTGTACTCCTATTTAAAGTTCACAGTTAAAGATGCTTCTAATATTGGGGGAAAAAGAAAAATCAGCATAAGAGAAAAATGTATTTCTTGAATGTGTAAAATTGACATTCCGTGACCAACTCTTGTAGCATAGAACTCTGGAATATGAGTTTCCAAGCAGAATATTCACAAGTTTCTTGTTTGGGAAGAGAGTGAAGAACCAAAGATGAAAATGCATGGGACAGACAAAGGTTCATGTCTATTGGGAGGCAAAGACACTAATTAAAGCAGATTGCAAAAACAAAATAATCCATTTCTCCAGTATTCCTTGGCCCAGTAAAAAAAACTTAGAAAAAAATAAGAGTAAAAATAATTGAGTATATTTCCTAAGTCTGCAGCTGGTGATTGAAGATTCACAATCACAACTCACAAAACTCTTGGAGTTTACAGGCTGCCCCTTGCCAAGAGAACAGCACCGTCCCTTCTCACAGTCAGTGTTACACTATGAATAAACCAAGCTGAGGACTTCTGCCTTTAGGACTGTCAATAGAGATTTTGTTCACACTAGATCAACCAGCAAAGCAAAAAAAACCTTTAAAATAATTGTCTGTTTAGTCTGTGGTGGCATGCTGAATTCAAAATTAGAAGCATTTTTCCTGATAAATTCCAATCTAGGAGACACTAAAGGGACATTTCTTCCTACCAGTTTAGCATGTAACTATTCATTTAATTTCACAGCATGTATTTTTCAAAAATCATTAAACCAAACACGCTGAGATATCCTTCTAGCCAAGCAGCAGAAAAGCCTAACCCTCAGCACCAGATGACAACAAAAGAAATCCTGTCCTGGTGGCAAAGTAACTTTTCATGTTGCCAGCTGGGAGACTTGGGAGAAAAAGTGACCTTAATATGCTTATTTTTAAAAAATGCACTAAAGCAGTGAATATAGCCCATATTCTGTGGCAGAGCAAACCCAAAGCCCTTGCTTTGTGACTCAGTTATCTGGCTGTTCCATCACCCAGCACAAAGGACAGGGTCAGCACACTCCACAGGTCCTGCCCTTTTAGCAGTGCAATGATGGCAGCGATTTGGAAATCAGAAAGAAATGGAAGGGAAAAAAAAAGAAAAAAGAAAAAAAAATTGGTTACAGACAACCCACAATAACTCCAAGGGCTCAAGCCTGTCCACTGGGTCTGTCATTAAAGCCAGAAGGGGAGAGCTGAGACAAGAAGGGAAGCAGACAATGGTGCTTTTTCCTGGAGTCACGGTGTCCCCTGGCTCTCAGCAGCCCTCATGCTGCAGGCAGTTGTTCCCCTTGGTTTTGCATGTTTTACTTTGCCTTCTGATGTTTACAAAACTCGGAGCTGAGTTCTCACACCTTCTCTTGTAAACAATGAGATGTTTACATTCTTCTCCTCCAGGAGGAGCTTCTTGAGTGATGGTGATGTTCACCAAAGAGACTGAAGAGGTGGTGACACCTTTGACCAACCTCTTGCCATTTTGTACAGTTGTATATATTGGAGTCAGAAATTCGAAATAAAAGAGAATTCCTGCTGACCTCAGCCTCACCTTGCCTCATCCTTTCATGTCCTATTGTGACAAGGCAGTGACAGGCACTGGTGACACCCTCATTCCCATGCCCTTGGTGCTCCACACTGACAGTGATTTGTACAAAGTACAGCCCCAACACTTCTGTGCATGGAGAAGCACTCTGTGCACAGAGGGGCTGAGCTGGGGCTGCTGCAGGGGACAGCAGAACTCTGGCCTGACTCTGACCCATCCCATCAGCTCGACCAGCACAGAGGAGATTCCTGACTCTGGCTGAACTTCCCTTGCTCCATCCTCCCTTCCCTGTACATCTCTCAGGTCAATGCTGATCACTTTACACAAAGCAACAGGGCCCAAGCAGCTGAGCCAGGCCAGGGTGGAACTCACCCAGCCCGATGTGACAGCAGTGACACGGAAAAGATGGATGCAGTTATTTCATTTTAATTTAAACCTGAACGTCCTCCTGACACCATGACCCTGATAAACCCCTTCACCTGTCCCCCAAGTCCTGCCAGACAGCTCCAGGCAGGCTCCATCTCCTCCAAACAGGCATGCTAGGAACATGTTCATGAAGAATGCACGAGGACAGCCTACTCCTCCCTTGAGTGGATAATTGAGTCCTCCCTCAAGAATTACATTTGGCAGATAATCTGTCAAACCACTGCAAGAGCTTCACCTGTTTCTTCTTGTGACATTCTGCAGGTGTGCTGGGAAAAAGCGTCTCCATCAAAAACTTGTTTGTGCCACTAAAAGAATGCGTGGCATTCTTCTGACACACACAGGCAGCCCATGCACGTGGCTGCATTCACAAGGTTCAGCACCACCCTCACATGGTTGGACTCCATGGTCTTAAGGGAGTTTTCCAACCTAAATGTTGGAAATCATGGAATCCTATGATTCTACAAACACCACCACAAAAGCTGGTGTCGGTCTTGGAAAATTTGCCAAACGCAGAAATTCCACAGAATGTGTTATGCATGTATCACATCTGTACAAGTAAAGCAAACATCTCAGCCCAAAAATAAAAAGCAAACATTAATAAATGCTTCCTTTATCATTGTTTAAATTCAATACTGCATCATGAGATTAAGGAAATATGATCCACATCTGCTGAGGATCAGATCTGAACCTCCCAAATGCCTGCACTGACTTTGGGCTTGGAAAACAAAAATCCCATTAAGGTCTGCGTTGGTTCAAACTTACAAAATCTATTTGTCTTCACGTCATTTTATAGCCAGTGCTCACTTCCCTGCATCTTTGAAATAAGGCAATAAAAAGAAAAGAGATTTCATGTCAGCTACTCAACATCACCAGTGAAATGCAAATAACCCTGCTCGCAGAAGATATTTTTATTTGATCTATCACCAATATAATTATCCTACATTCATGACAAAGTCTCACCTGACTTACTGGAAAAGAGTTCACATTATTATGGTTTAATGAGAAATACCCAACATGACTGAATAAAGTTATGATTTAACAGGAGACTTTCACGAAAAAGCGGGTAGGCTGGGTTCAGCAATAATTCTGGAAATCACACTGGCATCTTAATTGCATAAAAAATAATATTGGAAACATGACATAAACTGTTATATTGACTGCAGGTTACCAAATGCAAAGAAATGGCCCTTCAAATATCACCCTTTGCTTTAAGCAGCAAAGAGCAAACAGCAAGATATGACAGCAAGGTTGGACAGGGCTTGGAGCAAGCTGGGATAGTGGAAGGTGTCCCTGCTCGTGGCAAGGGGTTGGAATTCCAAGTGGAATTCATGTATCACTGCACAAAAGTTTCTACTTTCCTCCTTTTTAATAAAACCACACGCTTTTCTGACATTTTCCACTTCTACAGCCATTTATCACTGCACACACCAAAAAGGCCACACTAAAGCCCCTGAATGTGTGTCCAACAGTGCCCATGAACAAATGTCAGCATCCACATAAATGTGAATAATTGCCTGCACAGGCACCAAGCTCAGCACCCTCCATCCATTCTGTGTTTTACAAACTTTGTTTCCAGCTGTAGGATTAAAATAACCCCCTAAGCTTCCATCCTCCTTCAGCAGAGTCAATCTGTGGATGGAGAAGTGCTCGAGTGGCACAGTTGAGTGCAGATAAATGTTGGTTTTGCTGTGTGTTGCAGCTGCTAATTTGAGGCCCAGGGATGCAACCTATGGCACTCCAGAGCAATCAGTCCTGCAGAGCATTCCAGCACTGCCCTGTGCTCCAAACAAACAGTGGGAAGGGTCAAAAGAGTAACAGGCATTCTCTAGTGGCCTGAACAAATCTTCATCAACAAATTTTTATGAGGATGCTTTCTCTCAGGACACCTGCAAAGTTTCATGGGAGGTAAAAGGTTAAGTTCTTGTAGCAAACTACAATTAAATAAATATATCCAGATGGAAATACCAGGTTTGCTGAGGTTAACTTTAGTCACATTCTACAGTGCAGTTTATTTGCACTGAAGGCCAGCATATTTCTCACCAGCTGCTGGAATACAGCAGTATAAAAAGACTTTGAAGCACATACAAAAAATGCAGTTCAGACCTTAGAAACACATCACAGAAGTGCCTGAAATCGTATTTCAAGATATGCATCATATTTCTGTTTAATGTGCAATCGTCAGCTTCAAGGACAAGGCACAAAGGAACGCTGCTTACAAATTTCTAACATCCACCTTTATCAGTGACAGGTAATTACCTTCCTTTTCATGCCACAGATTTCATGCATTAGGTGGAACTTACTCTGTCACGAGGTGCAATCCTCCCCAGCAGACAACCAGACCAAGAGGAACACTGGCAGAAGTTAATACACAAGGGAAAAAAAGGGAGAAAAAACAAAATAAAAAACCCCACAAACAAAGAAACAAACAAAAAGCACCAAAACCATCAAACAAAAACCCAAACAAAAGGAAACAAACAAACAAAAAACCAAACAAAAAAAACCCAAACAAACCAAAAAAAACCCCCTACCTGCATGCCTCAAATTCCATTAATTCAGGGTAACAACATCTAAAAATGCTGTTCCATCACTTTAGTATTGGTTTGGGAATGGTATTCCCCAATGAGAGTTTCCACTGAAACACTTGAAATCATTTGCTGCTCACTGACTGTCCCCCTTCCCATGTGGCAGGGACTGGAGGCACAAAAGGTGAAGATCAGGGACTGAGAGAAGAACACTTACAATAATAAAAGGATAAGAAAAGGAACAGTGGCAGCAACAACATTAACAGAAGGGTGTACAAGAGACAAACAATTCATCCACCAGTGCTCACCCCCATGGAAATGCAATGTCCCACTGTGCAACCCAGAAGGGACCCATTTCCACCATTCCCAGAAAATGATGTGAGCCAGTGTGAAATAACCTCCAAGGCCCCTCCTGGCCACTGTAAAAATTAACCCTGTCCTGGCCAGAATCAGGGTATTAAGCACCTCTTGCTCTATCCCATCAATGCTACAGCCATATCCTACACCCTCTAATTAGACAGAGATACACACACAAAAGAATGGGTATCATTTCCACAGCTGTGTGAAGGTGCTTATTTGATTATTTTACTTTCATCTGATGGACATTTAATGCAAGGGGCACAAATACTGAGAGGATGAAACCTTAACATCTGAGCTGTATCTGAATTTCAGGGGTTTTGGAGCAGTAAAAGTATAAATAAATAATGGAGCACTAAAAAAAATCACTTGGCAATAACCAATAGCAATCACTTACAGATTCCCACTCATTCTTATTTTGGCTTCCACTGCTTCTCTGTGATGCCACTGAAAATTAGTTTCTAAATCTTCCTCTGAGCCCACTCCATTTGCCAAGGATTCAAAAGGAGAGCAATGGGTGGATGTGGCCAGTCAGAAAATGATGAATTCAACCTGCCCTTGATCCCCACAGCAGCAGATGAACGCTTCCTGTCCGTGTTTATTCTGTATGTATGATATAAACACAGCAAAGCATATCCAGCACAAAACTGCAAAACTAACTGCCTAATTATGTGAGTAGTCTCAGTGGAGTTAATCACTTTTAGTCAGACACACACCTTGCCCAGCCAGGTGTAAAATCACCACATTAACGATTGTCTGCCTCGCCTCTCTCCGAAGGGAACGCTGGGCTGATCTCACTGCCTCTGTCTTTTACTGGGAATAACGTGTGCCATAGCAATAGCAGACAGCCATTGTTCCCTTTCTTCTGCTCAGAGGGAGGAATAATGGGTGCCAGCAAAAAGCCACGTGTCTGAGTAATAAAAGTGGCGAATTAATGAGCGTGGGTCACAATTAACGCAGGGGAATGGATACTGCCTGCTTCAACTCTGCAAGTGTTCCTGCAGCTCCACGCCCAGCTGCCGTTTCTTTTTTCCCATCCCAAGGCTTTCCACTGGTAGCAGCTCCTTCACAAAGCCATCAGGCACTGGGAAATCATGTGCCCAAGGGAATGGGTGGAGACTTTTTAATAGCACAGGGGACTGTTGAGAACAGTCTGCTCATCAGAGTCAGCAAATGCATCCCATAATCTCTACCCTCAAGGCTGCAACATAATTAAACCACCACAGAGGGAGACAGGTAAGATGGACGTGCACACAGGTATGGATGTGCACTGCTTCCACATTTTTGAAAGACAAAAGGAAAGTTCCTGAATCTTTACATAATTGTAACATTTCAAACCCTGCTTGATGCACCTTGTATAATAACAAAGTCATGTAAATAAATAGTTTTAAAAGTTCAGTTTCAAAAATCCAGGTTGATAATTCCCCTCCTTATGGTCACAACAGAAAAAAAAAAAGGAAAGAGGGGCAGAGGGGAGCTGGGAAAACTGCAAGCACCATCAAGGTGACATACTAAGTTGTTTGAGTATTTATTGACAGAATAACAACACAGGTCACGCAGCTCTGGCCCTTCAGGAATACTTATATAAAAGCTCTTAGGTTTTATGACATACAAATTGTTCATTTTCACTCTTGGATGACTGAATTTTAAATTATGTTGAAAAGCAGGACACCTTCAATTCCCACTTCTGCTTGGTTTACTTTAACTTCTAATTCCCTCTGCACATAATGTGTTCTGAGCTATTTTAATTCCCATTATTCTTGCAGTTTGTGTACTGAACTCACCTAGTAATTCATTTTGATGATACAATCTTCAAAGCATCATTTGTTGTTTTTTTTAGTGGATTCCGGGATAGATTGCTTTTCACTGCAACATTTCTTTCAGGTACCATTCTGAGCACAGAGTTTAAAAGTTGCTGCTAGTCTTGTATTTAGCATATGCTCACTTAGCATAGCCACATTCATTATTTTTATTGTTGAACACTTTAGGTAAGAGCTCCATACACACACAGGGGTGCCTCAACTTTCCAGCAGGTTGCAGGGGCTAAAACACCAGCAACCACTGTGAAACAGCTGAGCTGGAGAATCTTCCCAGATAAAAAAAGATGCAAATTGTCCCATCAAACATCCTGCACGGCTCCCAGATTTGCCATTCCCAGGGTTCAAAACATAAATGCAATCTCCAGAACCAGCAAGGCAACCAGTGTAACTCACACAAAGTGAGTTTCCCTACCTGCATGCAGGGCAATCCGAGATTTATCACTATAAAATACCATTTTCAGTAATCTGGTCAAGTAAACCATTTGTAGTAAGTTTTTCCTCATGGATATCTACCAGAAGCTGCACTGTAGAAAAAAAAAAAAAATCCATGTATTTCTCAATATAAGTAACAGATAGTATATATATATTTTTCTTTTTTCCTGGGCCAGGACTCCCACTTTGGCACAAGAGATTTGAAGGATATACCTTTTGCTACATCTGTGAAAAAGCTCAGTTTGTAAATGTTTAATCACACACTATCAATCTTACAGCATCCATCATGTTCCACAAGGGTGCTTGAGCCATGAGAGGACAAATGAAGAGAGGCAGGATCCAGCTGGAGAACAGAGGGAAGGGGAAGACAAGGAGGTCCACAGGGGCAGCAGAAAGGAAAATCAACTATGATTCACCTAAAAACCTGGCCCTGAGCCCCTTTTCCCCACATCCTCCTCCAGTGTCAAAACCACAGAGTAATATTGAACTCCTCAAGAGTAATACTGTACACAGAGTAACATTGTACTCCCAAGAGTAATATTGTACACAGAGCAATATTGTGCTCCTCAAGAGTAATATTGTACACTGAGTAACACTGTACTCCTCAAGAGTAATATTGTACAGAGTAACACTGAACTCTTCAAGAGTAACATTGTACAGAGTATTACTGAACTCCTCAAGAGTAATATTGTACAAAGAGCAATATTGTGCTCCTCAAGAGTAATACTGTACACAGAGTAACACTGAACTCCTCAAGAATAACATTGTACACAGAGTAACACTGTACTCCTCAAGATTAATACTGTATAGAGTAACATTGTCCTCCTCAAGAGTAATACTGTACACAGAGTAACATTGTCCTCCTCAAGAGTAATATTGTACACAGAGTAACTTTGAACTCCTCAAGAGTAATATTGTACAGAGTAATATTGAACTCCTCAAAAGTAATATTGTACACAGAGTAACACTGTACTCCTTAAGAGTAATACTGTACACAGAGCAATATTGTACTCCTCAAGAGTAACATTGTACACAGAGTAATGTTGAACTCCACAATAGTAATATTGTACACAGAGTAACGTTGAACTCCTCAAGTCATGGAAAATGTGAGGGTGAGAGCCTGAACACCTGGACAATTGCTCTAACAACTCAATCACTGCACTCCACCAGAGAGCTCATGTAAGGGCAGACAAAGTGCACCTTCACTCCACTGCAAGCATTTGATAAAAACAGTTTCTGCTGTTTCTAAAGGACCTGGTGACAACTTAAATTGAGTACAAATACTGGGACAGTAACTAACAGAAATGGGGTCACACAAGGAACAATAAAAATAATAAACACGGAACAGGTATTTTCAGGACTTCATCTCCTTCACTGATTTAGGTGTCTGTACTGTGCACTGAATGAGGCAGAGGGACCAAAACCCCCAAACACCTGACATTTTATTAGCATGGACTGTATGCACTGAATAGGTAACCTGAATTTCACATATTCACAAGGGCTTGATTTTGGAGTCTTTCTGTTTGATTCTTTAGGTATTTTAAAAATGGTTTTGATAGTTTCAGTGGAGAAATCACAGATTTAAGTGGTTTAAGAACCAACTTATCAGACTGGGAGCAGAGTCTGAATCCTGAATCAGGCACCAATCATGGATGTTGCATCTGACAAACCACTTAAGGGTTTTACTTTGATGTACTGTATGGGGGGAAATCACTAGGAAGAGGAGGCTCAAGGAAGTTTTCTGGATGGTGTCTGTTCAACTGCTGTGGCAAAGAATAGACCCCCAAAAAACCTTTGTACAAATAGAGCACACATAAATATTATCGTCACGCAAAAGAGATTGCTCTAACAGTAATTCCATCTGGAAGAACATAAAAATCAATCAAGCAGGTTCTTCCAGAGGGCCTGTTGGCCTGGCATCTTCTCTCCAACTACAGCCCTAAACAAACACCAAGGAGAGAAACAGGGCAGGGATGTGGTGAATAAAGATTACCCATCACCCTTCTCAAACCAGACATGATGCCCTCCCAGTTTGGGCTGTTCTTCCCACACACAGCAGTTTTTCTGTCCACCATCCTCACCACCTGGGACCAAGGACTCTCCAGTGTCACCAAAAACTGCTGCCAAAACCATCAATTGCAAGGCCCTTATTTTACATTTGAATAAGACATTTGTATTCTGTTTTCAAAATCGTTTGGTTACATTCTACAGGGAGCAGAAACAGTTTCATGTTATTTGGTACCTCCTGGGCTTCTAATGTGCTTATTCCATGAACATGGACCCTGGAATGGTTGCAGACTGTAACTGATCTCACAGGAGAGGAAACTCTGCACTGCTTTTGCCATTGTGCGCCCACTGCTGCCGTGAGCCCACGCTGCCATCGGCTTTGTGCCATGATAAATTTCAAGATGCTCTTCATGAACTGATTTTTCTCAGCCACCATTAAAAAAAATACAAAACAAACATGTACTTTGTTCCAAATAAAAGCATGTCAAGCTGCCAGGGCAGGCTGGGAGAGGCACAGATATAAACAGACAGGGTTTCACTCACAAGGATTACAAGTTTAGGGCAGTCAGTACTGCTGGCCAAACCACTGTCCATGGTGACTATTGCTCTCCTGTCAAAAAAGCAGTAGAGCACAGAGAATGAGTTCTTTCAACAAAGGATGTGTTTGAGTGCTAATGACTGACAATTTTAGGTTTTTAGATTTCAATACTACAGGGGAAAAAAAGGCAAGTATTAGCTTGTGTAACACGAATGAACCATTCCAGTAGCATCAGAGAACTGCATCTTGAGGCTCCAAATTGGGCTCCTCAATGTTTTGGTGACAGTGACCTGGGAGGAGAAACATCTGCTGCAAACAGGAGTTATTGACTGAGATGATCTCAAACAGAGTGTAGGAAATGAGTACAATGTATGGAGGAGAAATTAATTATGAAGTAACACCTTCACATTTTGCCTTTATGAACTACACTCTGAAAAGAGAGAGCAATACTGAAATAATCTCATTTCAGCTGGGTTTCTCCATGGCCCTGTTTTCTTGGCCAGGAGGTTGTGGCAAACACATCTGCTAAGCTGTCATCACCTGGCAATTGTTTTGTGTGTGCTGCCCAGGAGCATGACCCCAGAGTGAAGAGCTGACCTGCAAAACCATGAATGCAAACCAAGGCACCAGGAGACGACAAGCAGCTGAGCCAGCAGGAGACTCTGTCCTTCAGGATGTGAACCTGGGAGCCCTGCTCACGAGCAGCTCTGCTGAGCCCTTTGCACTTACTCACACAGGCAGAAAAACCTGTTAGATCCAGTTTCAAAATATTTCACACAACCACAGCTTTTCCCTCCTTTTATAAAGATACAACAGCTGTCTGGACTGGACCACTCCTCCTGCGAGCACAAAACACTGCTGCACTCCTTTTAAATTTTAAATTAGTCATGAATCTCCAGTGATGAGAAAATCTGTGACAGCAAAGAGATCCGGAAATAAATCTTAATAAGGCTCTGCCCCACCCCTTGCTCCTTCCCTGGCTTTATCTCCAGATGGGGAGCAGCCCCTCCACTACCAAGGCATGGCCACACAAACACAACACGTACAGAAATAATTACAACAGCACATACAAAACAATTACATCTGAATTTCAACACCTCACACAACTAAATCTACCCAATGAAAGCAAGAACACTGGTTTCAGGAGAAACCTGAACTAGAATTAGAACTAATTAGAATTAGAACTGCAGAAGTTTAAAAAGCACATGGCAAATTTACAAAGTGAGTTTACATAACTCAAAATCCAAACATAAATCTAGCAATTACAATGACCATACCATATTTGATAAACCCCTAACCATGAACAAAAATACAAAGATTCTTACACTAAAATTTCAAATTTTCATTTCTATTAGTACAGTGGATGTAGGACTACAGAAAATTTGCTGGCTTCAATAATACTGTCTTGAGTCCGTGCCCATGCTAGTTTTAGAAGGAAAAAAAAAATAATTGCAGGAATTCTAATTGCACTGCTGTACAAATATATACTGGATCAAAATTATTGAACCAGTTATATCTAGAAGGCCTCATCCAAAAAGTGTGATTTATACTCACCATGGCATTTTCCATGTGTGCCATGTGACACCAAAATGCACATCAGTGCACTTGCCTGCTTCTGCAGTGATTTATTCCCTATATATTAGCTATAAAAAATACGCAAAGCTCAAGACTGTGCAGAAGGAAGGTGATCTCAGCATGAGTCAAGATTCACTTATTCTTTCATGGGACTGGTGAATATTACACCAAAACAGCAATTAAAGCCATAAGAAGGCATCTCAACCATTCAAAAGCCTCACAGCCACAAAAAATCCCAAGGCTGGGGGAAAGTCGTGTTTGTTTCTTTCCATCCTGGCCTACATTTTATTCACAACTCACTCCAAAGCTTCCTAAAGGCTTTCAACTCCCCTTCCAACTGGCAGTTAGTTACCTTGGAGTGAGCTGATATGCTTTAATATCAAGATATCAGCACATCTGACTGTCTCCCATCGCTGACATTTAAAGTTAATCTACCTTAGCTTTGCTGATATCAGTGTGAAAGGGACACAAAAAGAAAGCAGACTACTCACTACAGAAATAACCAAAGAGAATTTTTTTCTTCTTCTTCTTTTTAGCTCTTACTAAAAATACTCTTGAGCATTTTTTGTACCAGGAGAAATTCTGTAACACATAAAAATTATTTTATCTTTACTCATCTGTTTACTACACGATCACTATACTGCCTACACGCTGGGAGATATACAACTTCTTTCATGGAAATATTTTTCAGATTATTAAATGTATTTCAGACTGAGAATTATAAAAATACCTGGTTTGAAACACAGAAAAGAGCTTTCAGAGTGTCTTTGGATAAAGCAACATGTCCATCCAATTATAATTTGTGATTAAAACTGTGTAAAGGAGGCCAAATTAAAGTCTGACATTAAAATAAAAAAAATGCAACTGTTAAGCCTGAGATGTACTTTTGTTAGGAAACATTCTAGGTGTATTATGAATAAAGACTCCCTAAGATTATCCCCACTACCACATAAAAAATAAGAGTAGCTGTTCAAAATCCAGTTGCTTTTTATAGGGTGCAAGTCATTTATTCCTGAAGTGACCAGTAAAGTCCACCAGTAGCAAGTCCACTCCTAAATACACATCCCAAAGCAAAAATACATGAGGAGCCAGAGTGCAATTAAGAAACCAAACTTCCAGATTATACCAGAAATGGCAACAGAAATTAGAAATGACAGCTCTAGCCTTTAAGACTACACCCTATATTGAATTGTAATCCTTTAAGTGTTTCCTGTGTAACGCTGCAGAAAAATGTAACAGGGGAAAAAATAATCACAGTCTATGTTCTGGCAGAAAGAAGCCATTATACAGCCTAAATATTAATTAGAATAAACACTGTTTTGATTTTTATTTCCCAATCCCTGATGTTTTTCTGCCCAGGCATCAATCATATCACACACGCTTGCTTTACGGTGTGTGATTGCAACTAAATTCACCTCACTTAATCAGCCCAATAAATCTCCACCTCAGTAGAAAGCACTAAATGAGCTGTTAATAGCACACTAAATATACCTGTTGGACAGATTGCACGTGTGAAATATGAACAGTACAGTGAACAGTGTTTGCACTTGATGAAGTGCTGGACCTCTGTTTTTCTCCACGCCAAAGCTGCAGGAGAAAGATTCACCAACATCCCCCGTCCATGGTTCAGAAGGATTGCTCCTGTTCAGCATCTGAAAATGTTCAGGGCCACTTCTCTCTTTCTGGTAATGTATAGGGATGTCTGTGGGTAGAATTTATGCCTTAAAACAAACATTTGCAACGAAATACCAAGAGTTAGGACAAGCCTTTTGTACTACATCTAAAATCTCCTTGTACAAAAGGAAACAGCCAATTGCAACAAAACCCGGGTGCCAACCTGCTCATTGTTCCTGGTAAAATGTGATGGGTGGGGGCTTATTAAGGGCATTTAATGCCACCAATTATTTTAAGAAACCTTATGATGCTTCCTTGCTGGAATTTTAGAATCCTTTTACTTGGTTTCAGCCTGTGGTACAGGACACAAGCTCTACAATAAACCCAGCCCAGCTGCAGGAGTGCACATCCCACAGCAAGTGCTCACAGAGGGGACTGTGGGACACCAAATCTTTTATGTTTTATACAAATGGCACATATTTACTCCAACCTGTCACTTCCACAGCACGTGGTGCAAGGCTGCCAAGCAGAACTGGAACCACAGCTTATCCAGACAAAAAGCAGAGAAAGACATTTTCCCCCTGATAGATTTTCCAGCCTCCCAGATTCAAGATTACACACAGAAACACTGCAGCATACCACAGACAAGAGCCTCTGATGTCTAAAAATGGTATTTATATCTGTATTTGCTACCCCTGGCTCTTCAGCTGAAGCCATGGCAGAGAGCTTTCCTCATTTTATAGATGACACTGTTCTATGTTCACACACACAATCCTGTCTAGGGGTGATGGGTCATTCATAAACCTGCTTCTCCTAAGAAATTGAAACTGTCCCAGGAACCTGAAACTTCTTTCCTCTGGCTGCTGCCACCAAACTCTGATTTTTCCCACGAGCTCCACCCTGACAGACACATTTCAAAGCACCACACAGCAGCCACCACCTGCCCACCACAACTCCTGTTAACTGCAGCACTCAGCTGCCAAACCAATTTTTATCACCTTTCCCCTCCACTCAAAGGGAAGCCTTAATGCTGCACTATTGCATCCAATCCTGAAATTCAGTGGAATTGCTCCAATTGTCCCTATTCTACTCTTAGCTATGAATTCTGTAATTCATTTAGAGAATTCAAGTCAAAGGGCATGACAGGTCTTCCACTACCCACCTGTAGCATTTTCTATGTCCCAAATCACTCTTTACTTCCTTTTTAAAATTTTCTTCTGAAGTTTCCTTCATAGAAAAGAGCAATTTAACAAATCTGCAGACTCAGAGTCTCTCTCTATTTGAGCAGTTATACCTCTGTCCTCTGCTTTAGATGCTGTAATTTCTTCCAGAATGGTTTGATTTTTATTTTTACCATTTTCTGAAGAAATTCTGATATATAATCCTGATATATAATCCACCTGATTCTGGGTCCATTGTTCTGTCCAGTTTACTGATGGTGATGGCACAGCCTTGTCCTGCCTTATCATTCCAGCTCCACTCTGCTCTCATCTATCACCCAAATTTCAGTGTCTGCCTGAGATGCTAAAGTTTGCTCCTTACAGTGAAAATGAGAGTATCCACAGGAAATCTTATTTGTCCCTAGTTTATTGTCTCACTGTCTATCTACACATAACTATGTGTTTGTAAAGTTGTTCTTGCATTGATCTTCACCTCTCTTTCCACTTTTTTGTGTCACCTAAACTATGGCAGAATATTCCACACCTTTGACAGAATTTGGTCTTTAATTACACAGCCCAGTGTACCACATTTACAGTAATGCCATTCCTTATGCACAACGTCTTTTGCTAGTCAAGATGTGTGACAGCCTGATTATACAGGCTTTTTTTTAAAAAGTATTCTATTTCCTCTTCAATATTTGGTTTTGTTTGGTTGTTTTCCATAAATCCCCAGCAATCACTGTATTCACGTCCACATTATTTCTGTTCCTTTCTATTTCTCCGTGCTTTTCACAAAAAATTGCAAACAACACAAACTCCTGCCAGAGTAATTGAGTTGTATCTGCCAGCAGTCCACAATACAATTTAATTCAACTACATATGTTTTTCTTTTTCTAAAACAAAAATAACAGTACCCTGGGTTTTTTTATAAAGACTATCAATGTGCTACTCACTAAAGCCAAAGAGGATCATTACTCTGATTCCACTTTTTATAACACTGCTAAAACAGATTGTTGAAATGGAATGCAGAGCCATGCACAAAGCTAGTCCTTCTCCCTCACCATAAAATCATCATTTTTCTGTTTATTGTTTGGCTGAACAACATTAATAAGATTTCCTAGTGAACCACAGGGATGCATTGTTTCAGCAGCACTGGAACCACTGGTTTTTGTGTGTGTGCACACACCCATAACATGTAAACATTTATAAAACCCTTGCAGATGTCTCAAGGAGAACAGAAACATTTCTCTTCTCTTCAGATGGTGTTACAGCAAACACAGCACCTTGACTTTTATCTCTGTTTGTCCAGTCTGTGCTGCCTGAAGATAAAACCCTAAAACACTGCAAGCCAACAGCAGTTTACAGCTGTCCTGACATGCTCACACCTCTTTCCTCATGCCAGGAAAGGGAACTGATGACATCATTGCTAAATTTGCTCAAAAAAGAGGCAGAAGTGGTGTTTCTTGGGCAAAATGGGAACATTTCTTCAATTAGCACACAAACTTGTCAGAAACCTCATGTAACCACAGAACCACAGGCTCAGGAAACCAAACCAGTAATTCATCTTGTGTGTTTTGTAATTTACTAAAATGCAGATTATTCCAACAGCAGCTCATTAGCGGTAATGACTATTCCATGCAGTGCTGGATTATTCCAGTCCTCAGTGACTTCAGTAATTATTAGACTGCAAACAAACCCCTTTCTGTAATCTCCAGTTGTCTTTCCAATTTATGCTCCCTAGTCAGAAGACAAGAACACATTTCCCAGTATTTCCATGCACATCTATCTCAAAAAGACAACTATAAATACACCTGCATGTGCAATTCAAGGCATACTAAAATTATATTTATAATATACAATATTTCTATATATGAAAATATATATCTAAGTATATATATAGTATAAATATAAATATAGTAGAATATTTATAGTAAAAATATATAGTATTATATTTATCATATAAATATAAATATAAATTATAAAATATAAATATAGTATTATATTTCTATACAATATATATTTCTATATTGTGGTAGCTCAGGTTTCAACAGGACTTTGAGAGTAAAAACATTATGGCATTTCTCCAGTGCCATTTCATTACTGCTACATTACCAGGTTAATAAATATGCAGTAGGAGTTTCACTTCAAGTTTTTTGGCGCATTAAAGGTATGCAAATGAAGAAAACCAGTGTGAAAACACAGCTTTCATTAACTAATCCAAACATCCCAGTTTCAAAGAAATGTAATTAATATAATTAATGTAATAATAATAATAATAAAAAGGAAATATTACAGTCAGGCTGTTCAAGACTGCTCTGAAAATGAAGTTTGG
Source organism: Pycnonotus jocosus (assembly GCA_013400435.1). NCBI lineage: Eukaryota > Metazoa > Chordata > Aves > Passeriformes > Pycnonotidae > Pycnonotus > Pycnonotus jocosus. Next base: position 19,229 of record VWYP01006403.1, read on the forward strand.
TGTGCTGCAATTCACATTTGCTGTAATCAAAGACCAAAAATTTGAGTTTCTCCTGGCCTCACCTGCTGATCTTCTGTACAGACAGGCCAAGGTGTAACCTGCCCAACACTTNTGCAGTGCTGGATTATTCCAGTCCTCAGTGACTTCAGTAATTATTAGACTGCAAACAAACCCCTCTCTATAATCTCCAGTTGTCTTTCCAATTTATGCTCCCTAGTCAGAAGACAAGAACACATTTCCCAGTATTTCCATGCACATCTATCTCAAAAAGACAACTATAAATACACCTGCATGTGCAATTCAAGGCATACTAAAATTATATTTATAATATACAATATTTCTATATATGAAAATATATATCTAAGTATATATATAGTATAAATATAAATATAGTAGAATATTTATAGTAAAAATATATAGTATTATATTTATCATATAAATATAAATATAAATTATAAAATATAAATATAGTATTATATTTCTATACAATATATATTTCTATATTGTGGTAGCTCAGGTTTCAACAGGACTTTGAGAGTAAAAACATTATGGCATTTCTCCAGTGCCATTTCATTACTGCTACATTACCAGGTTAATAAATATGCAGTAGGAGTTTCACTTCAAGTTTTTTGGCGCATTAAAGGTATGCAAATGAAGAAAACCAGTGTGAAAACACAGCTTTCATTAACTAATCCAAACATCCCAGTTTCAAAGAAATGTAATTAATATAATTAATGTAATAATAATAATAAAAAGGAAATATTACAGTCAGGCTGTTCAAGACTGCTCTGAAAATGAAGTTTGGTGTGCTGCAATTCACATTTGCTGTAATCAAAGACCAAAAATTTGAGTTTCTCCTGGCCTCACCTGCTGATCTTCTGTACAGACAGGCCAAGGTGTAACCTGCCCAACACTTGCAGCACACTTTTTCTATTCTTTGCTCAATCCTCACCAAACCATTTCAGTTTTAAGTGCAGGGATGCTCTGGCACTGGTGGAAGTACCCAGCTAAAATCCAGATCCAAACCAACCTGATGGTTCCTAATTCAGCAGCTGACAGGACAATCTTCAGCTTGAAACAGGAATGACATCAAAGCACGTTTAAGGAATTATTTGGCCAACTCACAAGAGTCTGAAAAATTAATATTCAGCTCATCGTGCCCGAAATTGTACAGAAGGTTTTATCCAGAATATTCCTCAGTTTCAATTGTTGTCATTAAAAAAAACAACAACAACAACAAAAAAAAATCTAAAATTTCATTGCCTATTACTGTAATTCTGTTTAGGAAATATGAAAACCCAGAAAAGACAAAAAAATAGCTTTTTATGAGACAAATATAACTCATAAATGCATGAGTTACAACTCAGTAGTACTCCAAGACAGAGCCCTTGCTAATCCAACCCTACTCTGTCCTTTTATATTTGCTTCTCTTTCTCTACCAAAAGGAAAACATAAAACCAACCCGAAATAAAAGACATGCCATAAATGAATACTTCACAGAAAGCATGGCTGGCTGTCATTATTTCTTGTTTACAAAGCTGAGAAATCTTCCAAATATTCATTTAAAGATTTATGTGTTTAAAAAAGTCGTGATCCTGATGCAAGCAGTCAAGAAACAACCCCGTGATGCCAGCATAAAATACAATTATCCTAATTTAAAATGCATCTCATTAAAACTTAACAGCCAAAGGTGACAGCACAGCCCATCCACATTTTATAAAACACGAACACCACTCAAAAGCTGAATTACACCAGCTCAAATGACAGCGTTCAGCACAGCAAATATAAAGTTCTTTTCTCCTCTCATTCCAAAAACTTTTCCCTCTTCCCAAGAAGTCATGCACAAATCAATTCCCATCACCCCAGCGTTTGCCAGAAGAGTTCTTACAGCAAACCAGTGCAGAGTGCAGCCCTGCTGGGTTCCTGGAGTGCAGCTGGAATGCGTTTATTGATATGAAAGGAGGAATAAAGCAGCAGCAGCAGCCTCACCTCGGCAGATGGTCCCGTTGCCCACGTAGCCAGGCTTGCAGGTGCAGCTGTGTCCCCTGATGGTGTTGGTGCAGATGGCATTCTCATCACAGCTGTGCTGCCCACTGCCACACTCATCGTGCTCTAAAGGTGGGGAGGGGGAAAAAGGGGAAGGAAAAAAATAAAATTGATGAGATGTGGTGAGCTTTTCAATAAGCTGCTGGGGGATTTGAGAACAGAGTGGGAGAAGCAGGATGCTGCAGTGGCTGGGGGCTTGGCATGGGAGGCAGCTCATGGGCTTGCTCCAGCTCAGGAACCCAGCATGTGCATGGCAACAGTGGATTATTTAGGGTTAAAACCAGAAAAAAATCAGTGAGGAGGCAAAGCACGGCCGTGACAAAAAGCTACAAAGGAGATTATCAGGGAGAAATATCTGCTGTGGAGATGAACCTTTACACCAGTGTCCATCACCAGCAGCAATGACCACTAACACAAGCTAATTAAGAGCAGGGAGCTAATTACCAGCCCACCCCTGAACTGCACACCCCGTGTCACAGCTGCTTGCTCTAAGTGGTGCTGAACTGACCCCTCAGAGAGCACACAGGAACACTGCACCCTTCTCAGAGCACCAAGCACTCCTCAAAGAGGCTCCCAGACATCCAGGCCACCTTCTGCTCTCACCCAGAGCTGAGTGAGCCACAGCTCCTGCACTCCACTCTGCTGCTGCCTCTCTGTTCTTGCAGAGCTCCGGTCACAGGTCAGCAACCTCCTGACCCCACAGCCTGCTGCTTCTCCCTGGGATGGCAGGGAGCTCCTCTCACACAGCTCTGCACCACGAGAACCTCAACATTTCACACTCTGGCACAGGTACCTTTGCAGTTTTCCTCAGTGGAATCGAAAGGATGCAATGAGTTTTCTTAAAAGCACACAGCAATTCTTGTCCTCAGCGACTTCAATAATTATTAGACTGCAAACAAACCCCTTTCTGTAATCTCCAGTTGTCTTTCCAATTTATGCTTCCTACTCAGAACATAAGAATACATTTCCCTGTATTTCCATGCATATCTATCCCAAAAAAACCAACTATAAATACACCTGTATATGCAATTCAAGGCATACTAAAATTATATCTATACAACATGCAATATTTCTAGATATGAAAATATATATTGGAGTAGCTTGGGTTTCAATAGAACTCGTGGAGTAAAAGCATTATCAACATATAATTGATAAATATGTTATACATATGATATCAAAAATATTATCAACATTACACAGCAGATAACCGACATCATAAAAAGTCAGAACCTGGAACCCTTCTTTGCAGCTTTCGTTTGTGCAACTGCAATCATCAGGCTGAGAGGTCAAAGCTGTGCTTTCCTGGAATTAGGAATTGCTTAAGCTTTTCACCAGTGCTCCAAAGGGCTGCAGACTGAGTCCAGCCCCCTACAGACCACAGAGAGGCAGTGCCTCTATAACACCAGCAAAACACTGGTTTTTACAGACTAAACCAAGCCCTTGGAAGAGTCTCTGCACTGAGAACAGCAGCATCAGAGACCCTGACAGGCTGCAATTAACCTCTGCAATGCTCCCACAACAGCCAGTTCCAAGGGAATTCAAGACACAAATATTAAGATTTGAATGGGGAATTCTAAGGAATCCACTAAAGCAGACACTTCTGGAGCACTGTTGATAACTGTTTGCAGAACAACATACACCCAGCATGTTTTCCATTTTTCAAACGCGTCTGACAGCAAAATGATATGGATTGCAACTATTTCCTCTTCAATAGCATCAAAGCAATGTATCAGCCTCTCACTCTGTGCTTTTAGCAAGGAACACACACACACACACTCTCATGTGTGCCTGGCTCCAGCTGATAAACCCAGCCTTGAATCCAGACTTGTTAGCTCGTGTTGGTCCCCAGCTCAGCTCAGGATTTCATTCCAGCTTCTTGGCAGCTTTCAGAGGTTTTACAGATTCAGGATGCCAGGGTTCCTGAAGGGCTGCCTGTTCTCTGCTTCATCTTTAAGGGAATTGTACCACAGGCTGATTCTTGGCTGCTTTGGTCTCATGGTGCTCAGGCTGCTGGGTCAGACACAAAAACTACCAAGCCATCCTCCAACGAGGCATTTTCCAGCAGCTGAAGCTGAATTATGCTTTCTTTTAAAAGAGACACCCTCTCCATAATCTCTCCCTCCTCTTCCTCCTTTTAATTGCCATTAGCCCTCCTGTGTTAGCATTCAAACTGTAATGAGGATGCCTCTGTGGCAGGCCCATGTGTGCACACCAGAACGTTCCTGCTCAAACAATTCCCAGATTCAGTCTATCACCTCCTCAGCTCTTGGAGTATAAATAAAGATTTCCCAGTGGTATTCTGCCAAAACCCACAGGAGAGGCTGAGGCTGCTGTGCTGCTCTGGGACTCTGACAATATAAAAATCACTGTTTGGCATTTCTGCACATGCACAGAGGCTGGAAACACCAAAAAGATTCAGCACTGACACAGAGCAGCTACCCCAAAGTAACGCTTTGTAAACAGAGGTCAGGGGTTTTTTCAATGCTGATAGAATTTAGAGTCAGCAACAAATGTGGACATGGGGACCTGCCCTTCAGGAGACATCCTGATGGATGCTCTCCACAGGGAGGACTAAGGGAATCCCAGGATTTCTCAGCAGCTTTATGGCTGCAATGATGGGAACGTGAAATGAAGCTCTCCCTGGTGCAGGGATGGCTGTAGCTGCTGTTGCTCCAGGCCTAATAAGAATGAGAAAAGCATTGATTTCCTGCCAAGGGACAAAACTCTTTTCAGCCAGATGAAAAATCCTTCAGGAGCTCTCAGTGGCTGAGCTTTCCTGGGTTTTCTGTGCCCCCACAGGAGCTCATCCTTTGGAACATTTGAGTGTTCAGAGTGGGAAAGGAGCATGGAGAGTGGGCTCATGCTCTGTTTGAACTCCAAGGAGATTGGGACTCATTTGCAAGCAAAATTTGCTTTCCAAAAACCCTCATTCAGGCACATCAGACAGAGGCTGCTTTTGCTTTAATGTTCTGGTAAATACTGACTAGACAGCAAACAAAATTGGCAGAGGGAAAGACCCTGCACAGCGAGTGAGAGGAGCCACAAACAGCATCACTGCAAAGCCCCAAGGAGGGCAGAGCCAAGACAAAAAAACCCCCAAAGTTCTCTTATTTTGACTATTTCCCTTATAGCTGGAAATGAGAAGCACAAGAAAGGGACTCCAGCAAACAAAAACAAAAATAACTTTCATATTTTTATATTTTTGTAACAGCTATAAGTACATGTAAACAAATGGGCTGCCATGCTCAGCAATGAAGCTGTCACCATTAAATCTGACTGCAGCCATCCATCTCTGTGCCTTCTGTCTGCTGGATAATACACACAAAGTGAGCTCCTGATCAAAGGTGAAAAGATGAAAAGAAGAGGCTTCCTGAGAAGGACAGCATTCCTTGAGCCAGCTCTCATTCACCTGGGTTATTGATGTTTATTTCAAGAGCAGCCACCACTGCTGATGAACAGTTCCAAGTTAATTTGTTCATGAAATCTCTGAGAACTGCCTTCAGCATCAGCATTTCTCTTACCCAGGATTGTTGCTGCATCTATTTCATGATTTATGGTAAAACCACAACATCAGTTTGTTTGTTGATTTGTTTGTTTTTTCCCCTCCTCTACATAAAACAAGGTTATTGCAAGATTCTGCTTTTTCCTTGGTATTTATCATTCTTCTGAAATCCTCAAACACTGAAGATTTTCCAGAAAAATAAAGAATATCAGTCTTTTATTGAAGGAAAAAAAAAATCAAATATCCACTGCTCATTTCCTTTCTACTTTATTTATTCTTCCTGTAAGCATCCTGGAAGAATGCAGGAGAAACAGCAGAAGGAAAGGTGCCAGACAAAGATTTTGCCAGCCTGAGGTAAGACATTCTGCACAAAGCCACCCACGTGACACTGCAAAACTGTTGGTAAGGAAAAACAACCACCAAAAAAAAAATTCAGAACACATGCAAGGTACAAAAAAGGATTTGTTGTCATGTATTTATGAAAGGAAGTGCACATGTATCTAAACATATAAATAAACAATTATATAAATATACAAATAAGCAAATTTCCTCCCCTCATATGTACATGAAATGTGGTGTTTGTGAAAGGTTCTGGGCAGCTCTGACAATTAACACCAGAAGCATCAGTCAAAAAATTAAATAGTT
>VWYP01006405.1:0-20048 GCA_013400435.1 Pycnonotus jocosus
GCAGTGACAGTGCCTTTATCTCTGGTTCTAGGTGATAAGACAATGCCCATTTTGTTCTACTCTGACTGCAGTAACAGTGCCTTTGTCTCTGGTTCTAGGTGATAACACAATGCCCATGCTGTTCTACACCCTGACTGCAGTAACAGTGCCTTTCTCTCTCATTCTAGGTCACCACGTAATGCCCATGCTGTTCTACACTCTGACTGTAGCTTTTCTGATCGGCACACAGGCAGCTCCCAAGTCAGAGGACAATGCTCCACTGGAGTTCCCTGCAGAACACTCCCTGCTCAGTACCTGGAGCGACCGACACCGCACTGCCCAGGCGGCTCCACGGACATCCCACGGCCACGCCACGTGGAGCCCCGGCAGGAGAGAAGCTCTAAACATCACCGTGGACCCCAAAATCTTTCGGAAGCGGCGTTTCCATTCTCCCCGGGTGCTGTTCAGCACGCAGCCCCCGCCGGTGGCCGGGCAGGGCCGGGATTTGGGGTTTCTCAGCGGGGCGGGGGCTCTCAACAGGACTGCCCGGAGCAGGAGGAGCACTCACCCCGTGCTGCACCGCGGGGAGTTCTCAGTGTGTGACAGCGTCAGCATGTGGGTCGGGGACAAAACCACGGCCACCGACATCAAGGGCAAGGAGGTGACGGTGCTGGGCGAGGTCAACATCAACAACAACGTCTTCAAGCAGTACTTCTTCGAGACCAAGTGCAGGGACCCCAAGCCGGTGTCGGGCGGGTGCCGCGGCATCGACGCCAAGCACTGGAACTCGTACTGCACCACCACCCACACCTTCGTCAAGGCCCTGACCATGGAGGCCAAGCAGGCGGCCTGGAGGTTCATCCGCATCGACACCGCCTGCGTCTGCGTGCTCAGCAGGAAGGCGGCCAGGCCCTGAGCCCGCGCCCTCCGACCCCCCCTACCTCAGCCTGTAAATTATTTTAAGTTATAAAGGACTGCATGGTATATTTATAGTTTATACAGTACAGAAAGAACCTCGTTATTTATTAAACTCTTTTGGAAACCTGTGGTGTCTTGTAAGTTATTTGCTGGCAGAGCTCTTTGAAGAGCGTTCGTTTTAGTTTCTTTCACCTCTACAACTCTGGGCTATTGAGTAAGTTTTCAGCGAAAAGAAAACATTTTCCACACAGTTTTCACACATATCACTCTCTTCTACAAGAAATTTTCCCTGCCAGTTTATTGTAGGTTTATTTTCTATTGAATATATTTTGTCCAAATACCAAGAGACCAAAAGAGAACTTTCAAAACTTGCTTCCAATGTTACTAATTATCCATAAAGGTATTAATCATATATAGTCAATCATCTTAGTGAAGCCCTGGTTTTCACATGTATTGCTCTCTTCTACGAGAAAACTTCCCTGCCAGTTTATTGTAGGTTTATTTTCTATTGAATATTTTTTTTTGTCTAAATACCAAGAGACCAAAACAGAACTTTCAAAACTTGCTTCCAATGTTACTAATTATCCATAAAGGTATCAATCATATATAGTTAATCATCTTAATGAAGCCCTGGTAGAAACACTAGTACTTCATCAATTTCTAAGTAAGACCTTTAGTGCATATTTTAAAATTGCCAAAGTATTTTCATTGCAAAAATAATCCATTCTGAATTATTTTGGAATATTTGTCTGCACAAGAGTAGAATCTCAAAGTGTGTATTTTTGTGTTTAAATGGTATTTTACAGCTCATTACTTCAGAGCTATATCAGAGTGATGGGATTCCAAATGTCAATATATTTATATAAATTTTAAAAGTTCACGTGCCTTATAATCCAAATTTGATCATTTTCTCAAGCCAGTGTTCTGGTAATGGGGACCTGCCATAGGAGCAAATCTTTTCATGCATGACAGAATAAAATCCAAAAATAATTATTAAAAAAATCATCGAAGCTGTGTTTTACCAAGGACCCAAAATAACCCTGAGCTCGAGATTTCTGCATGTTGGGGACATCGACCTCCAGAAACACCCAGCGGAGCCCCAGGCCTGGGGCTCTCTCTCTCTTCGCTGTGCTCTCCAAAAGCTGCAGATCCTCTCGTTGTTTCCTTTGGAAGAGCAGCTGTTCTCCATTGCAGAAACTGTTTCAAAACAAATACCACCAAGGCTTTTCAGCATGGTCCCTTCCAAATCCTAGAGGGCACAGCCACCCTCGCCTCCCCTCCTGCACGGTTCTTGCTTTAATGCAAAAAGCAGAGCTGACCTTCTGCTGCCTCCACGTAAGCAAGCACAGCAAGGCAGCAAATCTCCAGAGAAAATGTGCTGGGGTAAAACAGTGCCAGTGGAATTAGCCCAGGGCAGGCAGGAGATGCTTCCTGGTGGGACAGTGCCAGTCTGTGTGACATAGAGGGCACAGACACCACTGCTGACCATCACTGCTCTGCCAGTTTGCTTTGGTTTGGAAAGACAGGTGTCTGCTTTGAAAGGCAGCAGCCTCCCTTGAAATGGAGAATGTAAATCCCCTCCCTCTGAATTATAATTTTGGAATTAACAGGCTCTCAGGCAGAGATATGGGAATAGGAATAACAGTCCTTTACTAGGAAAATTAAACTAAGAAAAAAAATGCAGTAGTACAAGAGCAACACTGACAGAGTCAGAATACAACCTGCCACCCTGTTGGTCAGGGGGTTGGTGTCAGTCCAGTCAAGTCCTCCTGCAGTGACAGATGTGGTTCTCTTGAAGCAATGATCCTGTAGAAGGGTGTAGATTTCCTCTGAAGGTCCAGTGGTGGTGAGATGGGTCCATTCTTCCTCTGGCAATCCAGTGATAACAGGCTGCCTTGGTGTCCTGAATCTCAGGTTTTATCCAGGTAGGAATGCTGGGCTCCTCCCCCTGGGATGATGGAATTGTCTCAGCCATGCAGTGAGCCTTGATGGCCCATGAACAGCAGATATGCCCTGGAGGGAGGATGGGTCCTGGAAGAGATAAAGACCTCTGCCCCACCTGCTTTTAACAGCTGGAATAGAATACAAACCGCTGGTTACATCTTGTGTTGCAACCTAAGACACAGTTTTCACCTCCCTCTGATAAAGTTTTATGCTGTGGGGCAGCAATGTCCCAGTGAGAAGGTATGGCTCTGTCCAGAACAACAATATTTGCAATATTTTTGTGAATCATCACTTATCTGAAAGGCTGAGGAGGAGGCAGGCTCCCGGCTGTCCTGATCTCCAAATAACACCTTGTTCTGGAGCAGGGGGAGGCAAGGAAGGCTCAGGGTGCTTTGAGTGCAATCACAGAGGTGTGAGGTGCCCTGACAGCAGCAGAACACAGGAGCAGGGGCAGCCACCTCCCTGTCACCATCACAGGAGGGGTGCAGGGACATCAGTGACACACAGGGTTCTGAGGCAGAGGAAAGCATGGAATTGGAACAGGCTTCCTTCTCCCTCTGCTCCTCGGTGGCCTTAAAGCCACGGTAATAATTTGCTGTAGAGCCATTTTCCAGACCTGACACAACAGGACTAGAGAAGAATGGAGTGCTGCTCATTCAGGACTCCTAGGTTTATGGAGCCTGAGACTATTTTACCACTGACATAAGAGAATTGCAACTGAAAGTGTCTCCTGAATGCCTTTGGTAAGTGCAAACATGTGTAAGAGCTGGCATTTCTTCAAAAGCCCTGGAAGTGATGCCTTTCCTCCTCTGACAAGGACACTTGGTGATAGCGGGGGGATGGCTTTAAACTGAAGGAGGGTAGATTCCAATGGGATTTTGGGAAGAGATTCATCCCTGTGAGGGTGGCAAAGCCCTGGCACAGGGTGCCCAGAGCAGCTGTGGCTGCCCCTGGATCCCTGGAAGTGTCCAAGGATGAGTTGGAGCAACCTTGGACAGTGGAAGGTGTCGCTGCCCAGGGCAGGGGTTGGAAGAAAATGATCCTAAAAGTTCCTTCCAGCCCAAACCGTTCTGGGATTCCATGATAATTAAAGCAATCTTGGGAGCTCTCATCCCTAATTACAGATCACACCAGGAGGCCACACACCAGAGCACAGGGGGAAATCTGTTTGCTGATGTCGCTCTAGGGAAAGAAGAAAACAACTGCAGGATTTAACTGCTCAGCAAGGACTTGGGCTCAGAGTGAGATCTCAGGTGACCAAACCCAGCCCACAACTGCAGGGGAAGGGGTGAGGGATGGAAGGGCCAGGTGACACCACCAACTCACACTGCTGAAATGCTGCCACAGGCACCCAAATCTGCCTCATCTGCTTTGTTTCTGCAGCATCCAGGGGCTGACAGGACCATCCATAAGTTACTTTCACTTGTAACAGCTGCATTAGAATCTGTAGGATGAGGCAAGACTGGAGCTCAGCGTGGAGAATGGAGCTGCCCTGCTCAGCTTTTTGTGTAAGGTGACAATAACTGAAAAACTGAAAAAGCCAGCACGAGGAAGGATCTCTACAGACCAACTTTGTTCAACATTAACTGCTCACTCACAGCTCTCTGCATTTCCCAGGAGTTCCTCTGGTGCCCTCAGCTTTTCCACTGCTTTTGGAACAAGTGCTACTCACTGTGTGCTGAATTCTCCTCTGGCTGTTTAGGAAGTCTACCAGTTTTAGTTATATATATATATAAGCATGATAACCAACTGCTTCCCTAAAGATGGAGCATCTTCATTTTTTTCTTAAAACCCTCCTTCTAAATATAAGGATTGAAAACATTTATGGCTAAGAAAAAATCTAAAATAATACCAACTAGAGGGACTGCTAAGAAGCAGTTTTATTGTAAGAATTGCACAGTCACTAATTCAGGAATCTGAAGTTTTCTTTAGAATCTGAGGACAGAAAAGCAAGATCCTTATATTGAAAAAGGCGGTCAGATGAATTTGGTTTCACCTTTAGCCAAATGCCACACGCCTGACAGCCACAATTTCACTCCTGCTCAGCCGGTCTGACTAAGGAGTGAATGTTAAATTTTGCCTGGAGGAAAACAGATCAATGTCTAGAGAGATGGATCACAATCAGTTTCCATCAGCCGGCATGAGACTCATCCTCTCATCACTGCTGTTATTAGCTTGGTGGGGCTTTTTTGAGGGGAGTGTGGGAGGGTGGCAAGAACACATCTGAAACCCCACAGTCATTCCTGCTGCTGAGGGGGTGCCAAGAGCTGGGAATGCCAAAAACCTGGAATGGCAGCAAGCCTGGAATGCCAAAAACCCCATTCCAATGCCTACACCTGCAACCAGGCTGCTCCCCATCGAGCCTGGGTGATTATTTTCACTTCAGCTGCAATACAGACAGGAAATGTTGACACTGACAGAGTTTACATAACAGTCGTGCTTTCTCCTGGCTTCCTTTCACCCCTTCCATGACACTGCTGCTCCACTCTCTAATCCCTTGTTCAAACATGCGATTAAAGAGCAGCCACACCCTTGCCAGCTCTTCCTTACCAAGCAGCACCTCAGGAGAGCAATTAAAACCACTCGGGGAATTTCCTTGCAGGGTTTGGAGTCACTCTGTGTGTGTGTGTTTTCACTTTCCTCAGCCCGTTTTCCTGAGGAATTCTCTGCTCTGGAGAAGTCAGTGTCTCTGTGCCTACAAATTGTTCTGATGTGGCATCTATAGTTTGATATAAATCATTGGGCCTGACATTCAATCCTGAATCCCTTGGTCAGGAAAACCATCAAGGATTGTACATTGGCACTTCAGGATCACCCTTCAACCAAGCTGCTTTGAGAAGTGCAAATCAGCAAAACCTAAGGAACACTGAATGCAGCCCAAAGCAGAACAAAATATGGAATTACCACTGAACAGCAGTTGAATACATAGAGAAAACACTCCAGCAGAACACCTGGCACAGGCCTGAAAATAAGAAAATACAAGAGAGAATTATCCAGCTTCTAATCTGGCCAGGAGACAGCATCCATTGGTTTTAGACAGCAGAAGGGAATCCTGGCAGGACCAATATATTGTTAGAAAAATGGATGTTCTTTGGCTTGGTTGGTGTTAAAGAGGATCAGATGATCAACTCTTTCCTGTACACCTAATTTCACAGCAGAACCCAGGCACTGGCCTCAAATCACCGGATAAAATATTTAGTCTTTATCCTCACAGTGATAAATAACTGTGCTGCAATTATTGTCTTTACTTCAACAATCTAGTCAGCACTTCCTCAGTGCTCTTTGAGTTTTCCTTCTTGTCCTTCCAGATTTCAAGCACCAAACACTTCCCGAGGGAATCAGAAATTCATAGCTTTTGGAGGGTTTCCCTAGGCTCTCTCAGAAATGAAGAGGAACAAGGAAGCTGCCAAGTTTTGCTGTCTGAATGATGGGGAGGTTACAATCTAAAAATCAAAGCAGCTGGGATGGGGCAGGAGGTTATTCTGTTGTGTTTCTGACAAACTGTTCTGGAGGAAAAAAAATTCATGCTTTACACCAAAAGAAAAATAAAACCATCCAAAATTGCTCATGTCTAAGTCAGTGAAATATCTAAGTGAGTGAAATGTCTACGTCAGTGAAATGGATTTCTGCTTTAAATGCAAATGGCTTTTTTTTTCTTTTGAAGCATTGCTTAGGCACACATGGCTTTTAAATAGAATATTGCCAGCAGTTCCTGCACAAACCCCAGCAGACCCTGTCTGCAAAGTGGTGCTGGGCTGCAGTGCCTGTGTGAAGGCTCCTTCTGCCTGGAAAAGGCAAGCCTGTACTGAGCACACTGACTCACGGATTGCCTCTTTTTTTATCGCCTCTATTTCCATAATCCAGCACACTCAGTGGGCCTTGTCAGGCATTTAGCAAGATCTTGCCCTCAGGGTTGTGATGGGTGACTCACCTGTAACCTCAGCCAGGGTGACACCTCCAGCCTGGGGTGAGCACACAGATGCTCGTGGCACCTCTGTGCAAAACACATCTGCTGTTGGTACTGATCAGATGTGTCCTCTGGGGGTTTTGTTCTGTTTCCCTTTTTCCTCTTGAATCATTGGGTTTGGCCACGTCCCAGTTCTACTGCACGGAGTCCAAGTCTGAGGACAAGTTAAGCTGTGGCAGGAAGGAAGGAGTGTGCTCAATCCCAGTTCCCTGGTGACAGGTCTATTAAGCAATAAATAATGAGCCTTTTACTACAGGTTCTAATTAGAACAGGACTTGTCTGATTTAGGAGCTAAACTGAGCACTCATTCCGAAAGTCAGTTTGATCTGACATTCAAGCTCTATTTGTTTTCTTTTTTAGATTGATGATGCACAGGAAGAAAAGGGAAAGGAGAAGTGTTCGTGTCACCAGCTGCAAAGGATTGCTTTGGTTCTAGGCTCCCTACAGAGACTGGAACCCAAATTTCTAAAAACATGTGCATTTTAAGTGGGCTGGAACATGCTGGACATGGGATGGAGCTGCTCAGCAGGGAGATAACAAGAGAGCGTGCTCAATTTGCTGGACAATGTCCACTATATCAAACCTGTAAATGTAAACCCAAAGTCTTTATTTTGTTTTCTCACTCAAGGTCCAGGATACTTTTCAGAAAGTCATGGAAAACATTTTCCTGTTAAGGTAGTAAAAAACCAAGCAGACAGATTTTGCACAAATTTTAAAAAAGTTTTTACGTCACTGACAACAATCATAAGAAATTTTTAGCCACAATTGTTGTTTAGCAAACAGTAAAACTGGAGGCTTTGTTAAAAATATTCTGAATCAGAACAGCTGTAATGATCTAAAATGAAGAAGTGAAGGTGACCAGAATGCAAAATTTTATGAAAAGTCTCTTGTCCTCCATATTAACTTCTCCAGACTATAAATCAGAATAGACAAGGAGAGCAAAAAAGAGGTTTTGGAATCATATCCATAAATTTAGATGATTAGAAGCACAGGAAAAGCAGTATCTAATGGGAAAGTGCTGTTCTAAACTGGGACTGTTTACTGGGGAATGATGGAAGCCCAGTCCTCTCGTTCTAGGAAGTCAAGAGTTCTTGAAGTTCCCTTTCAGTGTGTGCTCTCAAAGCAGATCCCTGAAGCCAAGGACAACAAACTTGGCCAGGGTTATTGTCAGGCTGAAGCAAACAATGTCTCAGCTGTGAGACTGCAGTGAGCTGTGGGGCCAGACAGATCAGCCAGGCACCACCACCATTCCCAAACCCATCCCTAAAACCATCTCCAAACCATCCCCAAACCCATCCACAAACCCACCAAACCCAAACCCATCAAACCCAAACCCATCAAACCCAAACCCATCAAACCCAAACCCATCCCCAAACCATCCCCAAACCCATCAAACCCAAACCCATCCCCAAATACATCGCCAAACCCATCAAACCCAAACCATCCCCAAAACCATCCCCAAAACCATCCCCAAACCCATCAAACCCACCCCCAAACCATCCCCAAATCCATCCCCAAACACCTTCCCAAACCCATCAAACCCAAACCCATCAAACCCAAACCCATCGCTAAAATCATTCCCAAACCATCCCCAAACCCATCCCCACCAGGCAGCTCCTGCGATGTTATTTTTCAGCTGCAGGGGCAGAATTGCCACACTGAACTGCAGAATTTCTGCCACTGAACCCTTTTTGCCACAAGGCCAGGAGCTGATGTGGAAAAGCCAGGTCTAACTCACAGCATCTCCTTGCTCCACCCTGGCCACATCAGCACAGTGACCTGCACAGAATGCAGCTCATTATGCATGGAAGGGACTGACACAATTAGTGACTAATTGCTGACGTAGGAAAGCAAAAACCCCAGACATTTGGGCTACTTGCTCTTGGCAACCTTCTCTTGGAGTTTTCATGCTTCCTCAGTGCTGCTGCAGTAAGAGAGAGCTCAGAGCCAGGAGAATGGTGGCAATAAAGCTTCTGGGAGAAGTCAAAGGTTTTCTGCTGTGTCCTGAGTGGGATCAGTTGCTCTGATTGCAATTTCTGCAGCCAGCACAGGGAGGAGAGGGGAACTGTGAAAATTGAGGCCACACATTTCAGGAGTAGCAGAGCCTGTGTAAGCTCAGCACTGCTGACAAACCCTAATTTTCATGCAATCATGGAATCGTGGAATGGTTTGGGTGGGAAGGGGCCTTCATGCCCATCCAACCCCTGCCATGGCAGAGACACCTTCCAGACACCTTCCACCATCCCAGGCTGCTCCAAGCCCCAGTGTCCAACCTGGCCTTGGACACTTCCAAGGATCCAGGGGCAGCCACAGCTTCTCTGGAAAATCCATTCCAGTCCCTCACCACCCTCACAGGGAAGAACAGCTTCCTAACATCTGATCTGAACCTACTCTCTGTCACTTTAAAACCACGCAATCAAGAGATTTTTCTTTCTGAAAATGCAAGGTGGGGTCCCCAGCACCTCAAGTACAACCAACCCCAAAGCTTTCTCAAAATTTGCACTTGAGACACTAAATTGCTTCTATTTCACCAATGTATTAAAGACATTACAGGTCCTAATTTGCTAATTTGTTAAAAATAGTCAGACATTTATTTGGAGAATGTTAGCTACAGATTACCTTATCTACAATGGATTTGGGACAAATTGAAAAAAAATTATTTATCTCATCTTCCCTAAACTCAGATCATCTTCATCTTTATCAAACTGCTTAGACATTGTCTAATGTGAGTGAAGAGATGATTCATTTGGTGATTAATAACTCCCAATACAGCTGCCATCAGCAGCAAGGCTTCAACACCAACTCAGGAACATCAAAGCCGTGCGAGGGCAAACAGGAAGAATCACATTAATAAATGAGATTTTTGCAGACTGGATTTACTCTGGCTCCTTCAGCACTGGGCTGAATAATGATGTTGATTGTAATAGTTTATTCTTCATGTTCATAACAAGCCATCATTCTTCAGACAGAGTATACAACACTTATCTTCCCATCCATCAACCAGCCCTGGGTTTGTGTTAACCAGTTGTAACAGGATCTTGTCTTTGAGCATCAAAGGTGATTCAACAAACATTTCACACTGTCACTTTCTCAGCATTAACCAGTTTCTGTTTTGTTTTAGCCAATTTTCTTCATCCCATTCTTATTTCTCTTTTATTTCCACAGACTTTTTTTTTTCTTTTTGGGCTCAGTATCTTGGTCATTAATATTATTTTAAAATGCTCCTCAACAGCAGCAGCTCTCATTCTTTTTTTCCTAATTTTTTTTTGCAATATATTTCACTTGCCTGCTTTGCACCTCGTGCCATAAACCTTCATTTGTTTCTCAAATTGTCACCCAGGAGATGCTGTGACTCCCCCCAGGCAGGTGACCACGCACGGGGTGGGTGCTCCATCAGTCTGAGCCTTCACACCAGGTTTTATTCCTTCCCAAAGGATCTTCCCTGGAGTGAAATGGCAGCTGGAGGCAGGAGGAGAACCCTGGCCAGGTTTAGTGGGGAAACAAAGACATTTTTCCCTGCAGAGCTGCTGCAGAACAGGCTGCAACAGCACCAGTGCTCCTGCCAGGCTGCTTCCCTCCCCCCTGCCACAGCCTCTGTCCCTCAGCTGCCTCAGACCTTCCTCTCAGGTACATATTAAATGCTCTGTTTTTCAGCTCAAGCATCAGTCAGAGCTGGAGGTAAACCCACCCCTCCAGAGGATTCAGAGCAACCCATGGGAATAATCCATTTCTTGGCCATTTGCCCTGGATGTGTGAGAGCTCTGCAGTCCCCTCCACTGGAAAACTGCTACAGAGAGCTCTGTGCCAGGCTGGGCCTTTGCAGACACCTAGAGAATGTGAAGAAGTTCCTATTTTATTTATTCAATTTTTTTTTTATTTATTCTGTTATTTATTTGAGGCAGGACTGAAAATGAGCAAAACCACACACACTTAGGGCATTTATTTTATGTTTCACATTTCCCTGGCAGTCTCTGTGTAGGTACCACATCTCAAGCATCATTGTAAAGCCCTAAAACACCCTTTCAAAGAAAAAGTACATTTTTGAAAAGGCTTTTTTGTTGGCTTATTGAGGGGTTTTGTTTGTTTGTTTGTTTATTGATTAAATAAAGCAGCCACAAGGATAAAAAAAAGTTTCTGGGCTGACTCCAGTTGCTTTCCTGGCTTTTTTCCAGTGATGGTCAAATCAGGGGTTGTTCAAACTAGGAAACAGTAGTTTTGCCATTTACTCACACAAAAACTTGGGAGCTCTGGTATTTTTTTAGTAGACATTGCTAACAGGGTTCAAGAGTACCCTCTCCTCTGTCATGTGGCTCTGGCTGTGCATAAACATTGCTTTGACCAATAGGGGCAAAATTAGATACTTCCCAGAATGATTTGTTGCATTCTCACGACAGTTGCGATCCCAGACTGGATTAGATCCAGTGGGAAAATGTTTGGACAAAGTCCTGCAGCAAAGAACACTCCTGAGAGATGTGTCTGTGGTCTGCCTAGGACAGAAGGCAAGGTTAGAGCCAGGCCTGGAGAAATGTGCTGCAGGGAGGTGTCTTGGAGGGCTCTGCCTGTTTACAGGGAGCAAAAAAAATTGGAGCATCCAGCAAATGTGCAGCCACTTTCATGTTCTTCCCTTGGAGGGTGGGGAAGCCCTGGCAGAGGCTGCCCAGAGAAGCTGTGGCTGCTCCATCTCTGGAAGTGTCCAAGGCCAGGCTGGAGCAGCCTGGGACAGTGGAAGGTGTTGGGGTTGGAAGTAGATGAGCTTTAAGGTCCCAAGCCAAACCACTTTGGAGTTTTAAGACCTTCAATACCAGATTTGGTTCAGCTCCTATGACTCAAACATCATGAAATGGAAGGAAAAACGTGGGGAGATCAGAAAAGGAAGGTATCACTCAACCCTCTCTTCAAACACTCTCACCTGACCCACTAGGCATTAGGTTTCAAGAGCTTTAGGAAATATTTAGCTAAAGATTATTCCTAATTCAGTGATCCAGCAGAAGAGATCAGCACTTCAGGACTGAGAGGTGGGAAGTGCAAATGCACCATGAAATTGGAAGCAGGAACATGGTCTTAGCACCTGCCCTGTGCTGCACCAGCAGAGCTTAACCAGCCTCTGAGGCCTGAAAAACTTAAGCCCCTGCTCCTTTCTCCTCATCAGCTACTTTGGAGCAACATTTCCTAACAGTTGCTTGGAGTTTTTTCCTTCTTCCTCCTGGTTTCCCCTCTCTTCTTCTGTGAGAGTTGTTTGGACTCGTTCAGTTTGCAGATTCCACTCAAGACTGTGCTTCTCATTCAAAACTTTTCTACTCTCAAAGGCATTTTTGCCTTTGCCTTCACTTTGAATAAAGAATCTGCAACCTGCACAGCCTTGCCTTTTTAGCCCCTTCAAATGAGTTCTATTAATTTTTGTTCCTCTTTGCTCCAGCAGATTGCTCTGGGTACCTTCTGCACACATCCACACAACACCAAAATAGTGAATTATGCCTGGAAATCTGACACACATATTGTTAGAAGTTCATTAAACCTGCATCCCTGCAGTCATATTGTGACAGCATGCTCAGGACTGACTCAGGTGACACCATTACTCAGCTTTTCCTACCCTCTTTGATGGCTGGAATATTACCTAAAGCTGTTTAGATGATAGAAGATGTGAGAAATTGAAATCATCTGGAGACAGCTTCTTGTCTGCCACTGCTGACAGGTAACATTGCAAGAACTAATTCAGAATTGCTGTTAAATTCCTGTTACTTTCATTCACATCTTTGCTGTGAAGGCTCAGAAGATCCTGAGTCAAGCAGAGTCTAATCAACAGCAGAAGATAAACAGAATACTTGGTAGTGCTTCAACTGTACGTCCTCAATTTTATGTTTATTCTTTGTGCTTAAATTGCCTTCCTCTCTAAGCCAGAGGTCAAAGTGAAATTTCTTTTATTTATTTTCCCAGTGTGATGGAAGCAGCAGAACGTGGTGGTGGCTCCTCTAGGACAACTCTGACACTGCAGACAGAGGCTCAGGCTCCAGCTGAGGGGTGTTCTGGAGCAGTAACAGAGGAAAGCTGAGCCCACTGCTCTCAACTTGGGAATTGTGGTGCCTTTGGGACAGTCTGGTCCCCAGAAAAGGGGGAAAACTTCAAGGCTCTTGGTTCGTTTTATCAGGGCAGAAAAAGAAAATAGGAAAAAACCCCAGAGATAAGAAATACAGGACCCCTGAGCCAACAGCAACAAACCCAAAAACCTTCTTAACCTTGTCAAAATCAGCTGCTTTTAGCACCTAAACAGGATTTTGGTATTACTGTAAAAGTATCTGTGCCTCTGTTTAGGCTTTTCCATTATAAATGTAAGACACTGAGGGAGCTGGGAATGAGTGAGGGACCAAATCAACATTTCAGCCTCCTGTCTTGGAGCTCACCACCCAAACTGCCAGCCCTGCAGGGAGCCTGAGCACACACCAGTGTTACCAGGACTCTGGGAAACCACATCAGGGAAAGACAAATGCACTGGAGTGGTGGAAGGTTCAGCAGTTCACTCCCATCCTAATTTTGCAGAAGGACACAGCAAGGTACATTCAAACAAAGCTGCTGGAGCAGGAGGCCAAGTGCTACGGAAAGGAATCAGCTCAGAGCCATGGACAGATCTCCCCTCTCCATCCTCCCTGAAATGGCTGGGATAAACAGAATTTATTGTTGTAATCATCCCTCATCATGGGCTGCACATATCCTGTACCATTACCAGCATATTCCATAGGCCTTGCATCCCTCTTTCCCTTCCCTAAACTTTTTACCATCTTTTGATTTATAAATAACATCTAAGTTATGTTTTCAACAGCATGCAGCCTCTCAGCCTCTATAAAATCTCCAAGAAATCACCTTTACTTCCCACAATGTAAATCCAGAGCATCCAAAGTCTGTTTGCTTGTTATATTAATAGAATTCAGAAAATTGCTCTACAACACTCCTAAAAAAGAGAATCAGCCAAAGTTAGACTTGGCATCTGCACAAGTCTCAGTTATTTTTTGGAATACTTTGACAACACTCTTATGTTATTGTCTCTGGGTTCATTTTTCTGTTCATGTATTCCCCAAAGAAGGAAAGAATGGTATTCCTGTTCTCTGAATAAGGACACATCTTTCTTGTCAGAGAGATTTAATTATATAATTTTCCCCTCTCCTTCTTGAATTGTTGGATCTTCAGATCAGGAGGTTTCAGGTCCTTCTAAATCTTGCTCTTCAGAGAAAGTCATCCTGAGTGCCTCAAATAAAGAAACAAGAACAGGGTTTTACCTGCAGAGCACACACATTCAATTGTTGTCCTTTCAGCTGGTTACTGCAGGGAGAGCCTTTGGAGAGCACAGAAAACCTGCTAGGTTCCTAAATCTGATTTAATAACACAGAAAAGCTGAGCTGTTCAGTGCTGGCAGAGCACTGTGGCAAAGCCCCAGCTCCACGGGCTCCACTTGGCTTCACCTGGGGGCACCTGGGGACAAAATAAAGGTGTAGGAGGGACGAGGTGACTCCTCCAAAGCTGCTTCTGTAGGAACCCTGCAGTCAATTGTGAACATTTTCATTTTCTTTCTTCCATTTGATCTCCTCAGCAACATATTTTTCATATTATTCCTCACATTTTACTTCCATCTGGTTTCAGCTTTTGATTAGAAACTTGGAAGCTCAGCCTTAACAGCTCAGTGCAGAGACCTGAGCTGCTTCCAGCCATATTCCTCCTTGGAGGATCTCAGCTCAGCCGTATGGTTCCTTTTACTGAGGCTCTACCCTCAGTAAATAGTTTGCAAGTCTTGGAAAGAGCAAAAACTCTTGCAAACAGAGGAGGGGTTTGTTATCCTGGAAGAAACAAAACCTGCAAGACAGATGATAGTGATTGAAAAATATTTGCTATGCAAAGTGGCATTTATAGGGGAGCTGCAAATTGCCAGGTTTATCAGACAGGACTCAATGCACATTTAAATGTTGGTTAACATCTCACCAGGAATACAGGACCATGATACCCTGATATCTGAGCTCAGCCCAGAATTCACTGCAGCCACAAAAAAGTGACAGGGAAGTTACTGCTAAAAAAAAAAAAAAAAAAAAATAAAATTAAATGTTCAATAATAAGTATTGTTTTGATGGGGTCATAAAATTGTAGAACCACAGAATGGTTTGAGCTGGAAGGGAACTTAAAGTCCATCCTGTTCCACTCCTGCCATGGGCAGGGACACCTTCCACTGTCCCAGGCTGCTCCAAGCCTCGTCCAACCTGGCCTTGGATATTTTTAGGGATCCAGGGGCAGCCACAGCTGCTCTGGGCACCCTGTGCCAGGGCCTGCCCACCCTGCCAGGGAAGGATTCCTTTGTAACATCTGATCTAAGCCCACCCTATCCATGTCCCTCCTTCTGCAGCATCAGGAGAAGCTGGCAGTCATCAGGGCAGGAAAGGTTGGTGGATGGTCCCATTTTTACACTAAGAAAAATAATTTTTACCTTAAAAGCATTAAAACATCCTGAGCCAGAACAAATCTGTGTCTCCCCAAGTGTTTGCAACAGAGCACAACTGTGACACACGACCTGCAGGCACAGAAACACCCAAGAGATGTGGGTGGAAAGAAAAAAGATTTGGGAATGGTGACCCTCCCACATCACCTCAATTCCAGCAGAAATGCTTCATTCTCAAGGACCTGTGAAAGTCACAGAAGAAAGCCAGATATAAACCAGCATCAGAGGCACCAGAAATCCTGTGCTTTCCAACAGCTTTTGAGCAGCACCAGCAACTTTGCAAGGCAACCTTAATCACCACAAGCATCCATGAGGAGTTCCCTACCTGGGCCTGCAAATGCAGGGCAGGGCTGGAAAAAAAGACAACATTCAAATACTGACTGTAAAAATCAAGGAAATGGGTTTAGATTCCCCCATTTCTGAGCAATCAAGCAGGACAGCCAAAGAAAGACAGAAAGCAGGATTCTAATCACAAAGCTATGAAGGAGCAAGTTTCCAGATTCATCCAGCTTTTGTCACTTGGGTTTTTTTCCCCTCTACATTCTAAGCTTTTTTCCTACATTCTGATACCACCTCATCTGGGCTGTGCTTTTATATTGTTCTTTGCAGTATTTGCAGAGTTCACAGTGAAGGCTTGAGACATATGTAGGACATATGCAGGAGATATCCTGGAATGATCTCATGTTTACAGCTCCAAGAGGGAGCAGAGAGCTGAAAGTTGGTCTGGGTTGTCCCCTAGTGGTCCTCACCTTTCCTGGGGAGCAGAACCCCACAGGGGCTGTGCTGATTGTCATGGTCACCCCCAAACTGGGACCTGCCCACATTAACCTCCTTCCCTGCAGCATATTCTGCTCAGCTCACAGGCATTACCAAATTCCTCACTGCAGACCTTACCTGGCCATTTGCTCCCAGTGCTGCCCCTGTGATGATGATTATTCCTACACAAAACCATGATTTTCTGTGATATGATTAAGTTATAGCTCCTCTTTTAGAGCTTTTCCCCAATCTGCCATTTATAATTTGAGTTCTGTCCTCTTCCATTCTGGCAGCATTTTACAGCTTTGTTTGTCATTCACAAATTCCTGACAGAGTTCCCATTATATTATCCAGGTTATGTAAAAGAAAATATTGGCCAACACAACATCACCCAACTTCACTCGATAGGCACTAAGAAGCACAGGGCACTGGTGCAGGTTATATTACCAAAGACATCCATGGAAAAGGACTGACTTCTAGAAAATTCTCACAGGTCTTTACTCACATTTATCTTGTTTTCTTCAGCCACACATCTCAGAGAAACAACTCCATGTCTAAAATCTGAAGTGCTGCTTTTTCAGCAAGTGGTCAAAATTCTGAGTCCAGATCCACTGTCAACTCTGCCCACGAACTATTTTTTAAGTTTACCTCTTGTCCAAATCAAGTCCTGTGGCATCACACAGGCTTTCCTCCTGCATGCTTCTCCATGTTCAGAGCACTGTTTTGTAATTTAATCAGAAAGTTGGCTGTTCCAGACATCCCAAATCTCTACACAGCCATCTCCTCCATGTTTGACCTCAGCAACTGGAGGGGCTCCTGTGCTTTTACCAAGGGCTTTGAACCCAGGGGAGAAGTTTTGTTCTTGTTCCTTCCTTTCTGCCTCAGTCATCCTCCAGCTCCATGTGCATCCCAGCAGTTTGGGTCAGCCTCACACTTATTGTCCATTGTTCTGTTATTCTTCCTCATTTCTCTTTTCCTTTCCATATTCTGAGTCCTCTCTGGTGCAATTTCAGCTGTTTTGCTAAGAAAGCTCCTGTCAGGCCACACATGCAGCAGCACAGGAAGCTCAGAAGAAACTGTGGTATTAAGTGGCTTAAGTGCAATTAACTGAAGGATTGTCATGGAAACAATCTAATTTAAGCTAAAGAACAAAGTCATTAGCCTCAGAATTTCACTAAACTCTCATTTCTGTTCTCTATTCCACCCAAAAACGCTCAGGAAGGAGGGAGGTCATCAAAAACTTCGTCATGGTATTTGCTTAAAAAAACCAACATAAAATTAATTAAAAAACCCAACAACAAAGTATATTTGCAAAACCTCCACTCAGCAGAAGGAAGGTAATTTCTTCTTATTCCAGGCATAGAAAGCTCTTCCTAGGGAGGTAAAATTTATTCCATATGAAAGGATATGCTCCTTTTAGACAGACAAGTTCCCCTGGACACAGCACTGTTACCATTCAGGAAGGTTACTACAGAAGATCTCCTTTTAGTACCCATGTGCTCTAAATTCTGATTATTACTAAACTGCAAAAAAATCCCCTTCAAGACACTTCAAAGAGGAGCTTTACAAAGTGATAAAATTTGGAGGATCTGGGTGCTCAGTGTTTCTAGTGGTGTGTTCTTAGGCCATAAATATCCAGGATATACGTGGAAAGCATGGAAGGATTAGATCAATATATCAGTAGTAAAAATCAGATCTGTGTCTCCATTCACTCCATCCCACTCAGTTTTTTGCATTAATCTCATTCACAGGCTCCAAGCATGACCCAACACTGCTCCAAAAAAGCAAAGCCAGCATCTGCCCCAAGGCATCCTGCCCCTCTCCTCATCCATGAGGATGGAAGTGCTCCTGCCTCACTCCGTGCCTCCTTGCTCCTGGAGCCAGATCAAAAGAGCACACCTGGCATTTGAATGGAATGCAGAGAGGTCTGAGGTGGCTCCTGGATCCTGTGAGGGCTTGTCCAGCTCTCCCAAGGTTTTTTCCTCTGCACAGAGCTTGTCCTCGCTGCAAGGACGTGCTGCACGTGTCAGCCTGTCAACAAACGTGTCCTACCTCACTGCTGGGAGCAGGAAAACTCCCACTGTGCCTGGATTCTCGTCAGGAAACACGTCCTGAAAGGCAGAAGTGGTAGGACAGCAATCCAACTGTAGTTTTTTTAAGAGTTGCTGCAGGTGGGGTCTCACGAGGGCACAGGAAGGGGAAAGATGAGAGGCTGAGGAACAGCAAACACAGACAGAAAGGTCACAAAACTGGCCAGCAATTCCCTGTGACTGGAGGAGTGTGATCCACAGAAAATGGGTGTTCCACAGTACATACAAAGAGTCCATGTCCTTAATCTGAAACCTGACTTACCAGAAAGTCTGTAATTGCCCGGAAATTTAATTGCACTTCATAGCTTTGTTTCAGTGATGACAGACTGAAGCTGCTGCGAGTTGGAGTTTGGTTGTGCCTGTCAGGGCAAAAGGAGAATTGTTTGAAACTCAGCCATTCCAGTGCCTCTTGCTTCAGAGGCAGCCAGCTCTTGAGCAGAGTTTGTTTTACAAACTCATCATGATCTTCTGCAGGAAATGAATTGTCAGTGGGGCTGTGCAGCAGCACCTGAGCCATCAGGCTCTGCACAGGCAGGGAAGGTGCCCAGGAGCTGCTCTGCCAGGGCTGGCCTCCAGGACCTTGAAAGGTGGGGCCCAGCACCAAAGGTAGGGAGGCCTTGATCCCTGAGAGAGCAGAGAATCATGGAATCATTCAGCTGGAAAAGTCTTTTAGGATTGTCAAGTCCCCAGCCCTGCTATGTTCAGCACTAACCCCTGTCCCCAGGTGCCACATCCCCAGGACTTTGGAACACTTGCAGGGATGGTGATTCCACCACAGCTCTACCAGTGTCTGATCACTCTTTCAGTGAAAAAATGTTCCCCAATATCTGATCTAAACCTCCCCTGGCCCAGCCTGAGGCCGTTCCCTCTCCCCCTGTCCCTGTTCCCTGGAGCAGAGCCCGACCCCCCCGGCTGTCCCCTCCTGTCAGGGAATTGTGCAGAGCCAGAAATTCCCCCTGAGCCTCCTTTTCTCCAGCCAAACACACTCCAACTTCTGTGGGTGTTTTCCACACTGGGAACCAGAACAACATATTAATTTTTTTTTTAACCAAACCTCTGAAAGTGGTTTATAAACAATGGGGTCTTCACTACCTTCCTAGCCTTCAGTGTTTATTGTGGATATTTTACAGAAAGGCTGTCAAGTGCTGTTGGTTCCATTCCCACAAAATCAATAATTTTAGGGGACAGGACAGGAGCAAGACCATTACAGTGGGAGCAAAGAGCAGCTCAGCTTTTCAGATATTGGCTCTGTTTGAATCTAGATTTTCTTTGAAATTCCCAAAGTATCCCACATTTCTGTGGCTGATCCATGTACAAAGACAAAACACTATTGCAATCAATCAGCAATTTTTTACATTATTTTCTCCTAATTGCTTACAGTACCTCCAAGCTAAATTTAGACCTGGAAATTCACACCTATTCCATATTGGGCTGTTGGGGGAAATCATTGATTGTTCTACTAACTTGATATTGAGAAATCCTGATAATTCCCATGTTCAATTCAGTCCACTGCTGTTCCTGGATAAGCATCCTACTACTCTGACCTTTATCTACTCAAGAAAAAGCAGCTCAAGTGCCCTCTAGTGTGGTTTCAGAACATCCAGTCCATGCTTTCCCCGAGTTTTTGGTATGAAATGAGAGGGTTTGTCTTTGGTTTGAAGCATTTCTATTGATCCGTAGAAATGCATGACTTACGCCACTGTGAAAAACAGGTTGACTGCAAAATTGATGGTGACTGGGATTTTTTAATAAAATTGGTGAATGACAGTTATGGCTACTTTCACTTTATCCCCAAAATAGCAAAATTTACTTAACATGTCTGATATTTTCATGTCCATTATATTTGCTTGTGGAGTGTTGCTGTTGTTGGATTATTTTTCTTGATATGAAAGGGTTTAGAGCATCACCATTCTAAAAAAAA